>JAHDVF020000359.1:0-357685 GCA_022606425.2 Lepidostoma basale | reverse complement strand
GTAATGTAACTAAAAAATATGTTCTGAGAAAATGGCACTTTAAGTTTCAAGATCACTAGAGAAGCATTGGAAAGAGCTTTCAATGAGAAATCACTTAATGTAAACAACTCAAAGCTGCCAAATTTCCAGTTACCTAGTTTAAATATTGACACAATTTAAAAAAAATTCATATATATATACATTAGGGTGGCCCTTATTTTTCAACATAATTTTTTTAAATATTTTTGTGAATGTATACTTATACTTGTATACGAAATTCTGGATTTTCACCAAAGGGTGGTCAATTCAAATTTAATTGTATCTCAATAGAGACGAAGACGCAAACTGAATATGGATGATCAAGGTGTTTACAGGACTTATGACCTGTCATTGGTTGGATTAAGCGCACGCTTTATGTAATTACAACATTCCCCATTCCACCTTTGTTATGATCATGCATGACAAATTTTTGGAAGATGTATATATACTTCAAAATCCATACCTATCTTCACGTGTCAGTTTCAATTATCCATCTATGTAGATTTGGTTGCTATTTGTGAATCTATTCAAGATTAACTTATACAACCGACCCACTAACGCCATCTATGGAGAATGATTTTCAGCATTTAGCAAACTACCTTATTAACACAATGCGAAGGCTGTAGCCCATAAACGCATTGTTTTTAGAAGTCGCCAGGAGTATTATTCCATTCTAATTGCCAAATAGTTGACCAGAATAATTACAATCTCCATAGATGGCGTTAGTGGGTCGGATGTATAAGTTAATCTTGAATAGATTCACAAAGTGCAACCAAATCTACATAGATGGATAATTGAAACTGACACGTGAAGATAGGTATGGATTTTGAAGTATATATACATCTTCCAAAAATTTGTCATGCATGATCATAACAAATGTGGAATGGGGAATGTTGTAATTACATAAAGCGTGCGCTTAACCCAACCAATGACAGGTCATAAGTCCTGTAAACACCTTGATCATCCATATTCAGTTTGCGTCTTCGTCTCTATTGAGATACAAATATTTTTTTTTGTCTCTGTACTTAATAGCCCTAAAGGAAAAGGATTGGGGGGTTAGATTAACAAAAATGTAACAGAGGTCCGCAACCCATCACGCCGCGTCTCCCGCGGAGGCGAACAGAGGAGAGTGGAATGCCGCATCGGAACATTAAACATTAGAGGGCGTATGAAAGAAAAGATGAATGAGATGTGTGTAGAGATAGAAAATAAGTGTTTTGATATTTTATGTGTGACTGAATGCATGATGAAAGAGTGTGGATCCAAGGAGCATGCAGACAAGCTTGTTTTGTGGTCGGGAGTACCTAAAGACCATAGAGCATGACGGCGGTGCTAGCTCCAAGGATGATAGAATGTATGAAAGGGTATGAATGTGTTAGCCCAAGACTCATGTGGATTCGCTTCAAGATCGGGTTAACGAGCGTATTCCTGTTAATTGGTTATGCTCCCGTTAACAGCGAAAATGAGGCGATTGAGGATGAGTTTTGGGATAAGGTGAGCGAGACATTGATGTGCAAGAAAGAGAATGAAAGATTAATAATTGCGGGTGATATGAATGGTTGGGTAGGAATGAGAAATCGACGTGCGTGCATGACAATATGTAATAATGTAGAGAAAGCGAGAGAAGCATGTCAGGACAGAACAGTGTGGCGTTCCATTATTTCTGCCTACCCCTCCGGAGAGACGGCGTGATGGTTAGTTAGTTAGTTATAAAAATTACCTTTATGCTAAGGGCCACCCTAATATACGTACATAATATATACATGTAAACTAAATATTTTAGATACAAGATCAAGGCATTCCATATTGCGGTGACTAGTCAGCTAGCGAGAGAGGGCCCGGCCGGCAATCTCCCTCAAGCAGTTCAGGCGGGCGGACGAAGACAGCGAAGGCTCAGTCACGCGCTTCAGGCTCGACTCGCACGACATGATAAAGGGTACGCCCGCTGGAAGAGCAACAATTTTAAAATAATAAGAATTCAATGCCAAATCATAGAATACAAAATTGCAATACATTTTTACTTAGAAACTACTGCAAAAATCGATATTAAGCTATTCAGAGGGAAAAAATAAATGCTTTTTCATAAACAGTCAACCATCGGTCTGTCAGGACAGATCATTAATTTATTTAACTCAATTGGGATTATGTCAAGATAAACGTGAAGTACATTTTATTATTTTCCCATAAAATGATCGAACTTAATATTTATTTCTCACGCGATCTCTCAGCGTCTTGCCTGCTATCGTCCTCAGTGTCTTCATCTCGGAAGTCCTCAAAACTTGTTTGGTCCTTACTGTGTCTGCCCTTGCTTCGATGCCATATGTTATTATTGGTCTTACGCATGCTTTATAGATTCTCATCTTACTCTTAATGGCCATGTCTTTGTTTTTCCATATTGTGGATTTTAGAGCGCCAGAGATTGCAGCTGCCTTGTTTACTTGGGCTTGTATTTCTTCCCGCAGATCAGCTCCTCCCACCAGGTCTATGCCTAGATACTTAAAGGTCCTGACCTGTTCTATGGGTTGATTTTCTATAACCAGGTTACATGTTTTGGGTGTTTTGGAAAAGGTCATACATTTTATTTTTTCGATAGAGATAATCATGTTGTATTTCTTACAGGCATGATGTAGTCTGTCTAGCATTTTTTGTATGTCATTATTGTTTTCAGCTATGATTATAGCATTGTCTGCATAACAGACCACATTGAAAATTTGCTCTCCCATCCTATATCCCAGTTGTAGCGATTGGGTCTCCTCTATAACGTCGTATACCTGTCAGTACGGGGATTGTTTTACTAAGTTCATAATCGCATATAATTCTGGTGTTGCCTCTCATATTTAAATAGCTCATAAAATAGAGCCTTATAAATCATCCAATTTATTATTATTATTATACCTGAGGGATAAAGCTCTAAATTGATGGCATCCACAATCTCCTCAACGTCGTTATCCCAGTGTACTGCCCACGTCATGGCAAATACCCTCGGCCACTGCACGATAATACCTTCTTCCTAAAAAATTAGATAAATACAACAGTTGAAAGAAAAATGTCCAAAAATAACAAGATAAAGTATCTGTTTATTTTACATATCGTACCTTCGGTAAGACAAGGGCACAATTGCACGTTTTGTAATTTTTCATTAGAGACATTTCAAGATTTTTGAAGAATAATATGGTGTTATTCTGGCTATATTGATCATACACTATCGCCCTCTGGCAAAATGAGACTGGACTTAATGATAGACTTTGTTCCTCCAGATAAAGGGATGTTTTTAAAATATATTGCCATACTTAACTCATTTTGAGAACTTCTAACAATTGAGGGTATTATTTGCAAACCTGGCAAACTCCATCATTAGATGTTTTGAGTAAATCGCAAAAAACTGATACGCTAATAAAATGCGCTTTTTTACATTTATTTTTTTCATCTCAACCAGTTAGTATTTTAAAAGTAATCAGCCATGAAATAACTAAAGTAAAATAATTAATTTCATTTTGGAGTTTGCCAGCTTTGCAACACTCAAGTGGAGGTTGCCATGTTTGCAACAAACCCTATGTTTTAATAGCAAAATTCTTCAGAATGAAGCCGAATTTGAAACTGAAAATCAATAAAATTTGTGTGCAAATGTATTATGAATAAGACCCAATTCATATCTCACTTTTGATTGTTGGTGGAGTTTGCCGGCTTTGCAAATAATACCCTCAATTATGCCCTTGTCTTACCGAAGGTGCGATATATTTACTTTGATGATTTTAAAAATTAGGTTATGCTAACAACAAACCATCACGCCGTTTCTGTGCAGGGGTAGCCAGAGAGAATGGACCGCCACACTACTCTATCCTGACATACCTCTCTAGATTCCTCCACATTCATACAGCGAGTCATACACGCACGTCGATTCTTCCGGCTTCTGACATGACCAACCTTTAAAATTTGATTAATTTGGTCATGCCATGTTTTCCTCGGTTTACATCATTTACACCATTAACGTATACTTTTAAACCATTCTTTCTTCACCCATGCGCTCCATATGTTCTAACCAACGCAGCAATCCTTTCATAATTTTGTTCATAATACCTTCTTTCGCTCTACATTCATTTCTAATATCAGCATTTGAGATTCTGTCGTACATCGTTCTACCACACATACGTCTTAGGGACCTCATCTCTACCGCATTTATTCTGCTCTCATCTTTCTTCTGCCAGTTCCATGCTTCGCTTCCATACATAAGGGTTATGCCATGTCTTAAAAACACACATTCTAAATAAGATAGCATCATTAGCTCTTATGTTGGCACTTTTTTGTGACATTGTGACTGTCTCAATATCATAAGTGAACACTTGAATACACGAAGTTGAATACTCTCCTTTTTAAGTTGTTGGGTGTTTTCGAATTATGAAGCTGAGAGTCACACAGAGAGCAATGGAGAGAGCCATGCTGGGTATTAACTTGCGGGACGCGGGATTTGCTTAAGTGGCGTTGGGCGGGACACGTCGCTCGTGACCCAGATGAAAAGCGGACATGGCCACCGCTGTGCTGGTGCCTGAGAAAGGCAAAGCGTGGAATTGGGCTCCCACAGTTGCGTTGGCGCGACGATATCGAAGTGGCTGGATGCGGATCGCTCAGGATAGAAGGGAGTGGAAAATGAGAGGAGGCCTACGTCCAGGAGTGGACGGCCACAACAGGTTGAAAAATAAGTAGATAAACTCTTATCTTGGCAGACAAAAACAAAGGTAGGTCTCAATTATTTTTTTCCAAATCAATCAATTACTGATAGGCAGCCATGTTCGAAGTAGGGACAATCGACGTGCGTGAGTCACGGGGTATGAATGTAGAAAACACGCAAGAGTTATTTCAGGATAGAACAGTTCGGAAAAACGGCGTGATGGTTAGTTTGTTAGTTAATATTAAAATTCAATATTTAATATGGAGTTATATACTGTTATTCAGGAAACAATAAAACTTTAAAATAAACCAACATCTGTTTCGATAGAAAAGTTTCCGGGGTAGTGTCTCCGGAACTCCTTGAGCACGGCCTTGCGTGCGGCAGAACGCTCGGCATACTCTCGCAGGGAACGGAACAGGGTCTGGTGCGGCCCGCCCGCCCCGCAGAAGTGGGCCAACAGAGGAGCGAGCTCGCCGCGTGCAGGGCTGGAGTCCGTCGTCACCACCTGTGTTGACACCACCTCTGTCTCGCCATTCTGCACAAGACAAAACAATTCAAGTGTTTTAATTTCAAAATATTCTTCTTATACTGGTCGAAGGCCGCTACGGCCTGTTTGTAAAGAGTTTACTGCCTCTTACGATGTGAACTCGCAGCTGTCTTTCCATCTCTTTGACGGTTTTCCGGGGGTACGGTAGCCAACATGAATCTGATGCGCCACAAAGTGTGAGATTCTGGAGGGATCCATCCTCTGCATGTGCGCATTCCAGTTCTCTTTTATCTTCTGCGATATCTTTAGCCGTGTATTCACACGTAGCATCATTAAAAAAAAATTGATTTGATATACTGTGCTCTATCTATATCTTAATGAAAATATTTTACAAAAGTTCTATATACAGTGGAACCTCTTGTAATGAGCACCTCTCCTAACGAGAAATTCATATAACAAGCAAAACAGATTTTGAAAAAATGCTCCCTTAATGAGCTATATTTTGCATAACAAGTGAGCTTTGGCCAGAGAGCGTTGTCGAATGTGATTTTGAAGAGTTTGAAACAGTACCTGTAGAGTTTACAGTCAATGAGATTGTGTCTTTGGCCGATACCATGGGACTAGAGGTGTATGTAGTGGTCAATCAAAGAAAGACGTTGATAGTCGTATCCACCAGGCTAAACTTGCCTTCAACAAAAAAAATTAAATATTCGAGTCCAATAACATAGACCTAAACCCCCGAAAACAACTTATAAAAACATTGGTGTGGAGTGTCTTACTATACGGCTGCGAGACTTGGTGCCTGGGCGCAAGAGAGTGCAAAAGGCTGGAGGCGTTTGAGATGTGGACCTACCGACGAATTGCTCATGTTTCATGGAGAGACCACATTACAAATGAGGAGGTTCTCAGCAGAGTTGAAGAGAATAGGCACATGTTGAACACCATAGCGGTGGCGCGCGAGATGGATTGGTCATGTGTTGTGACACAAATGTTTCCTACATGATGTATTGGAGCCAATGGTCGAGGGATCGATTGGCAGAGGACGACCTCGCCAGGAGTACCTAGACCAGATTTGTTGAGATATGGGCTGCACCTTTTATGCGGAGTTGAAGAGAGTTGCCGAGGACCGAGCGGAGCGGAAGAGGAGATGCGTCGCCTTGCTGCAGACCAATCATTAGATTGAGACCGGAGAATAAGAAGATATTGATTTATATGGCCAAAATTGTTTTGCTTAACCCTTAACGTACCGTGTTCAAAACAAAACGCTTGCTCCCATGTGGTAAGTTCAGTTTACCGCTAACTTTATCTAAATATCAAGCATATGACTAGATGAATCAAAATTTAATTTATGTCATCTTGTAGGGAATTTCATTAGGAATAGATCGATATCTATAACATACATGGATTATTTGAAAAACATATCATTATTAATTTTTTTCTGGAACCATGCGATTTCTGATATGTAATGCGTCATAGCATACGAGCGACTAAACATCAGGTATAAACTTGTCTGCGCGCCGCGGCCGGCGGGGCGAAGATAAAGGCACCTAGGCAAAATGTATAGTACGTTCAAGACAACGAGTACGTATTAATATTTGTCCCTTTTGGTAAAGTGTTAATATTTTCACAGTTCTGATATTATTAAGTTACGTGCTGCGTTTTCATCCAGTCGGTATTATTACGTACCTATTGAAAAGGTCAAAGATATAATTTATAATACGTTCAAAACAGCGAGTAAGTATTTGTCACTTTTGATAAAGTTGTAAATATTAGCAAAACAAATTCTACCTTAACACGAATGAAGGTGAGGGCAGTCTTAGAAAATATTTTTTTTTGGGATGAAGGAAGTAATTTTTTGCTTTTTTTTTATTACGAAATATTGAGAACACTTCAATGGAGGATTACAATTTTTTTATAATATTAGGGTCCATAGGTTTTAAGAAAATCAACTTTAAATTGGCAGTGGAAACTCAATTGACCACATGGCAACGCGACGGTTAACAAGTGTTTCACATAAAGAGTATAATTCTGGAACGAATTATTCTCGTTATGAGAGGTTCCACTGTAATATATTGTATATTTAGTTTAATTCCAATTGATTTTATGGCTTCAGCCGGTTTCCACAGCTCACTGCCATCATCTGGTAGCCATTCATAGCATTAATTAATGTCATGTGTTACTGTGGAAACCTCAGATCAAAGTCAAGCAGAGTTCCAAAGCAAATGTAATATCTATGAATTCTTTTTTTAAATAATTAATACGAGTACATACATGAACACACTCTACCACATTCAAGGCCACCTTTAGACTTCCTAGAATAACCATGTGCATAACAGTCTCGAAGCAGCGACCCACTGGATACCTGCAATAAAACGTGGTATTTAGTCTCATACAAAGATGGCAGTACATAACCGAGTTCTAGTCTCGGCCCTTATGTATGGAAGTAAAGCTTAGACCTGACAAAAGAAGGATAAATGCAGTAGAAAAGAAATGACTGAGAAGAATGTGCAGGAAAATTATTTATACGATAGAATACCCAGAATGATGAAATAAGGAAGAAATGTAAGGCAGATGATTGCACCATAAGTAAAATTTAAAGAGGACCCCTGAGGGGTTAAGTAAATTAATGATCTGTTCTGATAGACCGATGGTTGACTATTTAGCCCCATATAACACAACATCTCAAAGAATTTCACTGGCTTAAAAGTCCAGAAAGAATCCAGTATAATAAACTCTACTGGACAGTCTTCAAAGCGCTACATGGAATGGCTCCAAATTATTTATTCGAACTCTGTATAAAGGACAGCCTAAATACAAGGAAATCCACACTTCGTTTGGCGAACTCCTCGGCAATAGGAAGATTAGTTGAGCCAAAGCATTGCCCCAGTACAAATTTCAGGTATCAAGCGTTTGCGGTAGCCGGTCCATCAGCTTGGAACAATCTTCCTTCACACCTCAGATGCATAAATAATCCAACAGATTTCAGATATAAGCTGAAAACCCATATTTTTCATATTTCATACCCAATTTAAAACTTGCATATTTTGTTCGATTATACTTTCTAATCGATCGCGAATATCAATCAGATGCAGCGTTCACATTTAGATTTAAAACACGTCTTAATGCGCCCTTGAGGTGATTACATCACAAAAACGGCGCTTTTAAAGTCAGCATATTATTATTATTAAGAAAAAACATTTAGTTTTTCGCTTTAAATCGCTTAATATTGATATTTTCAGTAGTTCCTCATTAAAAATGTATTGTAATTTCGTAGGTATTCTATGATTTGGCATTGAATTTTTATTATTTTATTGAGTTCAAAAAAATTCACTACTGGATAGGTTAAATTTTAAATACTCTTTAAACTCTAGTGAAACATTCCATATTTAAACCGTTGCTGTGGACACTTACCCTGCTTGAGACGCAGTCTCCGTCCTGGCATAGTGCAATACGGACATGCCGAGAATCTCCTCGGTAGCCTGAACATACTTCCGGAGATCAGCAATATTCTCCGTGTCCTGCTCGGAGAATCCAGTCCCTTCGCATACCACTTCGTCATTATTTAAACTGCAATATTTACAATTAAAATAAAAAAGTGATTCAAGTAAAATTTAATTCAAATAATTCTATTAAAATCACTAGTTACTTCTCGTCGTATTGAAAATCTGACTGTGGGCATTCTTCTACATCCTGAATTTTCTGTTGTATTAACTTTAGTTCCTTAATAAGAAGACGATTTTCCATAATTAATGCCTCTTTTCTTCTCTGATTAATCATGACGTAGTTTAGTTGAAAATAATATTAAAACGAGAGTTTAAACCAGTACAATAGCGAAACGCCAACACAAATTTAAAAGTTTGAAGTTCCATAGAAATTTCGGATAGTTGTGTGAACTCACAAATAAGTAGGAATCATTCAAATGATAGCCGCCATATTGTTCTCATTGTCAAGTGCGCGACCTTCGACATTTATTATTTATTTTATATTCGTTTCGCCCCTAAGTGATAATGTCAACCACTCGGCATAAAATAATTGAATCGCTCGTTTTTTTTTTTCTAATGAAGAGTATGCACAAACAAAATAAACATTAAATTATCCCTTAGATAAAACAAAAATGGACTGAGCTCTGTAGATCGGATATTATTTATATTTTGTTGTATTGATGCGTAAAACCTTAGCATGTTTAAAATAGTATCTAGGGTCCGTACAAAGATTCAGTTTTTCTGGTTTTCCGTCTGGTGGAATTAATTGTCCGTTAAGTAAAATGTTCTCATTGGGCACACATTAAACAAAGCATAATAAACAACTAATTAAGTTCAGACAAGGCCAATCAGAGAACAAGTCGCTAGACACCAATGGTTGTGGATTGTTCACACCTTGAGACGGAATCTAGCCTGCATTGCTCAGGGCGCACTAGACTAGCCCCCTGTAGAAGAACACCATATATTTATAGTCGGACGCAAAGAGCTTCTCTGATTAAAACGTGATAGTGGTAAAGATCAAGGATAAAAAAGTTGAATAGAACATATCAAAAGAGAAAACCTCTTGGAGCAACAGGTGCCAAAGCAGGCAAAGCGAGGGGTCAAAAAGGTTGTATTCTTCCTATCAGATCTGATACGCCCGAAAGGTACAAAACAAACGAACCATTACTCCATTTCCCCGAAAGTATAGCAAGAGATAATGTACTATCACACTACTCTATTCTGAAAAAATCTCTTTAGCGTCCTCCACATTCATAAACTAACAAACTGTTAACATTTATCAATTTGGTCATGCCACATTTTCCTCAGTCTTCCTCTACCTTATCATCACCATCATCAGCCGTCTGTAATCCACTGCTGAATGTAGACCTCTCCCAAAGCACGCCACCGCCCCCTATCCATTGCCACTCCCATCCATCCATGTCCAGCATTCCTCTTCAGATCGTCGGTCCAGCGGGCAGAAGGACGTCCAACTCTGCGGAATCCTGTACGCGGTCTTCACTCCAGAACCAGTCTTCCCCATCGGCCGTCGGTTCTCCGACAGATATGGCCAGCCCATCGCCACTTCAGCCCGCCCATGCTCAGAGCCACCTTGGTTTGTTGACGAATAGCTTCATTTCTAAATCCGTCCCTCAAGGTTATTCCAAGCATGGCTCTTTCCTTGGCGCATTGGGCGACCTTGAATCTGTAGACTAGACCTTTTGTCAGTGTCCACGTCTCGGCTCCGTACGTCATGACTGAGACGCACTGGTTGAAGACTTTAGTCTTGAGGCATTGTGGTATTTTAGAGGTGAGAACATGACGTAATTTTCCAAAGGCCGCCCAACCCAATTGAATCCTTCGGTCGGCTTCTTTCTCGAAATTGTTTCTACCTAATTTAATGAACCTATCTACCTACCTAATTGAATGAACTCTACCTTATACTATTTTCATATTGTTCATTTTTCAGACACCGTTTCAAATGGTTCACCAAGCCCGTGATTTTTTCATTGGTCAAGTTCCCTACTACTAAAATCGAATGTAATACAAGGTGTTCCAAAATAAAGTTTATATGTGAATTCAGAGTGTTTTATGGAGATGTTAAACGACTTTTTGGTGCCTGAATTGCAAAACTTCCCAAAATAATATGATTTCAGCAGGACGGAATAATGTCACACAAGTCCAAAACGTCTGCCACGAATTTGTGAAATTTTCCCTGGAAAATTGATCTTCAGGAGAAGTGACATAAAATAGCCTCCACGAAGTCCTGATTTAACCCCTATGGATTTTTTCTTGTGGGGTTATCTAAAATCTAAAATTTATCTCAATAAACTGACTTTCCTGGCTCATTTGAAAGAAAATATTCGTCACGAAATAGTAGCCATCACGGAGTCTACCTGCCGAGCCGTCATAATAATTTTCACTGTTCGACTAAATGAGTGCCACGAATGCAAGGGTTTACATTTTAATGATATTATTTTTAAGAAATGAATTCCCAAATTGTGTACTTTAATAATTAATAAGAATTTTGTCCATAAACAGGTTACTTTTTTTTTTAATAGATCCACTAAATATAAACTTTCTTTTGAGACACTTTATATTATGATAAAATACCACAATGCCTCAAGACTTAAGTCTTCAACCAGTGCGTCTTGCCAATCATGACGTACGGAGCCGAGACGTGGACACTGACAAAAGGTCTAGTCTACAGATTCAAGGTCGCCCAACGATTGAAAGAGCCATGCTTGGAATAACCTTGAGGGACAGATTTAGAAATTAATTTCTTCGACAAAAAACCAAGGTGACTGAGGTGGCTCTGAGGATGGGCGGGCTGAAGTGATGATGGGCTGGCCTAGTCTGTCGGAGAACCAACGTCCGATGGGGGAGATGGATTCTGGAGTGGAGACCGCATACAGGATTCCGGAGAGTAAGAGAGGAACGTCCCCCTGCCCGCTGGACCGAAGATCTGAAGAGGGTTGCTGGACATGGATGGATGGAAGCGGCAATGGATAGCGTGCTTAGGGAGAGGCCTACATTCAGCAGTGGATGTCAGACGGGCTGATGATGATATTATGATGAACTGGGACTATCTGTTTGAGCTGTAAATGTAGCTTGAGATAAATTTTTTCACTGCAAATGAAGTCAGTCATGCAATAAGGGGTTGAGGGTTAAAAAAAACACGCAAGTTTTCCTTATATTTCTATTAAAAAAAAGTATCTTTTACAAAAGTACTTAATATCTACATTATTATCGCCACAAACTTAATTAAATGCATAATAATTATATTATAATAATATTAACAATAAGTCTGTAGGGAAATTTGTGACAAAAATAATTGTGAAACCTTCCACTCGCGTCTCAACAGTATATTTTACAGTCATTTTCCACTTATAACTCCGTCACTCGGAATTTCTTGTAGATCAAACACAGTCAAATTGTAGATCAAATTAAATTAGATGGTGCACTATTTTTTTCAGGCGGCCATCTTAGAAAATGGCCGTCTAACATAAATATAAGTTATATCTCAATGCAATAAGAATGTACAAAGCGCATTTGAATCGTACATTTTTTAAATACATTAGGCTATGGCATAAACCAACGTGTTTCGAAAATGCGAAATTTAACAGCGTTGTCAAATTATGTTATTTGAAAATGTCACGCTATTGATTTAGCTTGCATATTGACTTTATTTTGTGAATTAATCCATAAACAAGCACATAAGATGTCTCTCTAATAATAATTTTTCTGAATTTGCTAACCACCTCATTGAAAAAGATCATTCATTTAATAAAGATAATGGCGTTGAAATTTTGCATGTTAATAATAGAAATATAACTTTGAGCAATCTCGAAATTTTATAAATTAATAAAGCAATTAAAATCAAATAAATTTAAGTCAAGTCTAATCTTTGACTTTTTTCCTTTGTTGTAAGTAATTACCTGTGCTTCGCCCTGTATGGCGCTCCGGTATCATTTCGAGAAAGCTCAAGCTCCAAGTATTCAGCAGTAGCGTTAAAAGCGTACTGCTGTACGGATGTGAGACTTGGAAGTCTACCGCGGACGTTATTGGTAAACTCCAGGTGTTTATAAATAGGTGCCTTCGCTCAATATTCAAGATCTATTGGCCCCAAACAGTGTCAAATGCCGTTCTCTGGACCATGGCAGGTGAAAAGCCAATAAGAGAACAAGTCGCTAGGCGCAAGTGGCAGTGGATCGGTCACACTCTGAGATGGAACCCAGCCTGCATCGCTCAGGGCGCACTAGACTGGTCCCCTATGGGGGGAAAGAGAAAGCGAGGCAGACCTAGAGCCACCTGGATAAGAACCCTGCAGGACGAGGTTAAGACAGCAGGCCTCACTTGAGATGATGTTAAGTATCAGGCATGCGATAGAGTCGGGTGGAGAAGATTCCTTGAGGCCCTATGCACCACGGAGGTGTGACAGGACAAAAAGAAGAAGAAGAAGATCTGAACCCGAATAAGAACTTTAAATTATTGTTTTAAATTTTAAATTGATTCATAATATTTGTTATAACAAAAGCATAAACGTTCCAAAATAAATCTTTATAACATCTGTCAAAACTGATCATATTTGTAAACAATTTTATAATATTTTACATATGTATCAATTTTATAATGAAGAAGGACCAGTCAAAAAGTGTGACTCGTGTTGCGCACTTTTAAATTTCTCTTAGTTTACATTTTTACATGATTTCTGATTAACCGGGAAATCGATTATACGGGATTTTTTTTCACTATACATCCCGGAAAATCGGGAGTGTACTGTATACAAATTTTTGACCATTAACTTTGTGATCACAAATCATTTCATGCCCATTACTTCAATTCATAAATTAAAGTAAATATAAAAGTTCAGTCAATAGCGTGACATTTTCAAATAACACAGAATGCGCTGTTAAATCAGTCTCTGTCATTTTCGGACAGACAGCAAGCGAGTCACCAATCGAAGCACGTCGGTTTGGCCGTACCCTTAGGGAAAAACAGTGGCAAACGCATGCACCTACTCTAAAGTGGAATTACTTGTGTGCACATTCGTATAATGTTAACTTAAGTATATGCCGAACGACTGTCTCTCGTGTCGTAGGAGTGAAGCGTTTTGCTGTCAAATTATCTGGTGATTCATCTCTTTCTCTCTCCGCAGCTCTGGTGGTGGAGCCAGTCTAACGAGGGGAGGGCACGACACAGGAAATTGACTTCGGGATGGGATTTTGCAAGATTGTAGTGCCCCAACCATTTTAAGGTCATAAGCCAAAAACGGATAGTTTTGAGACCGGCAACATTAAGGTCTATATTTCTATAATTTTTCAAGTTATAAACACCCCACCCCATCCAATTCAGATATCTCGGAAGCGAAGTAACTAGCTCTAATGACCTCCCCAGAGGAGTAAGGTCACAGGTGGATAGGGCTGCAGCGGTTGCAGGCTGCCTGAAAGATGTCATATGGAGAAACAATGACATGAGGACCGACAGCAAGGTACGCATCTATAAGACCTGTGTGCGACCAATCCTTACATATGGCATTGAATCGAGGGCAGACACTGTCAAGACAAAGAGCATGCTCAGGACAACCGAGATGAAAACGCTCCCAGCTATAGCTGGCAAGACCCTACGTGATCGAGTTAGGAATACAGCAATCCGAGAAATCTGCGAGGTCGAAGATGTGGTCAGATGGGGACATCAAAGACGGCGATACTGGCATCAACACGTAAAAAGGATGAGCTCAAATAGGATACCACACATAGCTCTCCATGGAACGCCAAACGGACAACTCCGACCAGAAAGACCCCCGAAACGGTGGAGAGAAAGCTGGAGTTCAGCGTCTCAAGAGAATCCGTCTGAAATAACAGACTCCTGAGTCTACTAAAAGTGAAGAAGAATAAACACCCTAATGGGTTTTAATCATTCTCAGATAACACGCAGAGGTCTTGAATCTAACCAACCGCCCTCAACAAATAATGCGTCCCTGTCAGATAACTCAGACAACTGACCGGGACGCATTATTCGTCATCTACTCAAAATGTGTGAACTTCAGGGCAGTTGGTTAGATTCAAGACCTCTGTGTGTTATCTGAGAATGATATATGAATATCAGGGACCCTAAAAGATTTGTAGACCAACATCCAGAAAGAAATTGCCAAGATAACGCCTGATATACTGGCAAGAGTCATGACAAACACCAGAAATCGGTTAACTCTGTGCATGGAGAATGGGGGACGTCACCTATCTGATTTGATCTTCAAAAACTAACTAAAACAAAACTTTAGGTATGTGCCCACATTATAAAAAACAAATAAAAATTCATACAATGGGTTTTATCAAGTTTTGAAAAAAGGAAAAAAGAACATTCCGTTCGAAAAGTAGGCCTCAATGGCAAACGCACGCTCCTCACTGTTGCAACGCATGATGCCGACTAAACTGTGTCGGGACAAAACTTTATAGTTCCGCCTCTAGAACGAGATTACTAGCGCTCCGCTACGACATCAACCGACTGAATTACGCGCATTTAAAAAAGGAAGTTATGCTGCCGCACCCTTGAACATCCGTTTAAAAAGTAGGCCTCAACAGTAAATGCACGCTCCTCACTGTTGCAACGCATGATGCCGACTAAACTGTGTCGGGACAAAACTTTATAGTTCCGCCTCTAGAACGAGATTACTAGCGCTCCGCTACGACATCAACCGACTGAATTACGCGCATTTAAAAAAGGAAGTTATGCTGCCGCACCCTTGAACATCCGTTTAAAAAGTAGGCCTCAACAGTAAATGCACGCTCCTCACTGTTGCAACGCATGATGCCGACTAAACTGTGTCGGGACAAAACTTTATAGTTCCGCCTCTAGAACGAGATTACTAGCGCTCCGCTATGTCATCAACCGACTGAATTACGCGCATTTAAAAAAGGAAGTTATGCTGCCGCACCCATAAGCAACGGTGAAAAGTTTTTTTATAGAAATTGGCTGGTTATTACGCTTTCTTACTTTGACTATCGACGACTCGTATGGGGGTACTACAAACTTGCAAAATTACATCCCGAAGTCAACTTCCTATGTTGTGTCCTCCCCTTAGAAGAGCATTAACTCTTACTCAGCCTTCCAAACCTACTCCGTCTTAATTGCAACCTTATCAGATTACCTCTTCATAAACATTATAAAATACCCTTCCGTAGTCAGGAACATGCAAAAATGTTAATGTCAAAATATTCTTACCCATCGTGGAATATATTGTCCAATCCTAAGATCAAATAATGTAACACATTTGATACATTTCTTAATATCAATGAAATCATCTGTTTTCTGGAAGTTTTAATATACCAACTAATTAATACAAATGAAAACTATTGAATTTCATCTATATTCGCCCCTTCACTTTGTGTTTTGAATTCATATTTGAATAAATATAAATGCTACATTTATTTTAATATATACAAATACTTGTAGACAAATACTGGATTTTACCCATTACGGGTAAATCATTCAGAATTGATTGTATCTCAATAGAGACGAAGATGTAAATTATTTGGAAACAGAATATGGTGGTCGAGGCGTTTACAGGACTTATGACCTGTCATTGGTTGGGTTAAGCGATCACTTTATGTTAACAACATTCCTCATTCCGCCCTTCTTACGAACACCACCGTCAGAGTGGAGGGTCGAAGCGGAGGAGTTGGAGGCGAAGAATACTGGAGGACAAGGCTCGATATGGGCTGTAGGGCCATCGAAGAAGAAGAAGAAGAAGATTATTTTGTTGAAAAAACTCCTTACATCATTACAGCGTGAGCCAAATCGATGTAAAGGGTGAAAAAAAAAATATCACAGGTAATATACATAGAACCTCATGAATAGGAATATGCCAGTTATTTCCTTGCTGCCTTTATCGTAAGGGTATTTACGAATTTGCCATAATTGCATCCAAAGAGGTCTATCTCTTTTGCAACCTCATTTAAAAGACGAATCGCTTTCAATACAGGAGATCTTCGAAGGGCCTCTGTGCGGCAATTTGGGGCATAAAATAATATATGTCTCCTTGCTCTGCTATAACTATGGGGAACGTATAGATTTAGTTCTCTCCGTATTCCTGGATTGTAAATACCCCCTCTTGCATTTAATAAAAGGTCGAAAACTGAGAATACTCCTCATCAAGACCTATGTATGGAGTATCTTGATGTACGGCTGCGAGACATGGTGCCTATCCGAAAGATATAAACGGAGACTAGAGGCTTTCGAGATGTGGTCCTATAGAATACTATTAGGAATTTCCTGTAGAGACCACATCACGAATGAGGAGGTTCTTCAAAGAATCGAAGGAGGAAGGCACCTGCTCAGGACCTTGTGCGAAAGGCGTGCAAGATGGATCGGCCATGTAATACGACAAGAAGGCCTCTTGCATGCCATAATGGAGGGTATGACCGAGGGGACAAACTCTAGGGGACGCCCACGTCGAGAGTACCTAGAGGACCTGTTGGTGGACGTGCGCTGCTCATCATATGCAGATTTCATAAGAGCCGCACAAGACAGGGAAGAATGGAAGAGAAGAATAGAGGAAATTGCTGCAAATCAATCCCAGGATTGAAACTTTATAATAAAATACCTCCAGATAATAGTTTAAAAAAATGCTTTCTTAGAAAGATCATTCGACGAGTTTCAAGAGTATTGAAATCTAACATTTCTGGGAGAAATAGTAAGGGGTAGAAAAAAGGATAATAGTTATATTCCCTAAGGTATATCTCAAAAATCGTTTCTGGATCATTTCTAGTTAATTAATGCATGTTCCTAATACGAGTCAGTTAAATTCGAGAGAGCTGAACGAGGGTTGTAATTGAAATATTCGAGATGAGTTTTCTTGAGAGTGCAGAAGCGTTTGGAGGCGGGGGACTAGTCCACGAGCAGGCTGGCGCTGGCGTAGCTGACGGAGGAGTCTGAGGAGTGGCGGCACTGCGAGGACTGCGCGTACTGGAGGAACTTCAGCGAGCACTGCCGCTGGCGGGACAGGGGTACGCAGGCCTGCAATAACCACGCAAACATTAGCTTACACTTGTGATGTACACATTTATTGTTTCTTGAACAATGATGTCAAATATTTGAATAAATATAATTATACTTTGTATTACAACACTTTTTATTTTCACTGAACTCATACACGTTTCAGTTAGAAGTAACCTTTATCTATATATACAATTTTAACAATCAAATAATACAGAGCGGTCAATTATATACACTAAATGGAGATCGAGTTATGTATAAAAGTGGAAGGGGTATAATTAGGATTGAGGAGAGGGGAGATGTAACGGAAACATATCTAGTGGAAGGGGTATAATTAGGATTGAGGAAAGGGGAGATGTAACAGGAACATATCGAGTGGAAGGGGTATAATTAGGATTGAGGAGAGGAGAGATGTAACGGGAACATATCGAGTGGAAGGGGTATAATTAGGATTGAGGAGAGGGGAGATGTAACGGGAACATATCGAGCATGGGAATTGAATTTAAATTTAATTGGTTATTTAGGTACCTTATCCATGCTATAAAATATTGGTAATACCTGAAGTAAAACGCCTATAGGGTGACGCCCGCATATGGTGTTACCAAAGTTATTGAGATACTCCGTGAAGGCCTGGGGATTCAGCTTCTCTATGATATCCATTCCCTGAAACAATAATGAATTAAGATTACTTCCTCGTCGTGTTATTAATGATATTAATTGAAACTTCTCGGTAGAAGTTCATTTAAAAAACAAAAAATACAAAGGAAAATCCCCCACACGATGGTCCGATGATATTCGAAAATTTGCTGGTGATTGGATGTGAAAGGCACAAGACAGGAATACGCGAAGAAGTATGGGAGAGGCCTATGTCCAGCAGTGGATGACAACCGCTGTTTAAGTAAGTAAGAACATGTTAAAATGGACATGTATGCATTGTACAGACCTGCTTATCTAGGTTTTCTATGCTCTGGTAGATGTGGCCGCAGCTCTTGTCGTAGTAGGTGTATCGAAAACGAGACCCCCAGTGACAGAAGTCCGACGAGACCACAAACAGGTTAAGCGGGTCGGACAGGTACGGAGACAGCAGCCGGCCATATCTGAGACAAAACAATCATCAGCATCAGAAATAATGAAAGGATCATTAACACGTTGCTTGCGGAACAGTGACCAAGACTGTCCAGGTCAGGTCCTATACCATTTGGTTTTAAGTTTGTATTATTTATTGTTTCATAAACAATGATATTCTAGAATCAATTGTATCTCAATAGAGACGATGATGAAAATTGGAAACAGAATATGGTTGATCAAGGTGTTTACAGGACTTATGACCTGTCATTGGTTGGGTTAAGCGCACACTTTATGTAATACAACATTCCCCATTCCACCTTATTTTTCTTATGACCACCATGTCTGAAAATTTTTTGGAAGTTGTATATATGTTAATCACCAACACCACCCTTTGCGTGGTAGTATATTCAATCTACACACTAACGCCATCTATGAAGATTGTATTTTAAGCATTAAGCAGAAGATCTTTTTAACGCAATGTGAAAGGCTACCGCCATTTACGCATTGCTAGAAACCGCCTGGAGATGTCACTCTAATCTATATGCTATAATTTTGACCAGTTTTTTGTTTTTTACAACATTTTGAATGTATACAAATACTTGTAGAAAACAAATGGATTTCACCATTTATGACCTGTCATTGACCGCAATGGGTGAAATCCAGTTGTTCGTCTACAAGTATTTGTGTACATTCAAAATGTTGTAAAAAAAAAAATTATATTCTCTCTGAAGAATGAGAATATCTGTTTTATTATAGTTTATTTATATAATATCAAACGTATCATTATCATTTGATAATGTCTTAGCAAGCAAAATATAATAAGACTTCTAGAAAACAGAAATTTTCATTTGTATTAATGATTTACATATTATTTTAAATTAAATTTTGTGTTATATCTTCATCAGCTTGTCTCCATCCACTGCTGGACGTAAACCTCTCCTCCCTCACGCCAGTGTTCTCCAGGCCCTTCCCGCTCTCCGCACAATAACTTCACTCCACCTGGTAGGCTGTCTCCCAACACTTCTTCGGTCCAACCTTGGTCTCCATTCAGTAACCCTCTGGCTCCATCTTCCATCGTCCCGTCGGCATACATGCCCAGTCCATTGCCACTTCATCCTTGCAATGGGTATCCCTTTGTCGGTGACCCTGGTGCGTCTTCTAATCTCCACATTGGCTATAAGGTCTCTAAGTGAGATACCCAACATGGGTCTTTCCATGGCCCGCTGTGCAACTTTAATTTTGTGCATCACTTCTTTAATTAACGTCCATGTCTCGCATCCATAGGTCATCACAGGTAACACACACTGGTCCAACACTTTAGTTTTAAAATTCTGTGGTATGTCCGACTAGAAGATGTTGCCCAGCCTTCCGAATGCAGACCAACCGAGTTGTATTCTCCTATCAATCTTCTTGACTTGACCCCCTCTTCCAAAAGCCAACAGATGTGTTATATACATGTGTATTATTTAAAGTTAATATAAATAAACAAATAAAACATTACGATGCCTACATTAGTTGAGGAAACAGCTGTTGCAAAATTTTTATTTATATTAAATAAAACTACATCCACTTTTTGTCTTTATTTCAACAGCAGCCGGTTTCACCAGGCTAGTTTGCATTGACAACGCCAGTTTAACTGGCGAAACCAGTTGCTGACAAATAAAAGACAAAAAGTGGAAGTAGTTATTAAAAAAACATTGTTTTATTTAACTTTTATTTCAAATGAAGTTCCATCAAGAGATTTAAGTTAAATCATTAGATTGAATGAAATAAATTGTGATATTATAACAGCTGTGCTATTGGCTGTAGGACGGATATCCATACTGACAATTTATGACTCACTTGGCTTCCTTGTCCGGTGTGAGAGAACCCACGAGGATGGGAACTATTGTGAAGTTGCTCTTGTATCTGAAATTATAAAAATATATTTAAACGAGTTGAAATCCGTGAAATATTCACGGAAGTAAAGATTTTCTACGCTCTAAACTTGGTTCACTGTACAATCGTAAACAGTAAGATTTACCTTACAATGTAATTTTTTTTTAAATTTACATGAACTACAAGCCCTGGTGTCTAGTATGTATAAGGTATGCAAGCGATACGATTTGATGATGAATGTGAATAAGTCCAAGGTTAAGAGATTTTCGAAAAAGAAGGAAACACGACAGTCTGCAACATTAGTGTAAACGGTGAAAATCTGGAACAAGTGGATGAATTTGTTTATTTAGAAAGTATTATGGATGGGAGAGTGGAGAAGGATATTGAAAGAAGGGTTGGGGCAGGCAACAGAGTAAATGGTGCACTTAAAGTTGTCATCGCAAACAAAAGCCTTTCCAAAAAAGCTAAGATGGCAGTGCATAATAGTGTTCTTGTGCCAACCCATATGTATGGAAGTGAAGCATGGAACTGACAAAAGAAGGATGAAAGTAGAATTAATACAGTAGAAATGAGATCTCTAAGACGAATCTGTGGTAAATCTGTATATGATAAGAGTGTCAAATGCAAGTATAAGAGGTTAATGCGGTGTGAATGAGGGTGTTATGAACAAAATAATGAAAGGGTCATTAAGATGGTTTGGACACATGAAAAGAATGAGTGAAGACAGAATAGTGAAGAAGGTATATGTAAAATACGTGAACGGACCTAGAAATAGAGTCGGTCACGTGAGGAGTCAGAGAAATCGACGTGCATGCATGACAAGATGTATGAATGTAGAAGAAACAAGAGAAGTATGTCAGGACAGAACTGTGTGGCGGTCCATTTTTTCTGCCTACCCCTCCGGGGAGATGGCGTGATGGTTAGTTAGTTAGTATTTTATTTCACAATTAACAACGACAAACCATCACGCCGTTTCTCCGCAAGGGTACGCAGAGAGAATGGACCGCCACACTATTCTATCCTGACACACCTCTCTAGCTTCCTCCACATTCATACACGCACGTCGATTCTTTCGACTTCTAACATGACCGACCTTTAAAATTTGATTAATTGGGTTCAAACAACTTATTATATACAATAAAAAGATATGAAGAGCTTACTCCTCCATGACTTTGGCTATGTAGGGGAGATGCATCTCTATGGAGTGCTCGTCCTCGTCTGTCCGCATGTCCATCCACTCGAATTCTCCCGTTGCCTCCAGTTCCGAATATACTAGAACCAAAATACAAAGACTTCAGTCAAAAGAAGCCCGTATCATGGGAGTATCGGGGATCCAGGAATACTGAGAGAACTAAACCTACAAGTTCTCCACACATATAGCAGAGCAAGGGGGCATATCTTATTTTATGGAATTATTTGAAAACAAACACTTGGAATACATTAATTAAAAATAATACTAAGTATTTATTAACCGTCGCGTTGCCATGTGGTCAATTGAGTTTCCACTGCCAATTTAAAGTTGATTTTCTTAAAACCTATGGACCCTAATATTATAAAAAAAATTGTAATCCTCCATTGAAGTGTTCTCAATATTTCGTAATAATAAAAAAAGCAAAAAATTACTTCCTTCATCCCAAAAAAAAATATTTTTAAGACTGCCCTCACCTTCATTCGTGTTAAGGTAGAATTTGTTTTGCTAATATTTACAACTTTATCAAAAGTGACAAATACTTACTCGCTGTTTTGAACGTATTATAAATTATATTTTTTCCCTTTTTCATAGGTACGTAATAATACCGACTGTGGACGGAAACGCAGCACGCAACTTAATAATATCAGAACTGTGAAAATATTAACACTTTACCAAAAGGGACAAATATTAATATTAAAAATATTAATCAAATGATTTTACTGAAATCTCTTGATGGAAGTTCATTTTAAATAATAATTAAACAAAACGATGTTTTTTAACTACTTCCACTTTTGTCTTTATTTAGACAGCGACCGGTTTCGCCAGACTCGCTGGCATCGACAGACTGGTCAATGCCAGCGAGTCTGGCGTCGATGTCGATGACCAGTCTGTCGATGCCAGCGAGTCTGGCGAAACCGGTCGCTGTCTAAATAAAGACAAAAGTGGAAGTAGTTAAAAAACATCGTTTTATTTAATTAAAAATATTAATAATCGTTGTCTTGAACGTACTATACATTTTGCCTGGGTGCCTTTATCATACGTAAAATTATAGCGCCACGGCGCGGCGGGGCGAGACAAGTTCATACTTGGTGTCAGTTGCTCATATGCTGTCTCGCATTCTATATCAGAAATTGCATGGTTCCAGAAAAAAATTAATAATGATATGTTTTTCAAATAATCCATGTATGTTATAGATATCGATCTATTCCTAATGAAATTCCCTACAAGATGACATAAATTAAATTTTGATTCATCGAGTCATATGCTTGATATTTAGATAAAGTTAGCGGTAAACTGAATTGACCACATGGGAGCGAGCGTTTTGTTTTGAACACGGTACGTTAAGGGTTAATATCAAATTTTGTGCATTACAAATATTGTATTATTGGTCGTGATATCCTATTATTAAACGCGAACACGTATAAAATCGAAGATCCGACACAGTACAAGAAACCATCACTTCATAGCTCGGTGATTATGCAACTGTGTGTGTGTGTGATGATAGGCCGCGAGCTGTGATCCCTATGGGACACGCAATACAAAAAAACTAAACTAACTAACTAACTAACCATCACGCCGTCTCCCCGAAGGGGTAGGCAGAAAGAATGGACTGCCACACCTTTCTTTCCTGACATATTTCTCTCGCTTCCTCAACATTCATACAGCGTGTCATGCACGCGCGTCGATTTCTCTGACTCCTCACATGGCCGACATTCAATATTTGATTTATTTGATCGTGCCACGTTTTCCTCGGTCTTCCTCTATTACTGGTTCCATTTACATCATTAACATATAATTTTTTTACCATTCTTTCTTCATTCATTCTTTCATTATTTTGTTCATGACACCATCATTCGCACCGCATTCACTTCTTATATTTTCATTCGACACTCTATCATACACAGAATATCCACACATTCGTCTAAGAGATCTCATTTCTACTGCATTTATTCTACTTTCATCCTTCCCTTGCCAGTTCCATGCTTCGCTTCCATACATAAGGGTCGGTAGAAGAACACCATTGTGCACTGCCATTCTAGCTTTTTGGATAGGTTTTTGTTTGCGATGACAACTTTAAGTGCACCATTCACTTTGTTGCCTGCCCCAACCCTTCTTTCAATATCCCTCTCCACTCTCCCATCTCTTTTAAACATACTACCTAAATACACAAACTCAACTACTTGCTCCAAGTTTTCACCATTCACGCTAATGTTGCAGACTGTCGTGGTTTCTTCCTTTTCAAAAATCATTACCTTGGACTTATTAACATTCATCATCAGATCATTTCGCTTGCATACCTCATACATACAATTCACCAGGACTTGTAGTTCATGCTCGTTGTCAGCAAGTAGGACAGCGTCATCCGCATACAGACAGCTTACTGACACTCCGCTCATTTTGGCACCTACATCCAACCCTTTCAGCTCTCTCATACAATTAAAAAAACTAAATTAAATCTTTTTACAAAAAGGATGAAAGTTTAACTCTAAATCACAGAGAATACGTGAGTGTATATAATACACATTTTTACTTTTGATCCGTAGTAGTAAATTTACGGGATATTACACGTTAATCACGGAGAATATATGCGGACTGCTATTGTAGCCAGCCAGACTATAAGGGTTAACAATCTAAATATAACATCTTTCTCCTGATGACAACGATGTAAAAATTTCGAAACACGTAAAAAAAAATTATTCAAAAGTGGAAAAAATAATACATATTAAATTTATAAAATATTCTCCATTGTGGTAATCCAATGTTAACGCCTTAATTTTATCAAAAATACAGTAGACTCCAGATTTTCCGGGGTCAGGTTAACCAGGTAGCGGATTATCCGGGACACTCAGGTCATTGAAAAAATATTTCACAATACTACTTATAATGCATCTGGCACAATGACATTGGGCGTTTAGTTCACATTTGCGCCACCGCCAACATACATTTGTGGCTCTATAGTCGTTTCGAGTTTGCAATAAAGCACCCGCAGCATAGTTCATACTCATAAAACATTGTCGTTAATTTTATTTTACTGTGAAAAAGTGTCTATAATAATGGATAAACGCAAACGTGTCGTACATTCAATTGAACAAAAACTGTGCAAACGTTAAATATGTATTGAATCAATATAATGTTGGTGATCAAACTATACGGGACATCATTAATAAAAAGGGAAAATTGATAGATTTTGCGGGAACATCAGATAGCGCCAAAGGCATGATCTGGCTGGGACATTGTATCCGATTTGATAAAGAAAATCAGACGGCAGAACTAAAACGAAGAATCGGACTAAGTTGAGCTGCCCTTGGAAAACTGGGATACATATTAAATAATAAATAAAAACACCCATCAACTTGAAGAGGAAAGTGTATGAAGCTTGTGTTCTGCCATTAAGTACATATGGTCTTGAAACTGCCACTCTGACAAGGCACAGTGCAGAGAGACTAAGAGCCATGCAGCGAGCGATAGAGAGAGCCATGCTAGGCCTGTCCCTTAGAGATAGAGTCAGGAACGAAACGGTGAGGGATAAAACAAGAGTCACAGACGTGATCCACCGGGTGACGACTTTAAAATGGAAATGGGCAGGGCATGTCACTAGAGCTGCAGACAAAAGACGGACCAAAATAATTTGAGACCGAGAGAAACGAGAAGATGAGTAGGAAGACCACAAATGAGGTGGAGGGATGACCTGGAACGATACGCTGGGGTGCTATGGATCCAGACTGCGCAGGACATGGAGGAGGCTTTCGTCCAAGAGTGGACGGGGATAAGCTGAAGAAGAAGAGACTATTTAAAAGGTTTGGGAACTTACAATATAATCACACTTACCGTGGCGATCGATGTGCAGATCATAAATGGGAGTCTTATATTTATCAGCCTGGGAGAGAGCGCACTTGGAGAGGCGGACATGATGACTGGGCCCGAGGATGAATATTCTCTTTCTGTAAAAATGGTTAATTTAAAAAATAAATTATTCCAAATTTAAATTCAAAAATGCCATGAGGAATAAGCCTAAGACACAGAGTTATAAATGATATGGTGAGAGAAAAAATAAAGGTCACTGAAATCATCCACCGGGTGGCGATTCTAAAGTGACAATGGGCAGGTCACGTAGCCAGAAGCTCAGACCAAAAATGGACAAGGACCTACAAGAGGTATGTCAGGACAGAGCAGTATGGTGGTCCATCCTTTTTGCCTATCCCTCTGAAGAAACGGCGTGATAATAATAAATAATAATGCTAACTACATTTTGAATGTATACAAATACTTGTAGACGAATACTGGATTTTATTTACCCATTGCGGGTTATCAATTCATGGATTAATTTTATCTCAATAGAGACGAAGATGGAAACTGAATATTACATAAAGCGTGCGCTTAACCCAACCAATGACAGGTCATAAGTCCTGTAAACACCTCGATCACCATATTCAGTTTCCAGTTTGCATCTTCGTCTCTATTGAGATAAAATTAATCCTTGAATAATGCTAACTTTTAATGCGCCGTTTTTGTGATGTAATCACCTCAAGGGCGCATAAAGATGTGTTTTAAATCTACTAATCTAAATTTTCGCGATCAGTTAAAAAGTACAGTAGAACAAAGTATAAATGTTTAAATTGGGTATGAAATATGAAAAAGAGGGGTTTTCAGTTTAGATCTGAAATCTGTCGGATCATTTATGCATCTAAGGTGTGAAGGGAGATTGTTCCAAACTGATGGACCGGCTACCGCGAACGCTCGATCCCCGAAATTTGTACTGTTATCTATGAGATGAGATGAGATGATGTTATATGAGATGTTGAGATGATTGGTTTGTTAGTTCATTTAAAATATATTTCATAAAACACTCACACAACGGCAGGACTGACTTGACGATATGCGAAGGCCGCACAAGCACCGCAATACGAGTAACCCGCATGCCTGAACAAAAAAATATGGAAATAAACATACAATTTAAATTTAATATAGATTATAATTAATTCACCTCAGGGAGGTTATTTGCAATAGAGTTAGTAACACCTTCTAAATTGGTTATAGAACGCTATCTGATTGGTTCCTGGGCATTAGTAGACGGAATGTATGGCATTAGCTTATAAAATACTAGATGATTAGAAAATTATGACTGCATATCTCTAAATTTGGAAAATAGTTTAATTTTAACTAATTACTAACATTTCTGTTTCTGAATTCCAATAACAACATAAATTTTCCTGAAAAATATAAATTTCCAGACAACTTTAAACATTTCATTTAACAGCAGATAGTGTCATTTTGCAATAATGTTCGGAATTGCAAACAATCTCCCTCCGATTCTACCTATACTACAGCCGTTTCAAACGGAGTCGTGCGGCCATAAATGTCAATAGAAATAGGGATGGGAAGCCCCAGGACTGTTATCGGTATACGGCTACCTGCTCTCGTGGTGTCGATGAGTCACTATAATGATTTTGTAATGATATGTACGTTATGATATGTACGATGAGTCACTAATGATTGGTTTTTACCGAATGCAGTGCTTTTTTGTTATAAATGTGTTTATTGCAATTAAATGAATTCATTCGTGTGTCACCACTCGTTACGCACTATGGATACTTTATTTTCCAACATTGATTTGAAGAAATTACATGGCGATATTAGCCCTCAAACTCGAACAGTGATTCACAACGTATTCTTGTTTGTCAATGAATTGAAAAGTGATCCGAATAAAATAGCTTCTCTTAATTTCAACAAACCACGTGAAATGGCCGCGTTTATTTGTGGTGTGAGTAGAGTGACAGTGGACCGAATAAAGACTGAATTATTGCAATCAAGCAGCCCCTGTACACCAAGAGCAAATTTTAAGAAACAAGAAACTGTCACCAATATTGACGATTTTGATAAAAGTGTATTGAAGCGGACTGTAGGTTCATTTTATGATAGTGGAGAGTATCCGTCCGTGGCGAAAATATTAGAAAAATACCGAGAGCAATTACCTGATTTTAAATGCGGAAAAACTTCGATGAGAACACTCATGAAGGAGATTGGGTTCAAGTATAAGAAAAATGCCGAAGGACGTAAATATTTAATGGAAAGAACAGATATTGTTTGTGCCAGAATGGACTTTTTAAGGAAATTGGATTTACTTAGAAGAACTAACGATCAGCGGCCGCGTTTCTATCTGGATGAAACATGGATTAATCAAAACCATTCAAGAAAGCGTATGTGGCTTGGAAGCAACGATGAAGGAGGTTTCAAGAATCAGCCTGTAGGAAAAGGTCAAAGATTGATAGTTTGCCATGCTGGTTCCGCAAGGACTGGCTTTGTTCCAGAAGCGAAGCTAATATTTAAAGCGGTAAAATCGAAGGATGCTGATTATCACACAGAAATGGATGGCGATACATATATGGCATGGTTTTCCGCATTCCTAAATATACTTGAAGAGCCCTCAGTTATAATCGTCGATAACGCAAGCTATCATTCGATGCAGTTGGAAAAAATACCCACAAGAAACACAAGGAAAGCCGAGATTCAAGAATGGTTATCAAAAAAAAACATTCAATATTCCAGCAGAGAAATTATAGAAGAGTTAATAAAAAAAGTAAAAGCCAGTAACCCGCAGAAGGTCTACGCTTTAGACAGTCTGGCAAATGAACGAGGCCACGAAGTAATACGGCTGCCTCCATATCACTGTCAATATAACCCAATAGAATTAATTTGGGCACAAGTAAAGGGAGAAGTTGCAAATAATAATAATACATTCAAGATAGCAGATGTTGAAAATCACCTCCACCGAGCCATCGATAATGTCACAAAAGAAAACTGGGCCAAATGTGTGAGACATGCCGAGGAACTTCAAAACAGTGACCTACAGAAAGCTCTTATTAGAGATCAGGCGCCGCTTATAATAAATTTGGCAGAAGACACTGATGAAGAAGACTCCGATGAGGATTGATACATTTTTTTGTAATATAAACGGCTCTTTTAAGGGCCACAATATGATCTACTTTGTTTTTTATACTTAACTTTCTTTCTGGGTTTATAGACATACGGTATACAAATTTTAAAATTAAACAATTTTTCTGTTTTTACTGGTATTTAATTTAGTATCTGGTAGTCACTAATTTCATACTAATTTAAACGCACGTAAAACCCATAAATAAAGTTTAATATCAAAACTTTGTTAACTCGTTAAAGTTTATGAACAAGATACGATAATAAACGTTACTTATCGATATTTTTATTTTATTGTTACGCCCATCCCTAAACCGCTCCATAAGGCCCGTAAGTGCAAGCGAGATAGACATAGGGAAATGATTTATGGCCCCAAGACTCACTTCTGAGCGGCTCTAGTATAGTACCTACGTAATTATATATTTTTATTTTATTATGTTGGTATACTAACGGCGCGATAATAGCCCTTGCCGGGCCGTGGGTGAGGTCTGCTTTGGAGAGCCATGAGTCCAATTGGCGAGAAAGTTCCACACCTGTAAATATAAACGTTTTAAAATACATTAGATTTACGCATAAAATATTATGCAAGAACGAAATATTTTTTTTAGAATAAGATGTAAAATACGTATGACTTAAAAAAATAAAATTAATAAAACGGATTTTTAAATTTCGTGGATAAACCATGACGGTAAGGAAGATTTCTGCAATATTTTCTTTTCGATCTTAGCGCAACGACAAGATACGCTTGACGAAAGTTCAAACATGCATACTGTTGAAATGATTAGTGAATCGACATTATTATAAGCACATTGGTAAATTTTAATGAAGTTTACTATATCAGAAAGGCATTTTTAGTCAAGTTAGCAACTACAATTATGCGGTGAATTTAAGTACTAAAGTCATCCCAAAATGACTAGCTTTGAGAAGTAAATTAAAATTTTACAAAATCTTAGGTTTTGGAATATGCTTCAAAAATATATTAAACAAAAAACCAAAACGATAAAATACTCATATAAATCAAGAGATAAATAAATATTAGAATACACAAGCTATGAAAATTGTACAAATCGATTACAAAAGGTCAACAACACTATTTACGAATTTCCAGCATAATTTAGATCACGAAAAAAGCAAAGTATCTAAAGCCATATATGATAGTGTAACGGCCAAGCAGAGTTACATTAAAAATAAGTAGTTGAAAAGAAAAAGGGAAAATTTTACTTTTATAAATAGGTTTTCGTCTATAAAAAACAAACAGCTGATCTTACCATCTTCACTGTACCAACTACCGGCGTGTGTGGCGCGTCTGGAAGGCATCACAGCAAATTGAACAAGGAAATATGTTGTGATGATGCGAAAAATATGCCAATTATAGGATTTAGAGAGAGAAAACGCAAAACTCAGATACTGACAACAAAGAAATTATGACACTTGTGTGTGAACTACTGAGGTCAAATTTATTCCGTATTCCACTGCATTCTGCCAACTTCGAAATAAGCAACTTATCACAATGACATAGCTGAAATAATAAAGTACCTACCTATCTTTTCAATGAAATATTATTATTATTATTTTTTTAATAATGGGGATAATTGCGTAGATTTTCACGGTTGGCAGCAATATGTTTGATATGTTTTTGGGTAACACCGTGTGATAACTCCTTCTCGACCGACGTTTCGGAGATCATTCCAGTCTCCATCTTCAGGGTAATGAAAATGGAGACTGCAACGATCTCCGAAACGTCGGTCGAGAAGGAGTTATCACACGGTGTTACTCAAAAACACATAAAAAAATAATGGGGATATTTTTGCTGTAAATTACATTAAATATTGTCAACAATATTTAATAAATTTAAAAATGAGGTTTATGTAGATTATTTTGATAATTTAACCTTTTACGTTCCTGAAGGTTTACAAATATATTCAACACGAGTCCAGCTACAAGAGAATAAACCTCTGTAAGGCATGAAAACGCCTTACTATCTCACTTAGTAATAATAATATGAAGTTACAATAAATTGATATATCAAAAATAGTCGCTGATCAGCATTTACTTAAATGTATACTAAATTTTAAATTTAAATGTATACTTTATTAAAAGCACCCAACAAATTAAGAGTGCTATAATTTACATTTCCCGTATATTTTTATTACATTTCATCAAAATGAACACACAAAAAATATAAATATACTATCCAAAAGATTAAGGGCCCAAGTGGCATTCTAAAAACCAGAAAAAAATATTATACGAGTACATGCTGCAAACCAATCCCTAGGATTGAAACTCTACAAAATAATATTTTAACTAGACAATAAAAAATACATACACTCTGAGACGGAACCCAGGCTGCATTGCTCAGGGCGGACTAGACTGGTCCCCTATGGGGGGAAAGCTGAAGCGAGGCAGACCTAGAGCCACCTGGAGAAGAGTCCTGCAGGACGAGGTTAAGGCAGCAGCGCTCACTTGGGATGATGTTAGGCTTCAGGCATGCGATAGAGTCGGGTGGAGAAGGTTCCTCGGGGCACCTTTTTACAACTCGTTTAAATTCTAAATTTTTCATCCTGTATCATTACATTTTCCTTTACTAATTTGTTATCATAAATATAAAAAAGATATGACCAAACACAATATTGATAATTAAACATGATGTTCAATTGAAAAAAATATACATGTTTCGGATATCCAAACATTTTATATGGCCAGTTAGTATAGCACATAGCAGCCGACTACTATTATAAATATTGTGTTTTTGCATTATACAATTTGTGATTATACACTGACTTTTTATACAATTATTTAAGTTTTAATAGTGCAATACTGCTAGCGAGAGTAGGTGACAATTTTATTTATAAGTGTAAAATGTCTGTATTGTTTATCTAATACATTATTCAGTAAAATGAGTGGAAACTTAAGTAGGAATTTATTGAAAATCGGTAAGTTCAATTTATTATATTATTATTTTGTTTCTGATTAGAATCTCTTGACTTAAGGTTGAATATTATTTTCTTTCTAAAACGTTTATAACTCGTATCGTGTCCTTTTTTTAAATTGTATTTTTTCTGTTGAGGTTATTTTCCGGTTGTTTTATTCTGTAAGTTAGTTTTCTAAAGGAACACATACAATATGACACGTACCCCTTCGCTGTTTCTATGCAACATATAATAAATCTTTGAAAGTTTAACATCAAATAGATGATAATTATTGCTTACATTATCAAATGTACGTAATCTTTAACCTCTTTTTAATGGCACACTTGCATATACTGTCATACAATGTCACTAATAATATTAAAATAAATGTGTGACCGGTTATAAATCTTGTAACTATATTAACTTTAAATAGTTATACAATTTAATAAATAAATAAAAATGATTTGCAATATTATTTATGTCTGTTGTTTCGCCCTTACGATGTGATTTCTAGCATAACTTTCAGATCTAAGCTGTAAACCCATATTTTTCGTATTTCATACCTAACTTAGAACTTGTATATTTTGTTCTATTATACTTTCTAACCGATCGCGAATATCAGATGCAGCGTTCACATTTAGATTTAAAACACGTCTTAATGCGCTCTTGAGGTGATTACATCACAAAACCGGCGCATTAAAAGCCAACAAATAACCAAGGTACACATATTCATCCACCATTTCTGAGTTATCTCTACATGAGGGAGTATGGCATTTCTTTTGGGAATGCTCGGAACCAATTCTCTACAGCTTCGAAGAGATGGGCATCTAATTAACCATTTCTTTAGATTAATCAGGGGATATTTCGAGAACTCGGGCGTACTGGAGGATGTTGGTCTTTTTGTCCCAGATAGATATCTCCGACAGCACAGATTGTTTTACCTACCGGCTGCCAGAACCAATCTGCCTCTGGTGACACCGGTGGGAAGAGCAATTAGTCTGCGGAACGTGGTCTCCTCGGAGATCGACGTCTTTCAAATTAATGAAAGTACATTCAGGGGACAAATACTCTTGACTTTAGAAAGCATCTTGTCTTCCCAATTTCGAACCATCTCTAATGCGTTCCTGGTATTATGTTGAATGTATATAATAATTTACCTGTACTCAATAGATGCCTTAAACATTTATGCTGTTTGTAATGTCTGTTGAGTAAATTAACTGATTTGATTTAATAATAATTTTTCACCAACATTTCACCTTATTCCAGGGCGACTGCAGGTAGGATGCTTGCACAAGGCCATGTCTACCGCGGCCGAGCGCCCAAAGACAGCCATTGTGATGATGAACATGGGTGGGCCACAACACATAGACCAGGTGGGGGAGTATCTCTTGCGGATCATGACTGATCGGGATATGATCCAACTTCCTATTCAGAGGTAACCATAACGCCCACAAACACATCATTTTAATAAGTTTACTCAACCTATTCAGTGCACACAAACTACTTCTTAACACCTTAATATCCGCATATAAATTTATGAGACGTACGCATAGGGCCACACATTTTTGTACAAAATTGAAAGTTTTTATTTATTAATATGTATGAAAAAACGATAGTTTTCAAGGAGTTTCATTATAATATTTATATATGACATGTTTCGCCCTTCTAAGGCATTATCAAAATAAAACTCCTTGAAAACTATTGTTTTTTCATACATATTAATAATTTAATATGGAGTTTTACATCATTGTTCAAGAAACAATAAATATGAAAGTTTTTACTTAAAATCATTTGTCAGAGACAATTGGTCTTTTTGTTCCCGATAGATATCTCTGACAATGCCAGCATTGTTTTACCCACCGGCTGCCAGAACCAACCTGCCTCTGGGACACCGGTGGGAACAGCAATCAGTCTGCTGAAAAAATCTCCTCAGATATAAACATCTTTCACATGAATGAAAGTATAATGTGTTTTTTTTAGAGGTTTGTTTTTTAAACTGGCAACATTGTTTCTACAGACTGTCAATTTAACGGTTGACAGTTGATTTGTAGTCAGTACGTTTTGCCATTTCACCATGAATAGACTGACATCAGAACAGCGCTTGCAAATTGTGCAAATTTATTTTGAAAATCATGGTTCGGTGCCAAACTTATTGTGCACTATGTCCATTTTACGGCCGACATAATCGTCCAACCGAGCAAGTTATTCGGAAGATCATGGATCGTTTTCGCACCACGTACACTCTAGTAGATAATACGCATCCACAAAGACGACAATTGTCGAAAATTGGGCTTCACGATTGTGCTTCATTCGAGCTAGCCGTGGCGCTTATGTGCCCGAAATCATATTTAAACAATAATGGCACAAAATTATCTATTAAATAAAGCCAATATCATAGACATTAACATTATTTTAACTGCCCTACCTTTGGGTTATTTTCCGAGAAACGTGCAAAAAAGCAGGTTTTTTAATAATGAAATTTAATTATATATTATTTTTATTTTTTTAAATTACGAAACGTCAAATACTCGGCCGCACACTTCACCTGCCCCTTGTAAAACTATCATATTTATGAAGACTTGTACTCAAGTGTTGTTGGCACACGCGCGTATCCCTAACAGTTTGTACATTTTAGGTACATTACTTTTTATCAAGCGCGTACGTGATACGGGATAGCGCAGAATGGTACAGTCACTGTGAAAGTATCACATACGTTCAAATACGTAGGGTGGTTAATGTGTGTGTGTTTTTTTTTTCATTTCGAATAACTAACTAACCATCATGCCATCTCCCCGAAGGGGTAGGCAGAAAGAATGGACTGCCACACCTTTCTTTCCTGACATATTTCTCTCGCTTCCTCAACATTCATACATCGTGTCATGCACGCGCGTCGATTTCTCTGACTCCTCACATGGCCGACATTCAATATTTGATTTATTTGATCGTGCCACGTGCCACATTTTGAATATGTATTGTATACTTCTAAAAAAAAACATTCTTTACGTTCAGAAGACAAATTCTCGATTTTAGAGAATATATTGTCTTCCTAAAGTCTAAGCATCTCTCATGCGTTCCTGGTATTTTACTTGTTCCCAAATAAATGCATTAAAATATTATTTGATTTGAAAGTTAGTTCCATCCAATCCCTCCAGCAAACTAGGTCCATGGATCGCCAAGCGCCGCACCGAGGAAGTGCAGAAGAAATACACCGAGATCGGGGGCGGCTCGCCCATCCTGCGCTGGACGCGGCTGCAGGGGGCGCTCATGTGCGAGCTTCTGGACAGCTGCAGTCCCGCCACAGCTCCGCACCGCGCCTACCCTGCCTTCCGATACGTAGACCCCCTCACGAAGGACACCCTTGCCGAAGTGGAGAGGTGAATACTGCTGTCTAATTTACATAATATTTAATTTTTTTGCATAATTTCAAAATATATTAACCGTTTGAGTCCCAAACCTATTTTGCCAAAATATTCTAAAATATCAAAAGAAAAGTCTATTCTTATAGATAATTTATATTTACAAGAAAACAATGTGCCATTTCTGTAAAAATACACCAATTTTCATATTTCTTTCAACATTCTCTTCACTAGGTTTCACACCATGATAATAAAAATACAGAAATTGAATACTGTTAATCTACCTACAAACGCGACGGCGCTCCTCGGCACTCTAACGGTTAAATGACCGATTTCTGACCTTCTTTTGCAAGGATAATCTTAACCTGAAACTCAGACAAACAATGATTAAATGCTATATATGGTCTGTTTTCTACTATATGACTATGAAACTTGAACTCTGATTTATCTGTTTCAAGGATAGCCAGATTGTGATTAAAATGCTAGTTTTAATATATAGTTATTGCACAAGGGTTTGTGTATGGAAGCGAAGCATGGAACTGGCAAAAGAAGGCCGAAAGTAGAATAAATGCTGTACAAATGAGTTTAATTTTTGATAAACAAAGGAAACATGACAGTCTGCAACATTAGCGTTACTAAGATGGCAGTGCACAATGGTGTTCTTGTGCCGACCCTAATGTATGGAAGTGCAGCATGGAACTGGCAAAAGAAGGATAAAAGTAGAGTAGGAATGAGATCTCTTAGAGGAATGTGTTGAAGAACTGTATTGTAGAGTGTCGAATGAAAATATTAGAAGTGAGTGCGGTGCGAATAAAAGTGTTATGAACAAAATAATAAAAAGATCATTAAGGTGGTTTTGGACACATGGAAAGAATGAATAAAGAAATAATGGTAAAAAGTTTATTTTAACAATGTTAATGGAACTAGGAATAGAGGAAAACCAAGGAAAACGTGGCGTGATCAAGTAAATCATATATTGATAGTCGGCCACGTGAGGAGTCGGAGAAATTGACGTGCGTGCATGACAAAATGTATGAATGTTGAGGAAGCGAGAGAAGTATGTCAGGATAGAAAAATGTTGCAGTCCATTCTTTCTACCTACCTTTTCGGAGAGACGGTGTGATGGTTAGTTAGTTATGTTTATTAATTATTATAGTATACAATTTGGGAACTTATTTCTTAAAAATTATATTGTATTAATGTAAACCTACGCATTCGTGGCACTCATTTAGTCGAACAGTAAAAATTCTTATGACGGCTCGGCAGGTAGACTTCGTGATGGCATTTTATGATGGATATTTTCTTTCAAATGGGATAACCCCACAGGAAAAAGTCCAAAGGGGTTAAATTAGGTATGTGTGGAGGCCAATTTATGTAATTCTGAAGGTCAACTTGCCAGGGAAAATTTTGCGAACTCGAAGCAGAGACGTATTGGACATGTGTGACGTTGCTCCGTCCTGTTGGAACCATATTCTTTGGTTATAGCCGGGAAAGTTTTGCGAGAAAGAAGCCGACCGAAGAATTCAGTTGGGTTGGGCGGCCTTTGGGAAATTACGTCATGTTCTCACTTCCAAAATACCACAATGCCTCAAGACTAAAGTCTTCAACCAGTGCGTCCTGCCACTCATGACGTACGGAGCCGAGACGTGGACACTGACAAAAGGTCTAGTCTACTCTTCTGGAGTGGAGACCACGTACAGGATTCCGTAGAGTTGTACGTCCCCCTGCCCGCTGGACCGACGATCTGAAGAGGATTGCTGGACATGGATGGATGGGAGCGGCAATGAATAGGGGACGGTGGCGTGCTTTGGGAGAGACCTACATTCAGCAGTGGATGACAGATGGCTGATGATGGGAAAGTTTTGCAATTCAGGCACCAAGAAGTGGTCTAACATCCCCACATAACATCGATCCACTAAATATAACTTTTTTCCAACAGGGATGGCGCCGAGAATGTGGTGCTGTTCTCGCAGTATCCTCAATACAGTTGTGCTACGTCTGGCTCCAGCTACAATGTCATCTACGACTACTTCAAGAGCAGGTATGCACAATACAAGTTTGACAAATACATTCCAATTTTTGTTTATTTATTTAAAAATAATCATAAACATAACATATTGATGGTTTTAATTTGATAAAACACCGTTATAAAACAAGTATTTTTTTAACCATTTCAATACCGTAAGGCCACTGGTGGCCGCTAAGTAGGCGCACCACCAATACCGTAAGGCTACTTTGTATTAAAAATGATTCCAGTAGAATTTTAACAATTTTCTTTTTGTGTAGCTAGCAACATCTAAGAAAAATGAACCTTCTGACGTTGGTCCATCTTATTGAAAAATGAATTTTTGTAGAAGTGGAGCACTAGGGTTACCACTTATGGTGAGATCGATATAAAGGATCCATTTTTTGTTTTAAATTTATACCTGAATTTCAAGTGTTTTGACCTTTTAACCTTGCCTTTACCATATTTCAGGACACAATTTCAATTTTTTCGAAGTAGATACAGGTACGGTCATGTCCAAAGAATGGTCACCACCAGATTTCACTATAGACCTCCTAAAAGATGAAAAGACAGCTGGGATTGGAAAAGCAACATTAACTTATACTCATTGTTTTAAAAAGGGTGTTTTTTTTAGAGATATACCAATTCAAAATGAAAAAAAAATATTAAAATAATGTTAATATCTGTGATATTGGCTTTATTAAATAGATAATTTTATGCCATTATTGTTTAAATAGGATTTCGGGCATATGAGCGCCATGGCTAGCTCGAATGAAGCCCAATCGTGAAGTTCAATTTTCGACAACTTTATCGAGCAACTGGGTGAAATGGCAAAACGTACTGACTACAAATCAACTGTCAACTGTCAAATTGACAGTCAGTAGAAACAATGTTGCCAGTTTAAAAACCTAACCTCTAAAAAATACACTATATTTGCTACCTGGTGTTTGCCGCTGTCGCAGATAATTGTCTAGGATAACTGTCTACCCTTCCGGCGAAACGGTTTGCTTTTGTTTAACGTGAATTTTTTCACATTCAGGCCCGTCCCGTCCGGCCAGAGGTACAGCGTGATAGACCGCTGGTCCTCGCACCCGCTGCTGGCCGAGGCAGTCGCTGCTCGCATCCAGGAGCAGCTGCTCAAGTTCCCCCAAGACAAGCGGAGCAGCGTCGTCATACTATTCAGCGCTCACAGTCTGCCCCTCAAGGTGCGAAATTTTAAAAAGATCACATCAAACTAATGTTGTTAACTGAAATTTATTGGTAGAAGTTCATTGTAAATAATGCAAATATCAATTTTTTTTTAATAATATATCTTCTTCTTGTCCTATCATATCTTCGTAGTGCATAGGGCCTCAAGGAACCTTTTACATATTGATGGTTGAGGTATTAGTTTTGTAAAACTCCATTATTAATTTATAAAACTTAACACGATTGTTTAGTGGTTTAACTTGGATTTAATTCATATAAATTGTGACGAATTTGTTTCGCCTTGCAAGAGCATTCTCAAACTGAACCTAATCGCCGAACAGTGTGTCCTTATATTGAATTTGGAAATCTTAAGGGTGGGGGAGAAAGTATATATTGCAAATTTTTGTTGTTAAATAAAACAATTTTAAGGTTTTTCTTAGAACTAATGATGAGTGATAGGTAAATTTACAACTGAATTTCTAGGAATTTATGAGGTAACAAAGCGTATTCAATGCTGCTGCCAGATTGATTATGGGGCAAGACTGTCATATCACGCCGCTCCTGAAGGACCTTCACTGGCTTAAAATCCGAGAGCGAGTAAAATATAAATTGTGTTTGACAGTGTTTAAGGCTCGACACCAGAGAGCGCCAGCGTATATCTCAGACACCCATGCCAACGGAAAGGCAACGTTCACTCCGATCAGTAGAAACAAGTGCAAACAACATAGCAATTCCAGCCAGAGCCAATAAAGCATGTTTCTATGATCGTGCTTTCAGCGTTGCGGGTCCGTTGGTGTGGAATAGCCTCCATGTTAGTATTAAGTATGAGGATAGTGACGTTAAATTTAAGAAACTTCTAAAGATTGCACTGTTGGGTCAGTCATTTCCTAGTGCGCCCTTGGAGTAATTGATTTTACAAAACGGCGCACTTAAAATAAAAATCATCATAATAATAAAAAAATAAATAAACAAAATATTTTAAAAAAGACACAGGGTTAAATGGGAAGCGGACTCATGGACACATGATAGCGAGAAATGATTAGAGGGATAGGTCGACAACAAGTAAGAAGAAGAAGAAGCCTTAAATGAATGAAGCTATTGCTGAGTTTTGTATTATACAGTAATGTTTTTTTATTCAGGCCGTTAACCGTGGTGATAATTATCCGGGCGAAGTGGCGGCCTCCGTGCACGCCACGCTGGCCCAGCTCAAGAGGGCCGGGATAGAGAACCCCTACCAGCTCGTGTGGCAGTCCAAGGTGGGCCCCCTGCCCTGGCTGGAGCCCTACACTGACCAGGCTATCAAGGTAATACATCATTCCGAATAATTAACCACTCGATCTTTTTTTTTTTTCTTTACGAATTTTGATATCATTATTGTGGTGACACTTGTGTGTGGAAGTGTTAATTTCAACTAAAGCAAAGATGGCAGTACATAATGGAGTTCTTGTGCCAACCCTTATGCATGGAAGTAAAGCTTGGAGCTGGCAAGAAAAGGATGAAAGTAAGATAAATGCCGTAGAAATGAGATCACTGAGAAAAATGTGTAGGAAAACTATATATGATAGAATACTGAATGACGAAATAAGGTAGAAATTTAAGGCAGATGATTGCATCATAAGTTAAATTAATAAAGGATTCCTGGGATGGTTCGGTCATATGGAACGCATGGACGAGAAAGAATGGTTAAAATGTTAGTGTGAGTGGAAAGAGAAGCCGTGGAAGACCAAGGAAAGCATGGCATAACTAAATTAATGAAATACTGAAAGGCGGCCACATTCGAACTCGGAAAAATTGACAAGCGTGCATGTTACGGTGTATGAATGTGGAGGAAGTGATATTGTTCGATTGTAAAAACTTAAAAGGCAACCCTTGTACTAGGGCAATGCTTCGGCTCAACTTATCTTCTTATTGCAGAGGAGTTCTCCGATTTCCTTGAATTTATGCTGTCCGTTATATAGATTTCCGATATATAATTTGGTGTCATTCCATATATCACTTAAAGACTGTCCATAGTTTTTACTGGATTCATTCTGAACCTTTAAGCCAGTGAAGTTCTTTGAGATGTTTTGTTCAGGTATATAACCAATCCATTTATCGCGGAGTTTCACATCATTGCTGAAGCAAGTGTGAAGTCTAATTGGTTTTCTGTATTCCAGGCTTATGTGAGACAAGGGAAGAAGAACTTACTTCTGGTGCCGATAGCGTTTGTGAACGAGCACATCGAGACCCTTCACGAGATGGACATAGAATACTGCCACGACTTGGGAAAAGAGGTAAGACAATTCTGGAATATCAAAGATATTTTTGGCATATCTTTGTTTTATAATTTTCACTCAGAAATGGGAAATTAAATACCCTTGTTTTTAAATACACTTGTTTTCAATACCCTCGTTTTGAATACCCTGGTTTTTAAATACACTTGTTTTTAAATTCATTTGTTTATACGTACGTACCCCTTGTTTTTGTATACGCGTGTTTTTAAATACACTTGTTTTTAAATACACTTGTTTTTAATACCCTTGTTTTAAAATACCCTTGTTTTAAAACTCCCTTGTTTTTTAATTCATTTGTTTAAAATACCATTGTTTTTGTGTACACTTGTTTTTAAATACACTTGTTTTTAAACACACTTGTTATTAAACACACTTGTTTTTAATACCCTTGTTTTTAAATACACTTGTTTTAAAGTACACTTTTTTTAAATACCCTTGTTTTTAAATACACTTGTTTTTAAATACACTTGTTTTTAAATACCCTTGTTTTTAAATTTACATTGTTCAAGCAGAGTTTTACGTCATTGTTCAAATGAATAATTTATTATAATAGTTTTTTTTTAAATTATATTTCCCAGGTTGGGGTTGAACAGATTGAAAGGGCTGCAGCACCCAATGACCACCCACTCTTCATCCGAGCCTTGGCTGAGATCGTACAAACACATCTGCAGTCAGGCAAACGCTTAGGTCCTCAGTTCACCAACAGGTATATATGGGTTCATTTTAGTAGCATATATACATCTTTCAAAAATAATTGTCAGACGTGGTGGTCGTAAGAAGGGCGGAATGGGGAATGTTGTATTACATAAAGCGATCACTTAACCCAACCAATGACGGGTCATAAGTCCTGTTAAGACCACCATATTCTGTTTCCAAATAATTTACATCTTCGTCTCTATTGAGATACAATTAATCCTTAAATTAAAAGAATTTTTATTTTTTCTCCCGGCAGGTGTCCGCACTGCGTCAACAAGCGCTGCTACGAATCCAAGAAGTGGTTTAAAGAATTGTGCAGCGCTTAACATTCTCAACTCGCCGCTGCCGAAATCTGATGAGCGAAGAAACGGCAAGGAAAGTAAATAAATTCCCATTTGAAACAGAAGAATATCCGTACTAAGGTTAGCGTCGTTTTGGGTCTTCTGGTACATCATTAATCATAGACAAAAATAAATCAACAGGAAGTTTTTGATGTGTTGTTTATGCCACCGTTATTTCAAAAAACATCTAAAACTTCAGTTTAAAAATCTCTTTGGAAGACGGATAAAAATATGAAAGTCCTCTTTACACTTATTCAAATAGATAAAAAAAAATCAACGAGCATTCCTCTTCAGACTTATTAACCCCTTACCGCATACTGCCTCATATATGATCCAAAATAATCTTTCGCCATAAAAAACAACAAAATAATAAAATATGTCTTGCTTCTAGCAATAATACTAAAGTTGTATCTATGATCCGCATTACTAGTCGTCAAACTTCTTGCTAGATGTCTCTGGTTGTACTAGATGTGCGTTCCACTGTTTCCAACTGTCGGTTTATGATTTTCTGTACAAACATGATATTTTTTTGTTTGTAAAACGCTATAAATAATTATATTACACTGGTTTACTATTATTTTCATTAGGTGAGTAATAAAATGATCACTTTTATATAAAATTATGGATAATATTGTGGAAAATCTAGGGATAAAAAGAGGAAAACCTAGAAATATTTTTTTGTATTTTATATAGGAAAAAATAATTTATTTGAAAAATAAAAAAATGCGGTTCTTTTTTTTCATCATTTACACATCATATATTTTTTTTACAAATTAAAAAAAAATCATGCAGTAAGGGGTTAAACGATAGTCACTGCTGGACATAGGCCTCTTCCCTTCCCTTCCACTCGTCTCTATCTCCAGCCAGTCGTAGCCACATTTCCCCCCCACGGCAGCCATGTCGTCGGCCCGCCTTTTTTGCGGCCTGCCGACGCTTCTCCTATTCTCCCATGGTCTCCACCTTATTATTTTCTGGGTCCATCTATCCTCACTCTGTCTCGCCACATGACCCGCCCATTGCCACTTCAGTCTCGCTAGTCATTCCATGATGTCGGTTATTTTTGTTCGGCGTCTAATCTCCTCATTTTTGATTTTATCTCGGAGACTGACGCCGAGCATATGTCTTTCCATGGATATAAGTTTTTTTTTCAGTCTCTTAAAAAACGTAAAATTGGGGTTTCACTGTATTCTATATGCATATACTTGAATATAGCAGTATAAAGTAAACATTTTTCAGCTCTGCTAGTGTATATTTATTTTTTAATTTAATATTAACATGTGACTCGGTTTTGTTAAATAGTTGTTAATAAATTTTATATTGTTATTAATTGTGTTGTTTATTTTGTTTAACCCTTAACGTACCGTGTTCAAAACAAAACGCTTGCTCCCATGTGAAGTTCAGTTTACCGCTAACTTTATCTAAATATCAAGCATATGACTAGATGAATCAAAATTTAATTTATGTCATCTTGTAGGGAATTTCATTAGGAATAGATCGATATCTATAACATACATGGATTATTTGAAAAACATATCATTATTAATTTTTTTCTGGAACCATGCGATTTCTGATATGTAATGCGTCATAGCATACGGGCGACTAAACATCGGGTCGGGTCGGGTCGAAACTTGTCTGAGCGCCGGGCCGGCGGGGCGATGATAAAGGCACCTAGGCAAAATGTATAGTACGTTCAAGACAACGAGTACGTATTAATATTTGTCCCTTTTGGTATAGTGTTAATATTTTCACAGTTCTGATATTATTAACTTACGTGCTGCGTTTTCATCCAGTCGGTATTATTACGTACCTATTGAAAAGGTCAAAGATATCATTTATAATACGTTCAAAACAGCGAGTAAGTATTTGTCACTTTTGATAAAGTTGTAAATATTAGCAAAACAAATTCTACCTTAACACGAATGAAGGTGAGGGCAGTCTTAGAAAATATTTTTTTTTGGGATGAAGGAAGTAATTTTTTGCTTTTTTTTTTATTACGAAATATTGAGAACACTTCGATGGAGGATTACAATTTTTTTTATAATATTAGGGTCCATAGGTTTTAAGAAAATCAACTTTAAATTGGCAGTGGAAACTCAATTTACCACATGGCAACGCGACGGTTAAAGGTTATATAATATATTATTATTATTTTGCTGAATCGCTCTTTACATCATTACAGCGCGAGCCAAATCCATGTAAAGGGAATAGCTTAGTTATTGATTCTCGTGACATGTGATAGGTAGCTAGTCTATCGCAATTTTATTGGCACTAGGATTCTGCACCAGACCAAAGACAGTATGACAATCACACTGCCATCGCCGGGAATCGAACCCGGGATATTCGGTGTGGTAAACAAAACACTTACCATTCAGCCACGAAGGTCATTATATAGTGATATAAATTTTATTCCAAATAATTAAGTACAAACCATTAATATATTGGTGGCTGCATGTCATCATTATGGTGGTTCATCCTTCTCATTGCTATTATTTTATTTGATAAAGCTTTCTTCGATATTCATCATTACTTTGTTTGCAGATTCATTATTACATATATATATTTTTTCTTTATTTTTAAAAAAATTTTTTTACATACAAATCTACCAATTTTCTCTTTTTATTCATGATGCCCCGAATAGTTTGATCACTTGAGTTCTCGAAGTATCCCCTGATTAATCTAAAGAAATGGGTTATTAGATTACATTAAGGTGCGTCTTATAGTTCGTAAAATCATCATCGTCATCAGCCGTCTGTCATCCACTGCTGAATGTAGGCCTCTCCCAAAGCACGCCTTCGCCTCATATCTATTGCCGCTCCCATCCACCCATGTCCAGCAATCCTCTTCAGATTGTCGGTCCAGCGGGCAGGGGGACGTTCAACTCTACTGAACCCGTCTCCCCCATCGGCCGTCGGTTCTCCGACAGATATGGCCAGCCCATCGCCACTTCAGCCCGCCCATCCTCAGAGCCACCTCAGTCACCTTGGTTTGTTGTCGAATAAATTCGTTTCTAAATCTGTCCCTTAAGGTTATTCCAAGCATGGCTCTTTCCATGGCGCGTTGGGCGACCTTGAATCTGTAAACTAGACCTTTTGTCAGTGTCCACGTCTCGGCTCCGTACGCCATGACTGGCAAGACGCACTGGTTGAAGGTCTTGAGGCATTGTGACGCAACATGAAGTAATTTTCCAAAGGCCGCCCAACCCAACTGAGTTCGTTAAATACGGTAACTTAATTAATTAAAGTGTCCAGATCTCCAAGGCGTATGTTAAAATAGGTCTTATCAATGTTTTATGTATATCAATGAAACTAAAACTCCTAGTTAGTGTATATATTATATTATCTTCTTCTTCAAATGCCCTGTCAGGTTCTCCCAACGTTGGCGATCACCTCGGCGAACCTGTCCCTGACCTGGGCCGCACAGAACAGCTCCTCCACACTTCGGATGCCGGTCCACTCCCTCACGTTTCGCAGCCGGGACATTTGTCTCCTTCCGGGCCCTTGGCGTCCCTCAATTTTCCCCTCCAATATCAGTTAAAGAAGGTGGTACTTTTCCCCACGCAGTATATGACCCAGATGTGAGATCTTTCGAACCTTGATAGTTGATAACAGTACCCTGTCAACTCTAGCTCGCCTCAGAACTTCGGAATTGTAACTGTGTCTGTCCAAGGAACTCTGACCATTCGGCGACGGAGCCACATTTCAAATGCTTCCAGTCTGTTCATTGAGTTGTTATTATATTATAATTAATGCATATATTTTATTAACATACATATCATGTTCTGGAGATTCACTCCGTCTTGAAGATGTCATTGGAAGGGTAAGAAATAAGACAAGACATTAATGAGAATGTTGTATTTATGATTTCATATCATCATATGTAATCTAAGTCCCTCATTCTCGAGAGGAAAGTGAAAAACGCTGACTTACAGGAATATATAAAAAGAGACCTCTAATCTTCACATTATCAAAAAGTTTTTTTTTTAATTTTATCATTTAATAACGTTTCATTTTTTTTTATCAATTGGTCTAATTTTTTCGCTGGAGTATATTTGAATATAAAAAATTACGCTACGCAATGTCGCCATTTTACTAAGCAGTTCTTTGTTTTTTTAAATTTTAAACAATCTATATTCCGATTCCGAATTTGAATGGAATACGAGAATTCGCCGCAGAGACTCGTACAAGTGTTTGAGTTTTATCTATTTATCTATGCACTTTGAAGTGTCGCGCGCTTATTGCTAAATTATTGCGTTAATTATTAATTTTAATAAATATAAATTAATTATTCATTCTTCATACGTAAAAAACAAACAAAACATTAGTATAATCTATGTATTGTTTGTAAGTTATCTGAAATCACGGTCAACTTACAATCAAATTATAACGATGTAAAACAAATTGAATGCCCCATCAAACAATACATCTACAATTTTTTTCATTTACATTTTTTTTCCACTGAGTTCATTTTTCTCGGCGTCTTTCAAAGGTTTTACAAGGTCAAGGATTAATTTTATCTCAATAGAGACGAAGATGCAAACTGGAAACTGAATATGGTGATCGAGGTGTTTACAGGACTTATGACCTGTCATTGGTTGGGTTAAGCGCACGCTTTATGTAATTACAACATTCCCCATTCCATATTTCTTATGACCACCATGTCTGACAAATTTTTGGAAGTTGTATAAATGTTAATATCCAACACCACAATTCACATGTCAGTTTCGATGCGCCATCTATGAAGATCTTTATAACGCAATGTGAAAGGCTACCGCCATTAACGCACTGCTAGATAAAGCCTGGAAATGTCACTCCAATTTATATGCTAACTTGGACCAGTTTTTGTTTTATACAACATTTTGAATGTATACAAATGCTTAACCCAACCAATGACAGGTCATAAGTCCTGTAAACACCTCGATCACCATATTCAGTTTCCAGTTTGCATCTTCGTCTCCATTGAGATAAAATTAATCCTTGAATTGATAACCCGCAATGGGTAAATAAAATCCAGTTTTACAAGGTGTAAAACCTTCGAAACACATTAAGAAAAATATAATCGTAAATGGAAAAATCAATGTAATTCATAAAACATTTGTTATTATTGAATTCTAGTGTTAACACCTTAAGTTTATCAAAAATTATTCACCTAAATTAAGACATTAATGATAAAAGATTAAACTAATTTATAATTATAGAATTAACGTCGATTTTCATAAAACTTAAACACTTGTACGAAGCCCGTGCAACTTTTTGACTTTGGTATCAGCTGGTTCACTGTGAAATCATTTTAAGATTTCTCATTTAACTATTAAAAATTTTAATTGCAGCTATATTCGAGATCTTGGAATAATGCAGGGACAGATTAAATTGAAAATGTCGCATATAAGCAGATGTAAATATTGTATTTTTATCTTTAAATAGACACCATTGATCGCAATGCACCGAGTCATGTTAAAAAATAATAATTAACTATTTAAATACAATAAAAATTAAGAGAAGGATGGAGTGCCGCATCGGTTAATGTGTGACAGTCCATTCTTTCTGCCTACCTCTCGGGGAGACGGCGTGATGGTTAGTTAGTTAGTTAGTTAAAAATTAATAATTGTGACAAATTTAATGGTTTGTTGTATTCGAGATGGAAATGAAAGGTTTTCCAACTAGAAAACTCCAGTTGTTTATAAATAGGTGCCTTCGCTCAATATTTAAGATCTTTTGACCCTAAACAGTGTCAAATGCCATTCTCTGGACCATGGCAGGCGAAAAGCCAATTAGATAACAAGTCGCTAGACACAAATGGTTGTGGATTGGTCACACTCTGAGACGGAACCCAGCCTGCATCGCTCAAAGTGCATTAGACCCCTGTGGGTGGAAAGAGGAAGCGAGGCAGACCTAGAGCCATCTGGTGAAGAACTCTGTAGGATGAGGTTAAATCTAGGGGATAGAACGCTTGGCTCCTGATCCAGGGGACATGGGTTCAAGCCTGGACACGACCAGATTCCTTCTTCATAATAATGAGCTATTTTCTCCTCATCTTGAAGATTGTAAAATGAATTCTAATATCATATATATAAATCCTTGATGTTAGTCTTTTTTTAAAAAGAGAAAGTAGCAGGCCTCACTTGGGATGATGTTAGGAATCAGGTGTGCGAATAGAGTTAGGTGGAGAAGGTTCTTTGAGGCCCTTTGCACCACGGAGGTGTAGACAAGACAAGAAAAAGATTCAACGAGCAGAATCAAAATTATCGCTTTTCAAAACACTTACACATGAGTTTACTTATTTCAATAAGATTTTCATCATTAGGAGAATGAAATAAATAAATTTATATTGTTCTTTTAATAAAGAAGTTATATTTTTGAAACTTGTTGAAATAAATGCTTATATGAATTGTGATTTGTTTAATGAAAATCAATATTAAGGACGATAGCAGGCAAGACACTGAGGGATCGCGTGAGGAACACCAGAATAAGAGAGATATGTGAGGTTGAGGATATTATAAGATGGAGCAGACAGCGAAAAAGGTACTGGTACGATCATGTTCAAAGAATGGACACCATCAGACTCCCCTATATTGCATTGCATAATCAGCCTCATGGGACTCGTCCTCGTGGAACACCTCTTAAAAGATGGAAGGACAGCTGGGAATCTACCTCACAGGAGGAGCAACACTCTGGAGAACAGACCACATAGGTCTACAACAAGGAAGAAAAAGAATAGTATTAAGTTATTTTAGTTTCGATATATTAAATTTGTCAACAATTAATGTATACTTATACTGTTTTTCTTACGTATTTTAACTGTGAATTTTTAAATACTCCATGTTTTTATTACTTTCTTGGATACCCTTTTATTACTTGGGGTATTGCCCTGATGAAGTATGGTGATATCAAAACGGATGAAAAATAATCTTTGAAATGAAAATGATTACTTGCCTATGATGAAAATAAAATAATGCAATCTTTAAAGTTTGTTTGAATTATTATTAATGTTATATTGTGTGTTGACTGGGTGCATTGGGTGTGAGTGCGGATGCGACGGGAAAGAAGAAGACGTACAGTTCCAAGATGTCGAAGTATTGGGTAACGAAAGGAAAGAGAATTAATTCTTCTAAAAGAATTCAGTGCCCACACGCCGTTACATTAATCATTAACAATTAATTACAAAAAACGACTATTTCAATATTTTCAACTGGCGAATCGTAGCGATGTGTAGAAAAAGTGTTTTTAAAAAAAACGTTTACACTATTTAAATATTAATTTCAAAAATTGCTAAAAAATGCTAATTATTTTATAATCAGTTACTTTTCTACCCTCCGCGCATACCGGCTACTTAACTTCAAAATCCCTGTCCTATCGCTCATCTTGCTGTTTCATTTTTTTAATATTTTTTGTTTTCAGTTTCTTTTTACGAATAACTGTTTTAGGTAGGACCACTTTGAAATCTAGACGCGTTACAATTCAACTATTATGTACATGGTCGCTTTTACATTACTTGCGACGGCCATATTTTACAAAACAATTCAATCCTATTGAATGACATTAAAAATAGATTAATTCTTAATTTATAATTTAAATCTGATCTTTTCATTTAGATGGTAGAAATTCAATTACAGTTAACTTTTTCCTGTAATCATTGTAAATAATATTCCGTTACAAAAAAGCAAAGGTTATTTGATTAAACTTTTAATATAAAGACTGCAAAAGAGAAATTGTCGAGCGGGAAGGTGAATTCAATTTATGTTTAACCTCTAAAAATACATAACACAATAAAATTATTGAAACTATCCTTGGGAAGGTCTCAGAACACAGATCCTCGCGCTCTATTCTAAATTTAAAAACAACGAAACATTCAAAAATGGAAAAAGGAACATTCCATTTCTGATTATTGCACGAATCCCAACATTTCGATTGTTTTTTTTTTAAATTCAAGCCATCTTTTATCCAAGCAATTTCAAAAATCTTAAAACAATCACACATTATACAAAAAAATATTTTCAAGACAATATTGGATCTTAAGACTAAGCTGTAATAAGACACAGAAACAACAATAAAATAACAATTGATTCCATAGACGATGCGAATAAAAATAATTAGTTTATTTAAAAATTGAATTTGAAAAGCTGTAATTGTTTTCTTAAATACATTACAATTATTCCTAGTATTTTTCACATTTTCTCTTATATTACTTCAAGAGTTGTTCGAAGAATTCATTTCCCATATTAAATTTTCTTTATTTTTTGTACTTGAAAGAAGTCCAACACAATGGGCACGATAGAAAAGACATTAAAACATGTGTATGTATTTAAAATCTACTTTTTCGATTTAATATGTAGATGTCAAAATCTATTTCGCCATTTAATTTTACTAAATTTAAATCTAGAATATTCATTCCGAATAGCATAGACGTCTATGTACACCATAAACACACAACAGAGTTTTTTTACCATAGGAATATACGGAATATAAAAACCTTAAAATTACAAAATATCCCACTTCAGAAGTGAGCCCTATGAGCTAGTCAACACATTCAATTTACATTACTTAGTGGGTAGAGTAAATTTTTCTAAGTACTTAATATTGAGGTGTATGCATATTTGGGAAAATGGGTGTTGTTTATATTATAAAAAGGTTCTTTCGTGCTATTAGATTATATTGTAGGTGATTTGAATTTAGAAAGGATAAGATTCTCTTACATTGTTTGGATTCAAAATGGGCGAGGGAATTATAAAAATACACATGGTTTGAAATCAAAATGGTAGCATACCTTAACCATAAATAATTCAATTGGGTACTTACTCAAAATGTAACAACACAATAATATTTTCCCCTACAAAATAATACAATACAAAAACAAAATTAAACATATGTATATTTTATATCTATAACATTATTGATTTATTTGACTAAATGTTTACGAAGACAATTTCTTGATAAAACATTGAAGTGTTAACTATGGTAAGTATTTGTATTTATCTACGATAAACAATATTCATAATTTAAAAAGTATATGGATATTAATTTATCTATGGTTATAGTTTATAGTATAAAAAATATGTGTGTTATGTAGTTTTTTCACAAAAATTATTCAATTCAATAATGTGCCGCACTTGGAGAGCTGATTTAAATGGTGGACAGGCGCTTTTAGCCATGGATTTTTGCACACGATTGAATTATTATTTTCGTTAAAAAGTGTATTAAAAGAGTATTTTGAATAAGAATTGACTATAATGTATTTACAATTTACTAATTTGTTTCAAGAGATATTTTGTTCAAATATTCTGTTGAAAATTGGACTAAGCATCATTATCTATTTGTTTTATTTATTTTTACTCTTATTTTTATGATTATTCAAATATAATACTTTGAAAATCGTTATTCGTCATTGCGGAGTACTCTCTTCAACGCTGCCTATCTCTTTAGAGTGTGCGATGGGTATGTCGTCAAATGTAGTTTATTAATATTTTCATATATTGCCTAAATGTCCCTGACCATGTTCACTTCAACCATTTTGCGTTATTTCATGATTGCGTGGTACAATTCAGATAAATATTATTGCTTTTAAAAATTGAATCTTCAATTTTTTGATACGTTCATTCAAAACTGTGTATAAGTCAATTGCTTTTTTTTAAATCCATTATTTTGTATACCTACTGTTTTATCCGCTGAATAAAATTATTTTAAAACATCAACATATTATCAATTAAAAAGATACCATATACAGATGACTATTTGATTACCTTTGCTAGCTGAAGCAAATTATAGTAAAATTCTGTAAAATTCTCAAGAAAGTTCTTGTATATTTTGAATTTGTTCTAATAGGTTGTGTTTAATTGTTTTATACTATTGTCTATGGTTATTCATAGATTATTCATAGTAGCTACACATGTTCATAACTTAATTTCATCTGGGTAGGATTTAGGAAAATATAGGATATGAATGGAAAAAAATAAATAAAAAAAGAAAATTAACAAACAATTAAATATATTAATAAAAATATGATGTAAATACATTGTAGAAAAACAAAAGGGTAAAAAATGATATAAAAAAAATATTAAAAAAACATTAAAAGTAATTACTTAGGAAAATTCTGAGATTTTAGCTCTAATTCTAGACACATATCATATTTTTTGCTGCAGCAAGAATCTATCAAGTTTATTGTTTTTAAATAAATTGTATTAATAATTTTGGTAGTACTTCCCTAAATGAAGTGGTTCTCTGACACATTCTACAAATTTTAAACTGGGAATTAAATCTTTTTAAATGTAAAAACTTCAAATTTTGAAATGAAAGTTTGTAGCTTTATTTTATATAAAATGCTAAAATATAATTTTTATTCAATTTGTGTAAGAAAAAGATTTCATGGAAAATGTTATCGAATGTTTATTTAATTTAAAATGTGTTATGGATTTTCACTTATTAGGGATGTACTTTTTAAATATATTTATTAGATTCTTTTAATATTTAAAAATATAATACTTTACCATGAATGTAAGTACATACATTGCTTTTGAACAGAACGTATCAATCAGTTCACTCGCTGTACTCTTTGAGGATGTGGAAACGGTGATGAAGGAAACATCTCAGGACTACGTCGAGGGCTAAGAAGGATTTGGGAGATGAAAAGGATTTGAGATTGAAGCGCTTGACATTATTGACCGTTCTGGCATCAGAAATATTTGAAGTTACCTCAAAGATTCAATTTAATTTCATCTCAAATAAGCTTACATAAAAAAATATTCAAAATTCTTCTACAAAATAATAATACAAAAAAATAACACAATCAAATTGTAATAAAATGTATTTAAATTAATTAAAATAATTTAATAAAAGATTTTAAAATTTTAACAGGGGAACAAATTATCAATAATTAAAATTATAAATTATTATTTCATATTTCAAACACTTTGGAAATGACGAATCGAAGGTAATTTTCATATTAAATCCAACCTCTATATATGCGTATGCGGTATTTATATACCTTTATCAGTCATTTCCAAGCGAGTGTTCAATTAATTATAATGACACAAAAATAATATTTAATACAAATTAACAATTAAAAACAAATGTCTACAGTAAAGGAACAACGTGGTGTGTGACTAATAACATTTTTATTTGAGAATCACTACAAAAATATAATTAAAAACAAAATTTTAAGACATGTCTTCACTGCTTCAATTCGCATCGAGTTTTTTTTTAAATAATATCCAAATATTAATATGTTGCATTACGCGATTTGAACCAATGAAGTCAAAATAATAAATAGAAATTTTACCATGCACTAAGTGACAACGTAAATGTAATAAGTTAATAAATCTTTTAATTTTTGATTAAATTATTTTGTATGAAATTCTATTTGAGTCTAATTTCTGTCTATATTGTATTTAAAAAAAAAATTCCTCACTCGTACACATGCTGATGATAGTATTATAAAAATGTGTGCTCCGTGGGAATCGTTCGTAAAAAAATCCTCTCAATTCAATTGTGTAATTAAAACAAGACATCAGTAAAAAATTATATTTCTACGTATAAATTGGAATAAATTCAACGGATCTCAAATTCTATAATACCAATTAAAAAGTCTTTTTTTTTACACCGTTGTGTAAACATGCTTTCAAGATTATTAAAAATAATTTAAATAAATTATTTGTCTTTTTATTTATATACTTTGTATATACAACACTATTAAAATTACATATCAGACATGTTTCGGACAACCAGTCCTTCTTCAGTGATACATATTATAAAGATACATATTTAAAATTGTTTACAAATATGATCATAACTTTAAATCTTTATAACATCTCGCACGCTTAAAAGTAAACTGACGGATTATGGTTTAGGTCATAATTGAGTTAACATTAGACAGAGGCTGTGTTAACGCTATCCATCGTTTCGTGTTAATATTAAGTCAAAATTCCGCCAATTGACCTCCATTACACTATATGAGTCTTTTTCATTCGTACGTGTTTTTGTTAAGACACCGACTCATATCAGATTGAGCAAAACTTGCTTTTTTGAGCTAAGCCAGTGTTCTATTAACCCGATGATCGCCGTAAGCACACGTGTGCGCTCTAAGTAGACGATTGCGAAAGATGTATTTCAAAATTAATTCCGATTTTCTCACGACATCTATGAATATTTAAAAATATTAACAAACCAAAAAGGATAGATATTTTTGGATGGTTTGGGAGAAAATACGTGGCGTACCGGCGCGCTGTTTCTACAAACATGTGGCGATGAATGGGTTAAGCGTGCGATCTGTCAAAATTTATCATATTTGTAAACAATATTATTATATTTTAAATATGTATCTTTATAATATGTATCACTGAAGAAAGACTGGTTGTCCGAAACATATCTGTTATGTAATTTTAATAGTATTGTATATACAAAGTATATAAAAAAATAAGAAAAAGACAAATAAAACATCTACAACACAAAGTATGCCGAACATAGAAGAAATAAATAAATTATTTTAAATTCTTTTTATTTATTCCAAATGCATCCGTTTATTTTATTGCTCCAATAAGTATTATTTTATTGTTATTTAAAAAAATTATGTCAAAACATAAATATAATATTAAAATAATTTAAAAAACTATGTATATATGAAAGCGTGTTTATACAACGGAGATAGCTTGCATCGCAGAGTGTCGATACTTTTCCAAATGAAGCTATATTAATAATATTGAAATAAATGATGTATTGAAAGATAGATATGGAGATGGGTGTATACCTATAGATAAGATCAAACTTAGTAATCTTGGATAGAAATCAAAAAACTTATAGCTAGGGGTAACAAAATAAACGCAAAATAATTGGTCACCTCTATGACCGACTAGCCCGTGGATTGGTTTGGATGAATCGGGGAGGCATCTCTCACAATCAAATAGTCAATTCTGTATTTTGGTTATAAACAACTCCTCGATATCGTGGATGTCATTAGTCGCAATATCTATTTAATTTGATTAATTATGAACTGTGTATTAAATTAGTATTATTAAAAAAAGATTCCTGTTATTATATACGTTTAAAAATGATAATTCCAGATTACTAACACATGTTAGAAAAATGTGCATTTCCATAGATAAAATATAACATTTCGTAGTAAAATTTTACGTACAAAACACTTTAATCGAAAGATAATCATAACGATCTTAGGAATCGCATTCTGTCAGAATCAAACATCTTCTATGAGTATCAGAAATGAAAATATTGCGACCTATCGTGGGTAGAACCCTTAGATATAGGATACATTACGAAGATATTTGCAGATCCTGCAAAATTGATGATATAGTGAGATTGAGTAGGCAGAGAAGATGATTCTGGAGGGATCACATCGAGAGGATGGATCCAGCGAGGATTCCTAAGATCACCAAAGAGATGGAAAGAACGATGGTCGTCTTCATCACGGGAAGAAATTTGATATCCTGCATAAACATATCGCAAGATCTACAATAAGGAGAAGAAGAAGAAAAAACACTTAAACAATTATGAGATGTTTGTATTGTTATTTTCTGAAACTTTATAATATTGCCGAATGGAGAAATATTAACTTTAAACACACAAATTTTGAAATTGCTACTTTTAAAATGAACTTATTAACAACTATTAATATTATAAGATCGTGTAGGATGCAAAATTCTCGTGAATTTTTTTTACACCGACGTTATTTAAAAAAAAAAGGTTTTAAATTTTTTTTAATCAATTGTCGTGTTCGAAATACAAAAATATAAAAATACAAAAATTTCAACGTTTTTCGAAAATACAAAAAGCACGCGCTAAACATTGAATTTATAGAAGCTTTCTTAAACGCGTCGCACCTTCCGAGACTCCGCGCGACGGTTCTCTAGGGAGCGCGTGCGAGGAGGGGTGGTCCGTGGACTTCCTCGGGACATTACATCCGCCTCCTCCCGAGTCTTGTATATTTAACGTTTTGTACATTATCTGTACATAAATATTAAATTACATAAAATAACTTATTTAAGAATACACTAAGTGAGCGTTTTGTTTTAGTTTTCTTTAAAACGAACCAACTTTTAATTGAACTAATCAGTAACAATAATTAGGAAGCAACAGAGATAAAAGCAGAATATTAAAACACTTCTCATACGTTCGAGCGCGGTCGTCTGCACGCATCTCACTCTCTGCCTTCTCTCGTGAGCTATGAAACACTTTAATAGTTAGAATAACACTTTGAACATTCAAAACGCTTTGTTTTTTAAGGATTAATTTTATCTCAATAGAGACGAAGACGTAAATTGTTTTTTGGAAACAGAATATGGTGGTCGAGGCGTTTACAGGACTTATGACCTGTCATTGGTTGGGGGTTAAGCGATCGCTTTATGTAATACAACATTCCCCATTCCGCTCTTCTTACGACCACCACGTCTGACAAATTTTTGAAAGATGTGTATATGTTGAGGAACACTTCACATATTTTTGTTCAATCTACACTAGCGCCATCTATTAAGATTAGGTGTAAGCATTAAGCAAAATCTTTATTAATTATCGATATCGATTTGTCTACAAGTATTTGCATACATTCAAAATGCTTTATTTTTTGATTTGCAGACATGTTTCGATTGTGACACAACCTTCTACGTTGCATCACAACTGAAAGATATCTGCAAATCAAAAAATAAAGTGTTGTGAAAATGTAAAGCGTTATTCCATCTATTCAAATATGAATCCACAACACAAAGTGAAGGCGAATATAGAAGAAATATGAAACATTAGTTTGAATCGCCTCCGAGAGGAAGAGCCGAGTAGAGAAAGGAAGACGGCCGACTGCGAGCGTCCGAGTGCGATAATATATCAAAACGTCTTCAAGAGAAATAACACAACAAGTAATAACTCTTTTTATCCTACAATACCTATTGCACTTTTCCGGCCTAACTTTGAAATTCAATATTCAACTTTTCATTTTTAAATTTAAAAAAAAAACATGTCTTAGTAATTAACAACAATGAAACATATTCAGACAGGGCACGAGAGAGTCCGCTTGCGGGATGTTCCGTGGCCCCCGTGCGAATATTATAATTATGCTAAGTGAGGTAGGATCATGTGTCCCACCAAATTTCATATTTAATACTTACATTTCACTAGTCAAGCAACTAATACAAAATATAACAAACAAACCAAGGATTATCTAACTATACAAACAATACTCGTCAGCTTCATACGGACGAGTCGGGGCGTTCCTCTCCACAATTATACTAGCCCGGACGCGGTGCTCGGAGCACACACGTCCCAGCTCGCCCGCGATTGGGTCCCCAATCCTCCGAGGACAGAGCGGCATACGCGCGAATCATGGCAAAATTTGGTGACACGTTAAAAAATATATTTCTACCGCGTTATGCAAACAAAATTAAAGATATCTTCCACACGCACAGAGCGAGACTGTTAATAATTTCAAATCGCACGTAATTTTTCTAAAATAATTTAAATTTGATTAAATACAATGTTTTAATTCCGATTACTTAATCCAAAACTATTGTTTCAAATATTTTTCTAATTTTCTATTCCGTGACCGAAGAAACAGATCGTATAATTATTAGTACCTCGGATGAATCAACCGTGGTTCACGTTATACTAGTTGCATCAAACATATTGTGCCAGAGTATGATTTGTATTCAAACTGTTGTGTTTTGTTCACGTTGTCGAGCATACGGCCGGATAGTCACCCGGTCTACAACCTCGGCGGTGGAACAGTACTGTAACAAAGGTTTCCTAATATTCAGCGGAGGATGAAGCCCCCTGCATTTTTCTTAAATTAGTAAAGATCGTTAAAATTAATTATCATATAGGAACTACGCTTACATGCAAAAAGGGATTTAAAGTTTATCACGTTAATGTGATAGCCAAGAGAAATAATCTGTTGCCATTGATAGATCCACGGCGAGATGGAATATCCTTCAGGATAGGAGCTTCGACAGGACTTCTGTGGCATGGAGCAATATCAACAGGATTCCCTCGCAGCCCTGTGACATGTACGGAGAAGGATCTGGTCAGACTTCTGGGCCAACGATATTCAACTGAGTCGCCTTCGATACGACGAAAAATATAAAAATGATTTCTCTTGAGTGTTGAATACATTTTTATTCTTCAGTATATTAAGTGGTATGTTAATTTGATGCAAAATCAAAAGCATTTAAAGAAATTCACATTAGAAACACGATAATATTTTCAAGTGTCTTTTTATACTCAACGTGTATTTCATTAAGTTTTCCTTTTTCGATAAAGCAACTAATTGACATACATAATTAATACGAATGAAGGCGTTTGTTTTCTTGAAGTTTTATTATACATTATATGGGAATGACACATTTCCCCTTGCTAAGGCATTATTAAATGTGATAATGCCTTAGCAATGGTTCAATGACATATGGTTCTGAGTCATGGGCAATGACTCTAAAAGAACAACAAAGAATATACTGGTTTGAGAATAGAATACTTAGAATTATCCTGGGACCCATACCCGGTGTTGCAGCGGGAACTTGGAGGCATAGGACCAACCAAGAGATCGGTACGATGACCCAGCAGCCCCTTATAACGAGCATCGTGAGGGCCGGTCGCCTAACATGGATTGGGCACGTATGCCGAGCCGAAGATACCAGGGCAATCAAGACCCTGTACGCGTCTAGACCGACCGGAGTAAGATCTCTAGGAAGGCCTAGACGGCGTCTAATGGACAATGTTCTGGCTGATCTGGCTAGGTTGGGCGAATCGGACTGCTGGGAGCAAAAGGCGCAGGATCGAGGAGATTGGCGAAAAATCATCAAGAAGGGTAAAACTCTTCAAGAGTTGTATGGCCATATGAAGTAAGTAAGTAAATGCCTTAGCAAGGCGAAACATGTCATTCACTTAAAATGTAATAAAATTGTATTAAAAAAAAACAGACGTTTGCATTTATATTAACTGTTTAGCTTTACATCATTAGTAAAATCATTTAAAAGTTTTACCGATTGACCAGTTTCACGTATAATATATGTCATCTTTGGTAATCATACAGGTAAGTATTTAAATAACATTTGTTACAGTACTGAACCACCGCCTGTTTAAACATAATATTATAATATAATATAATTCATAGAAATACCGCCCGCCGTCTTAAGAGTCACAAATTACATGCTAATGCGTGAACAGTCGCGGTGATTTCATGGTTTTGGTTTGACTCGTGTGAAACATGCGTAGTTTTTTTTAATTTTAATTCTTGTTAAAATGTGTGAATTGTGTCGTTGATAATTTCCTCACCTAAATGTCGATTCATCATGCATATAGTCTGACCGGGTGTCCACATGAGAGGGGAATGTCCTACGGCATTGAAAAATTACTTTTCCCACAACCAATCGCCATATCTAACAAAAATTCGGTGGGGAATTGTGTTTTTCAAATACCGTTTTTCATATAATTTTGTTGTATTATTACAAATCCTCACATATTGTATTTTGGAGAACATTTTTTAATGATATAGATTCACCAGTTTAGATTGTTCAATTAATTGTTTCATGAACAATGATGTAAAACTCCATATTAATAATAATTAATACCAATGAAAACGGTTCTTTTATATTAGTTTTCTTATTGATTTATAATACTATTGTTTAATGGTTTGACTTGAATTTAATTTAACCATCCTATCTATTTGAATGTACGTGATAAGTTCACTTTGACTGTACCATTCTGCGCTATCCCGTATCACGTACGCCCTTGAAAAAAAGTAATGTACCTAAAATGTACAAAGTTTTAGGGATACGCGCGTGTGCCAACAACACTCGAGTACAAGTCTTCATAAATATGATAGTTTTACAAGGGGCAGGCGAAGTGTACGGCCGAGTATTTGACGTTTCGTAATTTAAAAAAATTAAATTAATATATAATCAAATTTCATTAATAAAAAACCCGGAAAATAACCCGAAGGTAGGGCGGTTAATAAGTGACAATAAGTGACACATTTGTTTCGCCTTGCGAAGGCATTCTCAAACTGCTTTGAACTATTACAAATTAATAATGGAGTTTTATAAAATTAATACCTTAACCATTAAATTGTTTTATTATATTTCATGAGAATGACATTTGATAATATGTACCTATGTAAAGCGAAACATGCCATTCCCGTATAATATAATAAAGCTTCTAAACATTTTCATTCGTATTCATAAAATTATTTAATTTAAATAAATATTTATTAAAATAAAGTGTTTTAAAAGATAATTAATACAAATAAAAACATCGGTTTTCTAAAAGTTATATTATATTTTCTGAGAATGCGCGTTTTGCCTTGATTATTATCAGACATGTCATAGACGTTTTCATTTGTATTAATTATTAGTTTTACGCCATTGTTCAATAAACAATAAATATGTTTTAAAAAGATGAATTGTTAATACAGATATTTTTAAATGGCCAACAAGTCACGAGAATACGGGGATGCTGTAATAATACCCGTTTTACCGTAGGAACACTCTGGACTCTGGAAGGTCAGCGGTCAGACTGTCTAGAGGCAAGTAGGAGGGGGGGGGGGCGGACTAACACCAGCGGAAGGGCACGGCCCGCGGCCTGTCGGCTCCCTCCTTCACCAGCGGCTTGTGGAACTCGCGGCCCGGCCGGCTGTGGATGGTGGCCCAGCAGTGCTCGCAGTAGTACTGGAAGATTCAACACCACACAATATTACACACCACTCATAATATGTGACTCGCTAACTAACCATTATATTGCTTCCACAGTAGCCAGAGGCATACTCTCCTGACATCACTTTCGTTCCTCTTTCTAATCAAATCAGTTTATTAACAATAATTATAGTTTAAGGCGTCTATTGAGAACAGGTAAAATATAATATATAATATCAGGAACTCTCCAAAGTCAATAGTATTTGTTTTCTGAACGTACTTTCACTAATATGAAAGACGTCGATCTCCGAATAGATCATGTTCAGCAGTTTGATTGCCCTTCCCACCGGTTTCACCAGAGGCAGATCGGTTCTGCATGTAGGGAGATAAAACAGTTTGTGTTGATGTTGTCGAAGATAACCATCAGGAATATAAAGATGGATACCCTCCAAGATCACGGAATTCTCAAAGAATCCCCTGATAAGTTTGAAGAAACGGGTAAGTTTGAATCCATCCCTCATTATCTGTAGACTATTGGTTCTATGGACATATCAGACCTGACCAAATTTGAGACCTTGAAAATTGTACACAAAGTAACCATTGAAGAGACAACAGACAGCAGCTACAAATTAACTAAAAATTCAGACATACACAGACACTGGACCAGGAACTGTGACAGACATCACTTACCGAATGCACAAACTAAGACAGGACAATCAAGGATATTGAACAATGGACTGAAACTTTACAATGAACTACCAAAAGACACAAGGAGTCTCACTACATCTCAATTTAAAATATACCTGAAACATTACATAATTAAAAGTAAGATATAAAAAGGTATCCATATAACCCAATTGGGTTCTTTAAAAAATAAGTTAAATAAAAATAAATAAAAAATTCAACGGGATAAAGCCACGGATAGCTACCAGACATACACTTCTACATTGTTTCAACTCCAACTTGACCTCTATTTACCAATTGATTAATTTAATCATGCCATATTATCCTCAGCCTATATCCTCGCTCATCAATAGTTTCAACATCAAAATGGCCCAAGAACCAGCAGATATGTTAATAGACTTTGTAGCAAACCAATTCCTAGGATTAAAACTTAAAAATAAGGACAATAGGTTATGTCAGGTATGTGCGTACCTGCAGGCAGGTGACGTTGGCGCAGAAGAAGGGGGCAAACTTGCCCCCGCAGCGGGCTCCCTGGCACTCGTCACACATCTGGTCGTCCAGCACGTACGGCTTCACCTGCAATACACACTCCTTGCTGTAACTGCTTATACTCTTTACTTTATTTAGCGCTAATTCTTAAATATCTCAAAAAATTAAAAAAATTAACTTATTCCACTTATGCTTCATTTACTGTTTCTTGAATAATGATTTTAAACTTCATAAAAACATAATACCGGCGCTATGCAACTGAGACATTGTCCCTTCGAATTGTGAATGAGAATAGTGTGATGTTATGTGCACCTGTCTTATTCTATGGTATACAGGGTCTGTCGCAAAGGTATCGAGAAAAAAACTCTGAATAAGCAAAATTCTTCTTCTTCTACTTGTTTCTCTTCTTTCGGAGGTTGGACAACTCTAAACAACAGTAGTTAATAAGAATGAAAACATCATTCCCACAAAATATAATAAAATTAGAATTAAACACTTTTAAAACGTTGATATTCACCTCTTGCCAACACCTCGTCGTCCCTCTATTTTACCCTCAAAGGCCAGGTGCAGCAATTAATATTTTTCTTTTCACATGACCTAAATATGCCACCTTTAATGGGCTTTATAAGTTTTAATATCAGCCGTGGCTCTCTGGAGAACATTAATGCTGCTGACTATATTGGTTTGAGATGAATGTGATGGAAGAGTTGAATGCGGCTCACCTCGACGCGCTTGTCAATGTCTCCGTGCTGGAGCTGCACAAATCGGGCGGAGATGGCCGCGATGTAGGACTGCTGGTTGCTGAAGGCCACACGTCCCGCCCCCTGCCAAACAACAGATGCATACTTTATACATGGTACTTATCACAATATAATATAAATAATTATACAAAAGCAGGCTATTTTTTTAATATTAAGACTTCCATTTTTCCAATGTTGAAAATATTATACCAAAACGACAACCTTCGTGGCCAAGTGGTAAATGCTTTGACTACCACACCGAAGATCCCGGGTTCGATTCCCGGCAATGGCAGTATGTTTCTCATACTGTCTTTTTTCTGGTGTAGAATTCATGTGATAATAAATTGGCAATACATTAGCTACCTATCACATGTCACGAGAATCAATATGATAGAAAATTTCTATAACACTTTATGCATAAAGACCGATAGTGAGACAAATCTATTTCACCGTATTGGTTCTCAAGTCTGTGCATCTATTAAATGCTGAATGGGCTGCATAAAGGTTGGCTTCATGAAGAATTTGCACTGCAAAATCTGGGATAAAAGAATGATAAATTACTCTTTGCATAGTAATTAATATTTTTAATGGAAACTGACACTCGTAATTCATTTCATCTCGCGTTGTCTCCATTGCGGGAGTACAGTTAACCTTTTATAATAGTTTCAAGAGAAGCGATGCACAACAAATATAAGAGAAAGATGTACGAAAGAATTTCAAATGCTGATATAAGGAAGAGATGAAGAGCTGAAGAAAGTATTATGAACAAAATTTTAAGTTTTGGACATATGTAACACATCAATGAAGAAATAATGGTTAAGATAGTATACATTAATGATGTGAATGGAGTTTGGAGTCGTGAGAGACCGAGGAAAACTTGGCATGACCAGATTAATCAAATTTTAAAATCAGCCGTGTTAGAAGTTGGAAGAATCGACGTGCGTGTGTGTCTGGATCAAGTAGGGTGGCGGTACATTCTCTCTGCCTATCCCTCCGGAGAAATAGCGTGATACTATATCCCCATAGTTATAGCAGAGCAAGGGGGCATATATTATTTTATGCCCCAGATTGCCGCACAGAGGCCCTTCGAAGTTCTCCTGTATTGAAACCGATTCGTCTTTTAAATGAAATTGCAAAAGAGATGGACCTCTTTGGATGCAATTATGCCGAATTCGTTAATACCCTTACGATAAAGGCAGCAAGGAAATAACTAGCTTTTCCTATTCATACGGTTCTATGTATATTTCCTTATATATTCTTTTCTTTTCACCCTTTACATTGATTTGGCTCGCACTGTAATGATGTAAGGAGTTTTTTCAACAAAATAATAATAATAATACTTTGTTAGTGTGTGTGTTTTGTTTGTTTGAGTACCACTTATAACGTAATTCATCTACCGGAAAAGGTATTATTAATTATAATCATTTTAGCACTTTCCGATCATCTCACGATGATGAGATGCCAGATAGTGATGGATCCGGAGTGTTCAGTGATGTGCGAGTTCATTACTGTCACGACTGTTGCGCAAACAAAATGTGTATGCATTTCTTGTACTTAAAACCATTTTTATGATGATTGAGATGAATTTTTGTTCAATTATGCTCCCTATTCTAACATATAATCTAGAGACAACCACCTTAACAGCAGAAAGTGTGTCCATAAACTAAAAATCACACAACAATCCATGGAGAGACAAATGCTCGCTGTGAGTCTCCGAGAAAAAATAAAAAATGAAGAAAAAGGACGCCAAACCAAAGTTGCCGACTGGAACGAACGTAGAGCTAAATTAAAGTGGCAATGGGCTGAACATATAGCAAGACAGGGCAATACCCGAAGGACATCCAGAATACTTCAGTGGAGACTTTGGACAGAGAAAAGGAGTGTCAGGAGGCCACCTAAAAGATGGACTGACAAAAACTAACTGACTAACTAACTAACCATCACGCCGTCTCTCCAAAAGGGTAGCCAGAAAGAATTGACTGCCACACTTTAAAAGATGCGGCACTCCATCCTTCTCTTTTCACCCCCGCGAGAGACGTGGTGTGATGGGTTGCGAACCTCATCGCCACCAATAGGCATCTCCCGCGCACACTTCGATCGTTCAACGTCTACAAAATAAATCTAAAACAAATTATTTAAAATACAATGATATAAAATAAAATAACAAATAAAAATTATTTAACACATAATGTTCTTTAAGATGGTGCACTTGTCGTCAGCTGAACGATCCGATTTTGAAAATTTGGTTTGGTTCATGTGGTGCTCCCGTAAAATTTGGACTGACAATATTATCCAAATAGCTGGAACTACCTGGATGCGGAGGGAACAAGACAGGGATGAGTGAAAGAAAATAAAAGAGACCTATATCCGGCAGTGGAGGGAAGAAGAAGGAGATAAATGAGGGTGTGCGGTCACCTTGGGGTACTTGAGCTCGGGGTCGGTGTCAATGCCGGCATAGCAGACTCCCCCGTACAGGCGGTCCATGATCATGGCGAGCTCCACGGCCTTGAGGGGGCGCGGCACGCCCCCCACGAAGACGGTCTTGCGCGGGTCCAGCGGCATGCTGGCGTCCAGCACAAAGTCCGCGTCCCCGAGCCGCCACGGCCGGATCTGCACCGGCTTGTCCTTGATGGTGGGAGACGACACGCACAGGTACAGCTTCTCCTCGTCCGTGATGCACGCGTCCATTAGCTGCTGCACGGAGCTCTCATCCTGGAATCATTACACAAGGAGATACATATATATACAAAGTCCCGTGAAATTAACACTTGCAGCTGTGTTATTAATAAACTAGATTTAAACAATTTTATTATATTTCTTTTACAATAACCATCACTTCGTGTTGTGCCCTTATAATTAAATAATCTTTAATATCACAACAGTTAATTATAATTTAAATACCATCATGTTTCGGGACACAGAAGTCCTTCATAAGTGTAAATATACCTACTCAAAATCCTTATATAAAAACTAAATAAATATTTTAAGAAAATTCATAAACATGATCAGTTATGACAGATCTTAAAACAAAATTTTCTATCCTTTTTATAATTTTTTTAAACACGTTTGTGAATGCCGTCGTAAGGCGAAACAAATTTGTAATTTATAAATAAAATTTATGTAAAACCAGTAAATCTAATTTGTATTTTTAAATGTTATTTTGACTATATGCAAACATTTTTCAGGTGATTTAAGATAAACTTAAGGCATTGTGCAATCCCATAAATATATATATATATTTTTTTAAACACTGTTTTTCTACTTTAGAATTTATTTTTCTCAACATGTTTCGAAGGCTTACACCTTCATCATCGGGAGAACAATATACACTCTAGTTTAGAAAAATAAACTCAAAAGTGGAAAAAACAGTGTTTCATAAAAATTTTGTCATTTTTCAGTTGTGAAGGATAAAGAGAGAAAGGACCGTACCTGGAAGAGCAGGAAGGCGTACCCCTTGGGCGGGAAGTAGCTCTTGCTCTCGGCCTTGTGGGGCCAGTCCACCACCAGCGCACCAAACCGCCGGAACGAGGATGTTATCTCATCTGCAACACCACCGCACCACATTTATATTAAACACTTTCAATTTATTACATATATTATCTATTTATTCACAAAATTTATGGGCTTTGAAATACATTTTTATTAAATAAAGATATGTGTTATGAACAAACTAACTAACCATCACGCCATTTCGCTGAATGGATAGGAAGGAAGGATGGACTATTACACTTTCCTTTCCTATTACTATTACTAAATTTACAAAGCTCCCAGTCTCTCCACACAGGTCAGACTGAATAGGCTGAGATGGGCCGGTCACGTGCAGAGGATGCCGTCATCGCGAACCCCAAAAAGATTGCTGGAGTGCCACCCAGGTGGTAGAAGACCAATTGGACGACCGAGGCTGCGATGGGAGGATGAAGCTGGGAGAGATGGGGCAAAATTGTTACGAGTGTCAGATTGGAGGGTCGAAGCGGAGGACAGGAGGAGTTGGAGGCGAAGAATACTGGAGGCTAAGGCTGTAGGGCCATCGAAGAAGAAGAAGAAGACATACATGTGTCAGCTCCTCAACATTCACTCACCATTTCCATTTCTCTGACACCTCACATTAATGACATTCAAAATCGCATTTCTTCATTACTGTGGTTAAGTAAGACAATCAATTTAGATGCAATATGGGTTTTTTTCATTTATATATTTTAAATGTATTATTAAAATAAAATAATGGAGTTCTATTGCTATACCGTATGTACGGAAGTAAAGCTGGTAACAGAAGGATGAAAGTACGATAAATGCCGTAGGAATGACATCACTGAGAAGAAGTGCAGGATGTATCACATGATACAATACCGAATGACGAAATAAGAAAGAAATACAAGGCAGATGATTGCATTATAAATAAAATTAAAAAAAGATTCACTTAGATGGTTTAAACATGTGGAACAAATGGATGGATTAAAATATTGTATACAAAGCAGTGTGCGAGTGGAAAAAAAAGTTAAATAAGTAACTAACCAACCAACCATCATGCTGTTTACCAAAGGGGTGGGAGAAAGGATGTACCGCCACACTGTTCTTTCTTCTCTTGCTGACTCAAAACATTTATACATGGTGCATGCACGCCGATTTTTCCGACTCCTTACATGCCTGACATTTAATACTTGATTTATTTAATTGTGCCACTTTTTCCTCGGTCTTTCTCTAGTTTCAGTTCTGTTTGCATCGTTAACATATACTTTCTTTACCATTCTTTCTTCATTAATTCTTTCCATGTGTCCAAACCATCTTATGGCATATCCAAATTTACTACATTCCAAGTTAGAAAAATATATGACCACGCTTGTTATGAAGTATGAATGTAAAAGAACCTCGGGTTCGTACTCTCTGGCTTGTTAATCAGTTAGTTTGTTCCCTGTTTTATTTTTAAATTATAATTTAATATGATTATATATAGAATGCTATTAAAAATGCTTCTCTAGAACTGTTTACTCCAGATGGGAAGTATCTAAACCATGTCTTGGTAAAAAAATCTATAGATATAAATGCCAAATGGTATATTTATTGTTTCTTGAACAATGATGTAAAACTTCATATTAAATTATTATTATGTATGAAAAAACTATAGTTTTCAAGGATTTTTATTATAATATTTATGTATGACATGTTTTGCCCTTCTAAGGCATTATCAAATGTGACATTTGTAACATTTGATTATGCCTTAGAAGGGCGAAACATGCCATACATAAATACATAATAAAACTCCTTGAAAACTATTGTTTTTACATAAATATTAATAAAGCCAAATGGTATCATCGGTGTAGACTGGATATTATTATGTGGTGGACTCACCCTCGTCTATGTCGGGGGGCAGACCGCCCACAAACACCTTCCGGGAGAAGCGTTCTCCTCCTGGCTCGGAGCCCGCGCTGGTGGGCGAGGAGCGCGCCGGGGAACCTGACACCATCCCTGACAGACCTGCGGGACACGCTCATATTGTATTATTTTATATTTACAACCGTTAAAAATAAACATTGTTTCATCATCAGCCGTCTGTCATCCACTGCTGAATTTAGGCCTCTCCCAAAGCACGCCACCGCCCCCTATCCATTGCCGCTCCCATCCATCCATGTCCAGCAATCCTCTTCAGATCGTCGGTCCAGCGGGCAGAGGGACGTCCAACTCTACGGAATCCTGTACGCGGTCATTGTTTACTTAAGATAATTCAGATACTAAATATGAACATCATCATCAGCCTATATCCTTCCACTCGTGGACGTAGGCCTTCTCCATCTGCATCCATGTCTGTTGATCCTGGGTAATTTTCATCCGTGTCGTACCAGCAGTCTCTTTAACCCATCCGCATATCAGGTTTTTGAAAAAAATGTGTGCAAAAGTAACTAATTAAATTTGTCTCCCAAAGTAAAAAAGTTGCCCCGCCCGAAGGGGAGGTGACATGGTTTATCAAACTATGGAGCTACACTTAGGTATTATGAGTGACATAAAAAACAGAAATGCGAGAAATGATGATACGGCTAGTATGCGAGCGAGAAATATTCTTAACCGCCATATCTTGGCGGCTGATATGCGGATGGGTTAATGATGTCCTTACATCGGAGTCGGGGATGTCTTGGGTCTCAGGTCGCAGTTTTAGGACACCAGCAAAGGACGTGTTTTGTTCATTTATCGCCAGAGCTATAAGCGACATGGGCTGTACATATCTCTTTTCAAATACAAATTCTTTGTATTATAAATTCTCCTTATCCTTTAGTAGTATTCCTCGTGGCTGAGGGTCATGTCCATCCGTAAACTATCCACCATGGCTCACCATGCGCTCCTGTCACCGGTCAGTCTCCAAGCTGCAGCTATTGAGAGGCCAGTCAGCGCTTTGATCGAACCAGCAGCTCAGTGGCCGTCCTTGTGGTCACTTTCCCTCTATTTTGCCCATTGTTATGATCCTTTCGAGGTTGTCCTGATCCCTCCGAGCTATATGACATACATATTTTAATTCTCACACCCGCGAGAGTCTTGCCCTGATGCCCGGCTTGTCAAGAATCGACTAGATTGTTCTTTTCGCTGTCCAGGGTATACGCAGCATTTGTTGCCAGACTGTTTTATCTCCCACCATCCAGAACCAACCTGCCTCTGGTGATGCCAGTGGGGAGAGCAATCAAACTGCTGAACATGATCGCTTCGGAGATTTTCATATTAGTGAAAGTACGTTCAGAAGACAAATACTCCTGACTTTAGATAGTATCTTGTCTTCCTAATGTCGAAACATCTCTCATGTGTTCCTGGTATTATATATTATGTTTTACCTGTTCTCAATAGATGCCTTAAACTATAATTGTTGTTTGTAATATCTTTTGAGAAAATAAACTGATTTGATTTGAAGTTCCAGCAATATGTATGACAAAAAATGTGTTAAGGAAATTTATATGTAATTAAGTATTATCAAAAAGATCATAAATATTTTTTCTTTAGAGTAGCCATACTCAAAGAATGCATTTAATTTTTTAATAATAATTATCTTCAAGTCATATAAAGAGGAGGAAAAATAAAATAGTGGCAAAACTGAATTATTGATTTAAAAAATATTTTTCATTTTAAAATAAAGTATTATTCAATTTGTTTTCGTTATTAATTACGTAAAATAATTATATGTGTACATTGTTATAGGTATAACACATTTTTAGTGAGAGTTTTATTTACGTCTTGTGTTGTTATACTTGTTTTCTGTTTGTTTGCCGCCATGTTTGAAATGTTATTTAGCAGCTTAATTTTCGTTTATTTCAAAAGAATCAAAGTTTATTATTATATAAATGACTAACCTGCCCCTGAAGACAAATCTCCCGCTGCAGCGTCTGCACCAGCGCCCTGTTCCTCCAACCCAAGGAAAAATGGATATTTTACTGTGAAAGAAAAAATATATATAATAAATATGAATGATGCATAGTACTCTGGGTGAAAATTAATATAAAATATTTATTATGTATCAATTATGATAAATAAACAAGCATTTTATTAAACTTTAACTTGAAAAATAACATCAAGAAATTTCGAGAATAATTTTCTGCGAATGGCGGGAACCAAACTTTTCAAATATATATATTTCCATACCAATATTATCCGTGTCAAATTATCCCTAATTATTTGTAATTTATTTTGTAATCGTATTAACCTACTGAAAACTCACTTTCAAATAAAAATTAGCGCGTACATGTGAAAATTATCGCACAAAATGGTCGAATATTTTGCATGGCAACGAGAAGGCATCACGGAAGTGCGGGAAATATTGAAATACTCACCACGCTTGTTTTGGTGGCGAGATATACGTATGTACGTTGCAGAAGGTGGAAAAAACCCTCCGGACATTTTTGCTTCGATATATTAGTAAACAATTATCGCAAATATTTAATATAATACGACAAATTATATTATCGTAAAAAAAAACAATCCTTCTGGAGCAAGTCTAATCGTAATACTGCCGCAAAAAAACTTGAAGATTCATTTTTTAAATAAATTCCATTATTCAAATTTATTTGTATAAATAATTTAATCGATATTTACATGTATTAATTGGTGGACCTACCTTCAAATAAAAACAAACTAAAACATAGTTTACACCATCCTCTCTTACTATAAAAGTAATTAATAATAATATTTTATTGTTTCATAATTTTTTTAATAAAATAAAATAATATAACGCAAATGTATATAAATTATAATACGTCTGTTTGAATATTGCAAATACGCAACTTGTATAATAAACTCATAATTTGTGCAATTTGTTTATTTTTCACAAGAGTTAACGAATTCTCTATTCGTAATAATATTGCAAATACGCAACTTGTATAATAAACTCATAATTTGTGCAATTTGTTTATTTTTCACAAGAGTTAACGAATTCTCTATTCGACCGATTTCAAACATTCATTTTACATTCATGTTCAAACATTCATTTTACATTCATGTTCAAACATTCATTTTACAAATAAATTTTATTGCAAGCTTACACATTGCGTCAACGTTCATATATTTTTTTTCGTGACCCATTATTATGATGTAACCACAATTCATTATAATTACATCAGTAATTTGTTATAGGTACATATTACGATTTTACATTTCAAAACTTTCATCCACCATAGCATTTTAAAACTATTAATGAATGATATTATAAGAATGAAATGATTATTATAAAGCAATAAAGGCAAGATGTCTCAGACATTATAAATTATTGTATCATAAAATAAATATTATTACTCATTAATTCAAAAGAGTCAAGGCAAAGCTTTTGATTCATGTGTCCTTCCTATGCCCACATATGAGATAGAAATATTAACGTATTTCATCATACGAGAGCTTGGGATGAATATTACATATTTTTTAAGAATAGTTTTTTTTTAAATATGTTTTATAATATTCAACACATTTCATTGTGTGTACCTCAATTTTTCCTCACATTATTATATTTTTAATGTTTATGTATCCTACGCTCAGTTGTAACCATTTGATAATAGTGATATGGCTATTAGAAAACATAATTTTGTTAAATTAATTTAATGTAATCAATTTCTAAATAGAATTCGACTATTTCTGACAGTTCTAAAAAGGTTTAGTGTAAACAAAGCATTACATTTGACATATGCGAGACGAATACCGCCAAAACTTTGAACTGTCAAATATTTATACCGTAGTAGAATTTGATCAATTTTTCTCTTCGTTGTAACTACTTGATCAGTACAATTTATTTTATTCATGTTCATAATAAATGCATACATTTTTAAGAGGGCGGTTTTCAAATATTAAAGTTTATATTGATGTGTAACCTACTACGCAGCTATTCAGCGTGGTTCGTGGCACTGAAAATGCCCAGCAACCATAATAATTCATTACAAAATTATGACAATGAAATAATAATGGCGGTGATGTAAGGCGATGCAATATGTGCAATATTAATTAATAATGCCGCCCGTCCTAGTTATACTGGCCGTTTTGAATGACAATAGTCATGTTAAATGGGACCTGACACAACGTTATGCGCTCCGGTATGGTCTATTGGACTACGTACTAGCTTATATAGCAATACAGACGATAATAACGTCGTGTGTAGTTAAAAACCTTCAAGCTAATAACCGCATATGAGAAAAATAATAAACGCTGTATCCGTGCATTATGAAAAATACATTATTTTTTCAAGGCTATGATAATAAAAAATCATTTTTCTCCTGTGCTTGTAGAACTAATAGCAATAAAATTGTATTTTGCCGCGTTTTGCTTTGAATTTTGACGTTCTTTATTCCAAACATATTTCTACCTGACGGCACTTTTCTTTTAATCGTAATATACGTACTGCGCACAGCTGCGTCATAATTAATATAACATTAAGTAGGTACCCACAATCGCGTAATACCAAAGCAATTTTGTTGTTTTTTTTTGCGAAAAAAACATTTCCATTTCATAAAATATGAACAATGATTATTTATAGTAGAGTGGATTTCAAATAATGTTTTTAGATTACAACATTTAACGGCGATTTTTTTCCCACAATAAAAATGATAAGGCATGAATTAATTTTTTGTTATTATTTAAAAAATGTATTGGGAAAAGCTGGTGGAGAATTATTGTTGGGCAATATTAAAGCCCGTAAGGTGTCATATTTAGGTCATGTGATTAAAGGCGATAAATATGAATTGCTGCACTTGACCATTAAGGGCAAAATAAAGGGTGGACAAGGTGTTGGCAGGAGGTAAATCTCCTGGCTCCATAAAATAAGGGACTGGCTTAGAGGGGAACAAAGTAGTTGTTTCGAGCTGCCAGGGATAGAGACACACCCACTCGAAAGTGATAGTCAATATCACGGGGATCTAACATGACACCGGAAAAGAAGTTTAAAAATAATCATATGTCAAATATTTCTATATCTTTGGTTAATGTCATAAGATTATTGTAAATTCCGTTGTGCTGGAGAGGGTTCAGAAAAAATCTCAGGTTTTTGAATGAGGGAATCACGGACCATAAATCTCTACATGAGGGAGTATGGTCCGTGGCGCTATCCCACTGCATTTCTTTTGGGAATGCTCGGAACCATTTTTCTACAGCTTCGAAGATATGGGTATCTTATAACCCATTTCTTTAGATTAATCGGGGGATATTTCGAGAACTCGGTCTTTTTGTCCCTGATAGATATTTCCGACAGCGACAACACAGATTGTTTTACCTACCGCCAGAACCATTCTGCCTAAGGTGACACCAGTGGAAAGAGCAATTAGTCTGCTGAACGCGGTCTCCTCGGTGATCGACGTCTTTCATATTAGTGAAGGTATATTCAGGGGACAAATTTAATACTCTCGACTTTGGAAAGTATATTGTCTTCCTAAAGTCCTGGTATTATGTTGTATGTGTATAATATTTTCCCTGTACTCATAGATGCCTTAAACATTTATGCTGTTTGTAATGTATTTTGAGTAAATAAACTGATTTGATTTAAATTATTTACATTGTATTCGATACCCTTTTAAAAAGAGTTCTTTTTTTAAATTGTTCTAATTCAGAAATGTTTGAAACCTAGCTAGTGCACCGGACTATGACGGACAAGTGTCAGTGCTGCCGGTAGACTGTAGGTCTACACCACCGTGGGCTGATAGTAATGAGGAAGTGACAAATTACAATCATGACTTCCGCGGCGTATTCCCAATCATTCATGATAGTTTTACACTTGCAACAAGGAACAATCCCCTGCCAGGTTACTTAAAAAATAACAAATAAGTAAAACATCACAATAATATTTACTCTCCGGCACCTACCGATCGAGGGGTGATTCGTACCTTCTAAATTATATAAGACCCCATTTTTTATTTAAATCGACCGCAATAATCTACGATTAATTGCATTTTGCCGTGTTTTGCTTTGAATTTTGACGTTTTTTATTCCAAACATATTTTGTACCTGAGAGATCGCGTGAGGAACACCAGAATAAGAGAGATGTATGAGTTTGAGGATATTATAAGATGCAGACAGCGAAAAAGGGACTGGTACGGTCATGTCCAAATAATGGACACCACCAGATTCCCCTATATTGCACTATATAATCAGCCTCGTGGGACTCGTCCTCGTGGAAGACCTTCTAAAATATGGAAGGACAGCTGGGAGTCTATCTCACAAGAGGAGCAACACTCTGAAGAACAATCCACATAGGTCTACAACAAGGGAGAAGAAGAAGAAGTAATAATCTACGCATTTATCTCACTCTTAAGTGATTTTTTTAAAGTCATATGGACTTAGAGGAGTCCCACCGCTTTCATGAAGCTGTTATAGGCGGACGTCGCCTTTCGTCAGCTTCGCTCTATCTAACCCTAGGCCCGCCCCTCGTCCAGGCGGACTCTAGTTACTGGGGTTTTGTGATTAAAGAAAAAAAAGTTAAGTGAAAAATGGAACTGGCAAAATAAACATAAAAGAAAAGTTAATACGCTAGATATGAGATCTTATCAAATATATATACTTAATATTAAAAGGCTACTTGCAGACAACGAGCACGAACTGCAAGCCCTGGTGTCTAGTATGTATGAGGTATGCAAGCGATACGATTTGATGATGAATGTGAATAAGTCTAAGGTAATGATTTTCGAAAAAGAAGGAAGCATGACAGTCTGCAACATTAGTGTAAACGGTGAAAATCTGGAACAAGTGGATGAATTTGTGTATTTAGGAAGTATGTTTACAAAGGATGGGAGGGTGGAGAAGGATATTGAAAGAAGGGTTGGGGCAGGCAACAGAATAAATGGTGCACTTAAAGTTGTCATCGCAAACAAAAGCCTATCCAAAAAAGCTAAGATGGCAGTGCACAATGGTGTTCTTGTGCCGACCCTTATGTATGGAAGTGAAGCATGGAACTGGCAAAAGAAGGATGAAAGTAGAATAAATGCAGTAGAAATGAGATCTCTAAGACGAATGTGTGGCAAATCTGTTTATGATAGAGTGACAAATGCAAGTATAAGAAGTGAATGTGGTGCGAATGAAAGTGTTATGAACAAAATAAGGAAAGGGTCATTAAGATGGTTTGGACACATGGAAAGAATGAGTGAAGACAGAATGGTAAAGAAGGTATATGTCAACGGCGTGAACGGAGCTAGAAATAGAGGAAGGCCGAGGAAAACGTGGCACGATCAAATCAATCAAATATTGAATGTCGGTCACGTGAGGAGTCGGAAAAATCGACGTGCGTGCATGACAAGATATATGAATGTAGAGGAAGCGAGAGACGTATGTCAGGACAGAACAGTGTGGCGTTCCATTCTTTCTGCCTACTCCTCCGGGGAGACGGCGTGATGGTAAGTTAGTTAGTTAGTTTATATTAAAAGGCAGCCTTGTTATTGGTCGGGGAAAAAATCTGCGTGCGTGTTGACAATCTGTATAAATGTAGAGAATCTAGAGTATTGTGTTAGAAGAGTGTGGCAATTGATCTTCTCTGTCTACACTTCCGCGGTAATGGTGTGACAGTTAATTAGTTATGTATCTGATGAGTTCTGGTGCCAATCCTTATGTATGGAAGTAAAGCTTGGAGGTGACAAAAGAAAAATGATGCTGAAGAAATGAGATCGCTAAAAAATAAATAAAGCGCATTTTTTGTACCGATATGGTCAGCAATATAAATGTTCTCAAGAAAGCCAGAGCTGAATATGAATTGGCAAAAATATGAATTGCTGCCTCTGATCATTGAGGCCATTGAGGTCGACGAGGTGTTGGCAGGAGTCGAATCTCCTGACTCCATAACATAAGGGACTAGACTGGCTTAAAAAGCGTTGTTTCGAGTTGCCAGGAACAGATTCGCCTACTCTCTAGTGATAGTCAACGTCAGGGGGACTTGACATGACACGGAAATAAGAAGAGGAGGAATATGCTGAAAAATATTATATGATAGAATACTGAACGAATTAAAAAAGGAAATACTAGAAGAGGTATATGAATACGTCCTAAATACAATTAAGAAAGTATCACTAACATGTTTTGGACATATGGATCAAATAGATGAGGGAACATTGGTTTAAAACCTGTATGCAAGCAATGTGAATAGAAAAAATAGTCAATTTAGGTCGAGAAAAGCATGGCATGACCTTAATAATTATTTATTGAAAGTGAACGAGTGAGTATATCACGATATATGTCTCATGTGTCACGATAGAACGATGTGGCTGTTCATCCTTCCTGCGTACTTCTCCTGGGAAACGGTGCAATTTAAAGTATAATATAATATTTTTTTAAAAAGCTGCCATCTTAATTGTAGAACCTAGTATTAACTTTAAATTATTGTTCAAACAATTAAAATTTCTATACGCTGCTGAAACTTGGACAATGAAATCCCGTGATGGCGCCAGGATTGACCCCTTTGAAATGTGGTGTTGGTGTCGCACGCTGAGGATACCGTGGACTGCAAAAAGGACGAACGACTCAGTCCTTAATGAGCTCAAAATAACAGGAAGACATCTGTAATATGCAGTCGGCGAGTATTGAGTTTCTTTGGTCAAATTGCCAGGAGAGGGCTGGGTAACAGTATTGTCACAGGAAGTGTTTCAGAAGTAGAGGCAGATCTCAAACGAAGAAAGAAGATAAACTGTTCGAACTGTCAAATCGTATAAGTATTATCTATCGACATTAAGCTTAAATCTATTTTAGCTAGATATATCTAATATATCATTTGTCTAGTACACCGGTGACATCTAGCGGTGCGACAGAAATAGGTCAAAGCAATATTTTGTTCAATTTTATCCCCAAATAAGTTTCCCACCACGTGCCGGTTCATCGAACTCACTAGGACGATTCCGCAAAGGACTCAAAACGCCACTGCGGCAAAGTGAACCTAAACTAAATTACCAGTCCGCATATCATCACAACGACATTTTTATACCTCACCAATAGAAAATGATGAGTTTCAATCAAGTTTACTTCTCAGTTGCCGAAACCTGAAAATAGTACAGTAAACTTTGTTAAAAGTATACGTACGCACAGCATGATATAAAAGTTGTACTAGCCTCACTGATTGTATACTAAAGAATTTTTAACAAGTCTGCTTTTACACCCGGTCAAAAAGTAAATCAATCTATCTCACTCCAACGCATTGCGATGAAGCGATTTTCATCATTTACCTCTCTTTCACTCAATGGAAGAGCGCACGACACACGCGCCTGCGTGATTTTATCTCCTTCGCACGAACGCGATCGTACGCTACAAACGCTATTGTTGTCGCTTTCATGCCTGGGAAAATACTACGTTTGTGAATCCCTTATAAGCGTACTTTGCAATACAGAAATATCCCAAATTCAGGATGTTTTTAGAACACTCTTCTATAAAAACATGGCGGTTTTTATACTGTCATCTGACATTTGACACGCCTATTTTATAATTTGTACTTGAAAACAGTAAAATACAGAAGATAACTAATATAAATATATAAAAAGTGTTGATATTACTGAAATAATTCAAGGATTACTTTGCTGGGATGGAAATAATTGATTTAATACAATAGTTTGGTCGATTGTAGAGTATTTTAGATGAATTTTGACGGACTACTTAAATAAAATAAGAATTTATAGTTAACATTGTGTTTTAAATAGTTTTTATATGACTTATTACTATAATTTGAATATTTTATTGCGCTAAATTTTGTTTAATTGTACATTTTACTACCCGGTTTCGATACTATATGTGTCTTTCACAAGGCGATTACCGAAGAATGATATAATATTTTTTGGTAAATCTTTGTTTAATAGACAAGCAAACGCCAATATAAATAAATATATAGTCCATTGTTTTGGCCGAAACATAACTGTATCATAATGTTAAATTATAAACAACTGTTAAATTATAAAACTCTGTTTATGTATAACAATTATTTTTTATTTTATTTTTATTTTTAACAGCTGTTTCGTCAACCTATGTTGAGATCATGAAGTGTTACAATAATTTATCAACTATTAAAATTTTATTTTCATGATTTTTCGAACCTATAAAATTATTTAAGTTGACATTACACATCAATGTTCGAAAAATCATGATACTTTAATTTTAACAGTACAAGATGACACGATGTATGAATGTTGAGGTAGCGAAAGAAGTATGACAGGAAAGAAAAGTGTGGCAGTCCATTCTTTCTGCCTACTCCTTTTTGAGATGGCGTGATGGTTAGTTAGTTTTAGATTAGTTTTATTATATCTTTTCTGTACTCGTATTTATTGTTTCTTGAACAATGATGTTAAACTCCATATTAAATAATTAATACGAATGAAAACGTCTGTTTTATAATAGTTTGATTATATTTTAAGGATTTAGAAGTTTCGTTGTGCTAAGGCATTATCAAAATGTCATTCCCATAAATTATAATAAAACTTCTAGAAAACACACGTTTGTTTTCGAGAAGTTTTCTATAATAATATCAAATGTATATCACATTTCATAATGCCTTAGAAAGGCGATACTTGTCATTCCAATAAAATATAATAAAACTTATTGAAAACAGACGTTTTCATTCGTAATAATTATTTAATATGGAGTTTTACATCAATGTTCAAGAAACAAAAACAAAAAATTAATTAGATTCAATTGTTTCGGTTAATGAAATATTCATATTGCGTAAATATAAACACAAAACACAATTTATTTCACATTTCAGTTCCGTTATCCGATTTTTTTAAATAAACAAAATAAAAAAAACGATTGTGATTTGATGATCGAATAAACCTTTAGTTTATTTTGCCGTAAAACTTACTTTAAAGTGATTTTCGTTATTGAAATATATTTAATGATTTCGATGAGTTAAATGTGTACAAATCAATAAAATAAATTTACCTCCATTGATTTGTGACAACGACTGCAATGAGTTGGCGTTGCAGTTGATAAACCCTGAAAATAAAAGAAAAACTCAATTTACAAACACATTTGATAATCATTAAACTTTTTTTTTTAACGTTTTTACATAATTATTTTAAGATTATTTTTGTTTGCAGTTTTTTATGTCTTCTTTGTTCGCCATAACTTTGTGTTATGGATGTTTAATGTTTATTTTTTATTATATATACCTACTTTGTATATAACACTCACATTTATTAAAAAATAAAAATTTAATATCAAACATGTTTCGGACCAACCAGCCCTTCATCAGTGATATTATATAAATATTTAAACAATTATAAAATTTAATTGTATCTCAATAGAGACGAAGACGCAAACTGGAAACTGAATATGGACGATCAAGGTGTTTACAGGACTTATGACCTGTCATTGGTTGGGTTAAGCGCACGCTTTATGTAATTACAACATTCCCCATTCCACCTTTGTTATTATGATCATGCATGATAAATTTTGGAAGTTATATATATACTCCAAATCCATACTTATCTTCACGTGTCAGTTTTAATTGGCCATCTATGTAGATTTGATTATACCTGTCAATCTTTTTAAGATTAACCTATACAATCCACCCACTAGTGCCATCTATGGAGAATGATTTTTAGCATTTAGCAAACTACTTTATTAACCCAATGCGAAGGCTATCGCCTATTAGCGTATTGTTAGAAGTCATAAAGCGTGCGCTTAACCCAACCAATGAGAGGTCATAAGTCCTGTAAACACCTTGATCATCCATATTCAGTTTCCAGTTTGCGTCTTCGTCTCTATTGAGATACAATTAAATTTGAATTAACCGCCCACCATGGGTGAAAATCCAGGATTCGTATACAAGTATAAGTATACATTCACAAAAATAATTATAAAATTGTTTACAAATATGATCAGTTTTGAAAGATGTTATAATGATTCATAATGATAGAGGTTATAATGATCTGTCCAAACTGACCCTATTTGTAAACAATTTAATAATATAAAAAAACTAACCAACTAACCATCACGTCATCTCCCCGAAATGGGTAGGCAGAAAGAATGGCCTGCCACACTTTTCTTTCCTGACATAATTCTCTTGATTCCTCAACATTTATACATCGTGTCACGCACGCGCGTCAATTTCTCTGACTCCTCACGTGGCCGACATTCAATATTTGATTTATTTGATCGTGTCACGTTTTCCTCGGTCTTCCTCTAATTCTGGTTCCATTTACATCGTTAACATATAATTTTTTTACCATTCCTTCTTCATTTATTCTTTCCATATGTCCAAACCATCTTAATGATCCTTTCATTATTTTGTTCATAACACGCATTCACTTATTATATTTTCATTCGACACTCTATCATATACAGAGTACCTATGCACACATGCGTCTAAGAGATTTCATTACTACTCCATTTATTCTAGTTTCATCCTTCTTTTACCAGTTCCATATTATATAAACATTTTAAATATTTATATAATATCACTGATGAAGGGCTGGTTAGTCTAAAACATGTTTGATATTTGATTTTTTTTTTTTTAATGTGAGCCAACATTCAAATACTTTATACAAAGTATTTATGTGTTAAATACTTTATACTCATTTTTTATATACTTTATACAGAGTATTTTATTACACAACAGTTTTTTATGTATAATATTATATTTGGTATACAATCCCTTTATTTTTGCAAATGAAAACCTGCCAGTTTCATACAGCTTATAATCATCCTTAGTATGCCCTGAGGAAGCTCGCATAGAGCGAAACCGGTAGACACTCATTCTCAAAAATAAAGTGGTTAGTAATTTTTAAATATGTCCAACCACCATGTAATAGCTTCTTATCAAAGATTATTTTTGTAAAGAATCGTGTGAACCGCCCCTGATCTGTATGTATTGTAATATATAAAGGACTCAGTTTGCAATAGTGTCACCAGTCTGTAGATGCCAGCGAGCCTGGCGAAACCGGTCGCTGTCGAAATAAAGACAAAAGTGGAACAAGTTAAAAAATTGAGTTTCCATCAAGAGATTTCGGTAAAATCATTTGATTATCTTAAAAACGCTAATATTTGATAATGGCTTGGCAAGGCGAAACACGTCATTCCCATAAATATAATGAAACTTAAAAAAAACAGACGTGCTAATTCGTTTTAATTATTTAATATAGAGATTCACATATTGCTTAAGAAACAATAAATTCGGTTTCACAGTTTATTTATATGAGTTTGTCGCGACAGCTGCTACGGCCAACCAATGTTGGCATCACTAAAAGGCGGGCCAGACTGTGTAAAAACATCGGTTTCCAACCAACGAGCCAGACTATCTATCTCATTCTACGCCGGGTAAAATAATGCGAGGAAGAGAGATAAACGTACCATGTTTGTTGAATAGTTTGTTTGTTGCACATGGTACGTTTATCTCTCTTCCTCGCATTATTTTACCCGGCGTAGAATGAGATAGATAACTGTTTGAATAAACACGAATCCCTATGGATTTCACGTGTTTATGCGGTTTGTTTGTCACAGTGTGGCCCGCACTTAAGTGTCATAAACAAAATGTTGTTTATAACACCTGATGATGCCAACATAGGTTGGCGAATCAGCTGTCTTGACAATATCGTATAAATCAACAAATATATTGTGCAATAATTTAAAAATAAAACAGTAAATAAATCTTCTTATTCTTCCTTGTTGTAGACCTATGTGGTCTGTTCTCCAGAGTGTTGCTCCTCCTGTGAGGTAGACTCCCAGCTGTCCTTCCATATTTTAGGAGATCTTCCGCGACGAGTCCCATGAGGCTGATTATGCAATGCAATATAGGGGAGTCTGGTGGTGTCCATTCTTTGAACATGACCGTACCAGTCCCTTTTTCGCTGTCTGCTCCATCTTATAATATCTTCAACCTCACATATCTCTCTTATTCTGCTGTTCCTCACGCTATCAATCAGTGTCTTGCCTGCTATCATCTCGGAAGTCCTCAAAACTAGTTTGGTCCTTACTGTGTCTGCCCTTGCTTCGACGCCATATGTTATTATTGGTCTTACGCAAGCTTTATAAATTCTCATTTTACTCATAATGGCCATGTCTTTGTTTTTCCATATTGTGGATTTATGAACCCCAGAGATCGCAGCTGCCTTGTTTACTTGGGCTTGTATTTCTTCCCGCAGATCGGCTCCCCTCACCAGGTCTATGCCTAGATACTTGAAGGTCCTGACCTGTTCTATGGGTTGATTTTCTATAACCAGGTTACATGTTTTGGGTGTTTTGGAAAAGGTTTGTTTTTTGTTTTTTCAATAGAGATCGTAATGTTGTATTTCTTACAGGCGTGATGTAGTCTGTCTAGCATTTTTTGTAAGTCATTATTGTTTTCAGCTATGATTATAGCATCGTCTGCATAACAGACCACATTGACAATTTGCTCTCCCATCCTATATCCCAGTTAATAAATTTAAGTTTCAATTTGAAACACTGTTATTACGTTTCACAATTTAAACTAGTTGCTATATTGAAAGAAGAACATTTAATGAAATACACTTTGGACATGTTTGTTTGTTAAATTTAAAGTAATTCAACATGAGTTTCAAACGTGAATTTCTTGAAATGCTTTTGATTTTGCATCAAATGAACATACCACTCAATAGACATACATCAGATTTCATTCGTATTAGTTATTTAAAACGGAGTATTACATTATCGACGACGTTCGTGGCAGAGTGACAACAGCTATGACTGTCACACCGAAGGTCTCGGGTTCGATTGTTATTATTATAAAACTAACTAACTAACTAACCATCACGCCGTCTCTCTGAAAGGGTAGGCTGAAATAATAGACTGTCACACTTTTCTTTCCTGACATACTCATCTCATATCAACATACTTATTATTATTATTATTATTTTGTTGAATCGCTCTTTACATCATGACAACATGAGCCAAATCGATGTAAAGGGTATTATAGGTAATATTGGGATTCTCGTGACATGTGGAAATTCTATAGCATCGTGGTAGCTAATCTATCGCCATTTTATTGTCACATGAATTCTACACCAGACCGAAGACAGTGTGACAATTACACTGCCCTCGCCGGGAATCGAATCCGGAACCTTCGGGGTGGCAGTCAATGCACTCGGCCACGAAGGTCGTCAACATTCATACATAGTGTCAAGCATGCACGTCGATTCCTCCGACCCCTCACGTGGCCGACATTCAATATTTGATTTATTTGACCGTGCCACGTTTTCCTCTGTCTTCCCCTATTTCTAGTTCCATTTACATCGTTAACATATACAATTTTTTATCATTCTTTCTTCGTTCATTCTTTCCATGTGTCCAAACCATCTTAATCATTAGGTACCCATTTCTTGAAATTTATCAGGGGATATTTCTAGAACTCGGCCGTGCAAGAGGGTGTTGGTATTTTTGTCCCTGATAGATTTCTCCGACAGCGACAGCGCAGATTGTTTTACCTACCGGCCACCAGAACCAATCTGCCTCTGGTGACACCGGTGGGAAGAGCAATTAGTCTGCTGAACGCGGTCTCCTCGGAGATCGACGTCGGAAAAATCTATCAGGGACAAAAAGACCAACACCCTCTAGCACGGCCGAGTTCTCGAAATATCCCCTGATTAATTTAAAGAAATGGGTTATGAGATGCCCATCTCTACGAAGCTGTAAAGAATTGGTTCCGAGCATTCCTAAAAGAAATGCCGTGGGATAGATATCCATCCACATCATCCAAGAAAAAAAATTCTGACATGTGGGGAAGCATATAGTCTTCGGGCTGGTACTCCCGAAAAGACAATATCCAAGAAAAAATATAAGTGAACGCTGCACGTTGATAATTTAAAAACAGAATTGTGTTTATTCGAACTTATTTTGTCGTTGAATATAAAAGTACCTACTTGATTATTAGAATTTAAAACGCACGCGCTTCATCATAGCTGATTTGATATGGAATACAATTGCTAAGGTAACAGCCGAAACTGTGGAATTCCACCGAATTCATTATTTTTTAATCGAAACCTCGTTTGGTCCGCTTATGTAAGTGCGACAAACAGCATTTAGATGGATGGAAATTTAAATATTCGTTTATTTTTGATGATTATATAACAGATATCAAGAGTGGTTACGAAATTTCATCACAACAACAAATTGCTATAGAATTTCCTATATATTTTTTATCAAACAAACACAAACAAACAAACCATCACGCCGTTTCCCCGCAGGGGTAGGCAGAGAGAATGGACCGCCACACTACTCTATTCTGGCAAACCTCATACAACGAGTCATACACGCACGTCGATTCCTCCGACTTCTAACATGACCAACTTTTAAATTTTGATTAATTTGGTCATGCCATGTTTTCCTCGGTCTGCCTCGACTTCGTACCCCATTTACACCATTAACGAATACTTTCTTAACCATTCTTTCTCCATCTATGCGTTCCATATGTCCGAACCAAAGCAGCGATCCTTTCATAATTTTGTTCATAATACCTTCTTCCACCCAACATTCCTTTCTTATATCAGCATTTGAGATTCTGTCGTATATCGTTCTACAATACGTCTTAGGGACCTCATCTCTACCGCATTTATTCTGCTCTCATTCTTCTTCTGTCAGTTTTTTTATCGTTTCTTGAATAAAGATATGTATACAACATTTTGAATGTACACAAATTCGGACGCTAGTGTAAAGTGAACTAAAAAAAATGTGAAGATAGGTGAGGAATTCTAGCATACATACGAGTACATCTTCCAAAAATTTGTCAGACGTGGTGGTCGTAAGAACGGCGGAATGGGAAATGTTGTTAAACATAAAGCGATCGCTTAACCCACCAATGGCAGGTCATAAGTCCCTTAAGCGCTTCGACAACCATATTCTGTTCCCAGAAAACAATTTACATCTTCGTCTCTATTGAGATACAATTAATCCTTATAAAAAAAAATTATCCGCAATGGGTAAAATCCAATATTTGTCTACAAGAATTTGTATACATTCAAAAGTTTTAGTATCTAAAAATAATACATAATATTTGTGTGAAAAAAAGGAATAGGGAGTTTTACTTGTATATTAATTACATTATCAATTTAATTGAATATTCATTATAATGAATAATGGATTCGTCAATTTATATTTTAATTGTTAAATATAAAATGCTTAATAAATGTGATAACGTTGGCAACAGTGCAAAGTGACACAAACAGAGCAGAGATGTAATGAAAAGGTTTGAAAATCTATAACAGGGCCGAAATCGATCCAAATTCTATTGTCTAATGTTTATGCGCAGTTGATAGTTTTATTTATACATTTATCTAACTAACTAACCATCACGCCTTTTTCCCAGAGGGGCAAGCAGAAAGGATGGACCGCAATACTGCTATTTCCTGACCATATGACCTAAGTGTATGTTTTGTTCCACTCATACGCGCCGTATTTTATTTCACTCATACGTACCGTAGGTGAGATGCCCGCGAAAAATCCTACGTCCACATGTTTTGTTTCATGTTTTTGATGGGCTTCATATTGGGCTTGCAAAATGTAAAAGGGTCTTTATCGCACTTATGTATTTTTGGCTTGTAATCATATAGCTAGGTGCATATAGACCAAAATATATATCTTTTTTTGTATAGATTTGAAGCCGGGCTTTATCATTCTGAAGCAGTGGCGGTACTTCCATACAAGTCGAAAAGCCAGGCTTGCCTTAAAAAAAATATAATAAAACGATGTTTTTTGCGGGTTTGAGCCGTCTACGAATAAAATAATATTTAAAATTTCGCGCGAGTTAACGCGATTTAATTCGTTGCGTTGCAAATGACTCCGCTGACATGCGCAGAAATGACCTAAGTGTATGTTTTGTTCCGCTCATACGCGCCGTATTTTATTTCACTCATACGTATCACAGGTGATATTGGGCTTCATATTGGGCTTGCAAAATGTAAAAGGGTCTTTATCGCACTTATGTATTTTTGGCTTGTAATCATATAGCTAGGTGCATATATACCGAAATATATCTTTATTGGTATAGATTTGAAGCCGGGCTTTATCACTCTGAAGTATGTTACTATTCGATGTGTCACGAACTTCATTTCTATTGTCAGAATGCTATCCGTCATTTACGTTATGTGCAGAAATGTTATGAAAAAAAAGATTATGTCATTTCTTTATGAATATTTATTTGAAATTCATTTTACGGTGTTAACAAATTTATTATTATTGTCTATTCACAGCTTATTTTTTATTAATTATATTTCTTCTTGTTTTTGTAAACGCATTATTATATAATACAAGAAAATGAGTTTGATGACGCAGAAAAATATTTTTTACGTGGATTTGAAATGCGCCTATAATGGGAATTAAAATAAATTAATTCACTTTTATATAGGGTGTTTTTTTTAGGTTTGGTTTTTAAACTGGCAACATTGTTTCTACAGACTGTCAGTTTGACAGCTAACAGTTGATTTGTAGTTAATACGTTTTGCCATTTCATGATGAATAGACTGACGTCAGAAGAGCGCTTGAAAATTGTGCAAATTTATTTTGAAAATCATGATACGGTTCTCCAAAGTTATCGTGCACTACGTCCATTCTACGGTCGACATAATCGTCCATCCGAGCAAGTTATTCGGAAGACCATGGATTGTTTTCGCACCACGTCTCTTGTGGATAATACGCATCCACAAAGACGACAATTGTCGAAAATTGGAATTCACGATTGCGCTTTATTCGAGCTACCGTGGCGCTCATATGCCCGAAATCATATTTAAACAATAATGGCATAAAATTATCTATTAAATAAAGCCAAATTCATAGACATTAACATTATTTTAATGTGATTTTTTTTTTCATTTTGAATATGTATTGTATAATAAAATATAAATAAAAAAACTCCCATCAACTTGAAGAGGAAAGTATATGAAGCTTGTGTTCTGCCAGTAAGTACATATGGTCTTGAAACTGCCACTCTGACAAAGCATAGTGCAGAGAGACTAAGAGTCATGCAGCGAGCGATGGAGAGAGCCATGCTAGGCCTTTCCTTTGGAGATAGAGTCAGGAACGAAACGATGAGGGATAAAACAAGAGTCACAGACGTGATCCACCGGGTGACGACATTAAAATGGAAATGGGCAGGGCATGTCATTAGAGATGCAGATGAAAGATGGACCAAAATACTGCTGAATTGGAGACCGAGAGACCCGAGAAGAAGAGTAGGAAGACCACAAATGAGGTGGAGGGATGACCTGGAACGATACGCTGAGGTGCTATTGATGCAGACTGCGCAGGAGAGATCGACATATAAGGACATAGAGGAGGCTTTCGTCCAAGAGTGGACGGCGATAACCTGAAGAAGAAGAAGATGTATTGTATACCTCTAAAAAACACCCTATATAAGAGATCTAGTTAAAATTCTTTTAAGCATTAATTGTATCTCAATAGAGACGAAGATGCAAATTGGAAACAGAATATGGTTTTCGAGACGATTACAGGACTTATGACCTGTCATTGGTTGGGTTAAACGCACTCTTTATGTAATACAGCATTCCCCATTCCGCCATTCTTACGACCACCACGTCTGACAAATTTTTGGAAGATGTATATGTGTTACAATATTTGACTATACTTCACATTTTTTAGTTCAATCAACACTTTAGCGCCATCTATTAAGATTGGATTAAGCATTATCGCAATGTGAAACTCTTTTTAAAAACTCTTTTAATCCGTAAAAACACATTATCGTGACCCTCTACTAATATTTTAACACAAAAATGTCGGATGGGCTTGCCTTACTGGTTGACCCTAGGCATGCCACTGCAAGAGACAGGTTGGTTCTGCATGTTGGGAGATTAAACACGGGAGTGAGAAAGTCCCACCGATGCGGGTCTGTCCAGAAACCGTCAAATCGCCGCAAATTGCAGCAAAACACAATGCGGTCGTCTCCGCTCCAGCGCGCTCCGATCTGCCTGTCCCGTGCTGGGAGGGATATAACACGGGTGACTAGCGAAACAACTTGTCGCCGATCCGATGTGGCGTATTCCACGTGGACGTACTACTTCAGACCTAAGTAGTACGTCCACAGAACGGACGGCGATAGTGATCACAACCCTTTACAATTTAAGAGACTGTATATAACGCAATCATTCTCCCTCATATCAATTGAAGACTACAGGGTTAAAACAAGGAATATCAGTAGAAGGTTAATTTGAATAAATTGAGAATAAAGCTAATCAAAGTCTATATATTTCATAGCAATTAGCAATCGATTATCTGGCCGTAGTCGATGACACAGATGATTTTTTAATATGAAAATTTTACTGTGGATAGATACGTACAAATGCCGCTAGATGACGAATTTTAACTGACATTCCTTGTTTTTCCCCTGTAGTCTTCAATTACTGTAGCAGCATATGGTACTATTTTTATCAAATCAAATCAAATCTGTTTATTTTCTCAAAAGATATTACAAACAATTTTTATATTATAGTTTAAGAGATCTATTGAGAACAGGTAAAATATAATAAATAAAATAAATATATAAATATATAACGATGTTAATGGAACCAGAAATAGAAGAAGACCGAGGAAAACGTGGCACGATCAAATAAATCAAATATTGAATGTCGGCCATGTGAGGAATCAGAGAAATCGACGCGCGTACATGACATGATGTATGAATGTTGAGAAATCGAGAGAAATATGTCAGGAAAGAAAAGTGTGGCAGTCCATTCTCTCTGCCTACCCCTTCGGAGAGAGACGGCGTGATGGTTAGTTAGTTAGTTAGTAATTAAGAGGGTGTGAAAATGATGACGAAAAGGGACAGTGGTTCACTTAGGTCTTCATTATTACAAAACAAGTCGACTTCTTATGAGATACAAAGTGTTATCAAATTTTGAATTTTGATAATCAAATGATTTTACTGAAATCTCTTGATGGAAATTTATTTTAAATAATAATTAAATATAACGATGTTTTTTTAACTACTTCCACTTTTGGCTTTATTTCGTCAGCGACCGGTTTCGCCAGGCTCGCTGTCGAAATAAAGACAAAAGTGGAAGTAGTTAAAAAATTCATTAATTAAAAAATAAAAAAAAGAATGTATAAGATATGCAAGTCGAACGATTTAATGATGAATGTCGGAAAGTCAAAGGTGTTAGTTTTTGAAAGGGAAGAGCAAATGACAGTTTGTAACATAAGTGTAAATGAAGAGAACTTGGAACAGGTGAGGGAAATTGTGTATTTAGGTAGCATGTTCACAGCGGATGGCCGAACGGACAGTGATATTGAAAGAAGGGTTGGTGCGGGTAACAAAGTGAATGGAGCTTTAAAAGTAGTTATTGGAAACAAGAATTGATCAATGAAAGCGAAAATGGCCGTTCACAATGGAGTTCTGGTTCCAACCCTTATGTATGGAAGCGAAGCATGGAACTGGCAGAAGAAAGATGAGAGCAGAATAAATGCGGTAGAGATGAGGTCCCTAAGACGTATGTGTGGTAGAACGATGTACGACAGAATCTCAAATGCTGATATTAGGAAGGAGTGTAGAGCGAAAGAAGGTATTATGAACAAAATTATGAAAGGTTCGCTTCGTTGGTTCGGACATATGGAGCGCATGGGTGAAGAAAGAATGGTTAAAAAAATATACGTTAACAATGTAAATGGAGTAAGGAGTCGAGGTAGACCGAGGAAAACATGGCATGACCAAATTAATCAAATATTAAAAGTTGGTCATGTCAGAAGCCGGAAGAATCGACGTGCGTGTATGACTCGATGTATGAATGTGGAGGAAGCTAGAGAGGTGTGCCAGGATAGAGTAGTGTGGCGTTCCATTCTCTCTGCCTACCCCTGCGGGGAAACGGCGTGATGGTTTGTTGTTGTTGTTGTAGTTAAAAAACATTGTTTTATTTAATTATTAATTTGATTTTTGAATTTAATTTATTACTCCTCGTTCCACCATTTTTAAAATTAACTGTAATATGGCACTTAAAACAATTCAACATTAGCAAGAACATGATACTATTATTGAAGAAATTATTCAAATTGATATTATAAATGTATAAATTATTTTATCTTGTTTGGGGTAGTATTTCCTATATACGTCGGTGCCGCATACCGCCCACTGGTGAGCTTTGAAGATATCAAAGGGGGCGTATGTACGAGTTGTATGATCTGTGTCAAATTTTGATTATTTCTAGATTTAAAAAATCCAAAAAATTGGAACTAGAAATAGAGCAAGACAGAGGAAAACGTGCCACGATCAAATAAATCAAATATTGAATGTAGGCCACGTGAGGAGTCTGGGAAATCGACGCGCGTGCATGACACGATGTATGAATGTTGAGGAAGTGAGAGAAATATGTCAGGAAAGAAATGTGTGGCAGTCCATTCTTTCTGCCTTCCCCTTCGGCGAGACGGCGAGATGATTAGTTAGTTTACTAGGTTCTAAAATTAAGATGGCAGCTATTTAAAAAAATATATATAAATTATACAAGAATACAGTATTTTTATACAGTTCGCCTAAATGGTTATATTATACCACAAAAGAAACACATATAAAAAGATATATTTTTATGGATGACGAAAAGATATATTTTTATGGAGAAAACCTGGTATTACCAAATTAATTAAATGTTATAGTAAGCCATATTAAAAGTCGAGAGAATCGACGTGAGTGTATAATTCGCTGTAAGAATGTGAAGGAGAGGGGTGTGTCAGTATAGAGTAGTATGGCGGTCAATTCTCTCTGCCTCTCCTTACGGAGAAACGCTGTTATCGATTAGTTGGTATGTTGACCATATAATATTTTTATAGAATTTTACTTCTTCTTCTTCACTTTTGGTAGACTCAGGAGTCTGTTATTTCAGGCGGGCCCTCTTGAGACGCTGAACTCCAGCTTTCTCTCCACCGTTTCGGGGGTCTTCCTGGTCGGCGTTGTCCGTTTGGCATTTCATGGAGAGCTATGTGTGGTATCCTATTTGAGCTCATTCTTTCTACATGTTGATGCCAGTATCGCCGTCTTTGACGTCCCCATCTGACCACATCTTCGACCTCGCAGATTTCTCGGATTGCTGTATTCCCAACTCGATCACGTAGGGTTTTGCCAGCTATAGCGCGGAGTGTTTTCAACTCGGTTGTCCTGAGCATGCTCTTTGTCTTGACAGTGTCTGCCCTCGATTCAATGCCATATGTGAGGATCGGTCGCACACAGGTCTTATAAATGCGTACCTTGCTGTCAGTCCTCATGTCCTTGTTTCTCCATATGACATATTTCAGGCAGCCTGCAACCGCTGCAGCCTTATCTACCTGTGACCTTACTTCTCTGGGAGGTCATTAGAGCTGGTTACTTCGCTTCCGAGATATCTGAATTGGTCTACCTGTTCAATTTTTTCTTGGCGTACGGATATTTTGCATTTTAGTTGATTTTTAAATTAGTTAAATTATGATTAATTGTATCTCAATAGAGACGAAGATCCAAATTGGAAACAGAATATGGTGATCGAGGTGTATACAGGACTTATGACCTGTCATTGGTTGGGTTAAGCGCACGCTTTATGTAATACAACATTCCCTATTCCACCTCTCTTACGACCACCATGTCTGACAAATTGACAAGTATTTGTATACTCGTACATTCAAAATGTTGTAGCTAAATTATATTTAAATATTTATTAAAACCTATCCAAAAAAGCTAGAATGGCAGTGCACAATGGTGTTCTTCTACCGACCCTTATGTATGGAAGCAAAGCATGGAACTGGCAAAGGAAGGATGAAAGTAGAATAAATGCAGTAGAAATGAGATCTCTTAGACGAATGTGTGGATATTCTGTGTATGATAGAGTGACGAATGAAAATATAAGAAGTGAATGCGGTGCGAATGATGGTGTCATGAACAAAATAATGAAAGGATCATTAAGATGGTTTGGACATATGGAAAGACTGAATGAAGAAAGAATGGTAAAAAAATTATATGTTAATGATGTAAATGTAACCAGAAATAGAGGAAGACCAAGGAAAACGTGGCACGATCAAATAAATCAAATATTGAATGTCGGCCATGTGAGGAGTCAGAGAAATCGACGCGCGTGCATGACACGATGTATGAATGTTGAGGAAGCGAGAGAAATATGTCAGGAAAGAAAGGTGTGGCAGTCCATTCTTTCTGCCTACCCCTTCGGGGAGATGGCGTGATGGTTAGTTAGTTATTTATTAAAACCAGCGCCAACAATGAAGTCAATGCGGTTAGGTAAGTACTTCCAGCATTTGATTTGGAGCTTTTCTATGGTTTTGTTTTCCTTGGATTGCTTTGTTTTTTATGGCTACCAAGTTTACAGCCAGTGACGTCACACGCGTGTGCGATTTCAAATTTTAAAATCATGGAACGAGATCTGGTAAGGTGTTCCAAGATTTGAAAATAATTTACCGCGAAATAATTTAAAACACTTGTTTCGTCGCGTTTAAAGGCCGGGTTACACCTTTGTCAATAGTGTCGTCGTATTTACGCCTGTCTTACGTATTTATTATGTGTCATTATAATCCTTTATGTTTTTTTAAGTTATTCTCGGCTCGACCCTGGGCAGCATTTGTTTCTTGCGTGCTTCCTCGTGAGTTCAGTACTTGTTTCTAGCGTAACATCATTGTTTAAGAACTTAAGCAACCAATAAATATACCCTTTAACTACTGGGTGGGGTAAAATAACAATTATGGTTTAAATTCGCTGTTTTTTTCTTATAATTATACTGAGTGGAGGCCGGGGGAGTTTATACAGATTTTGCCGCCTCTTGCGACGTGGACTCCCAGCTATCATTTTATATTTTGAAGGGTCTTCCCTTTCCCTTTCGGTATCCATCCTTTACACACGGTCTCTCCAATATCTTCTTCTATGTACCCCCATTCTTTTTAACATTTTAAATTTCAAAATAAATATAGTTTTTACAATATTTTTTTTTAATGTATACATATACTTGTATACGAATACTGGATTTCACCCATTGCGGGTTATCAATTCATGATTTAATTGTATCTCAATAGAGACGAAGATGCAAATTGGAAACTGAATATGGTTGATCAAGGTGTTTACAGGACTTATGACCTGTCAATGGTTGGGTTAAGTGCATACTTTATGTAATTACAACATTCCCCATTCCACCTTTCTTATGACCATGTCTGACAAATTTCGGAAGTTGTATATATGTTAAAGTCCAACACCAAAATTCACATGTCAGTTTCAATGCGCCATCTATGAAGATTTTGATTATATATGTTAATTTCTAAGATTAATCTATATAATTTACATACTAACGCCATCTATGAAGATTTATGTTTATTAAGCATTAAGCAGAACATCTTTTTAACACAATGTGAAAGGCTACCCCGCCATTACCCAACCAATGACAGGTCATAAGTCCTGTAAACACCTTGATCAACCATATTATGTTTCCAATTTGCATCTTCGTCTCTATTGAGATACAATTATATCATAAATATAGTTTGTTTATAATTCATCATCTTGTCTCAGTAATTCTATTTTCATCCTTATTTTACAAGTTCCATGCTTCACTATCATACATAAGGTTCAGTACAAGAACACTTTTGTGCACTGCCATTTTAGTTTTTTTTTATAGGATTTTGTTTGCAACTTTAAGTGCACAAATCACTGTCTTTCGATATCCCTCTCCACTCGCTCATCCTTTTATTAATATACTGCCTTTTTGTATGTGAAGTGTGTTGTGTTTGAATAGGTATTGTGCATTTATAAATATAAAAATATGCTCACCAACAAAGTTCATGTTTGGGACGAAATGATCGTTCATTTTAACACTGAAACATCACTTTTGAACACTCCGTTTAGTCATCACTTCAAAGAGCCATAATATAACACATTAAGCCCTTTGATTTAGCTTGATACAATACCACCTTCACACTAATATATTTGTCCACATAAACACTGATATATCATACGAATTAATAAAAATAAAACTTATTTATGGAAAGAGCTAAGAAAGAGAAGACAAAGGAAATCATGGTTAAATTAATCAAATACCAAAAGGCGGACACATTCGAAGTTGAAAAAATCGTCGAGTTAAGATGTATGAATGTGGAGGAACTCGAGAGGTATGTCAGGACATAGCAATATGGCGGTCTATCCTCTCTGCGTACGCTTCCGGGAAACGGCACGATGGTTATAGTTAGTCTTTATTTTTTATTTTAATAAATTTTTATTATTATTTTTATTTATTAGCTGTTTTCAACAGAAATGCCCAATTCACCCGGTGTCTTCAGCTTTATACTAATAATATTATTATAAACTGTTAAATTAAAAAAAACTTCGTTTTATGTATTACACTTGTATATAATTTTTTTTCGCGACGGCTGTTTCGTCAACCGATGTTGACATCATCAGGTGTTGCAAGTGTGCTCACATCTGATGATGTCAACATCGGTTGACGAAGCAGCTGTCTCTAAAAATAAAAATAAAATTGTGATACATAAAACAAAGTTTTTTTTTAAATTTAATAGTTTATAATGTTGAAGTATCATAGCGTTTCGATCAAAATAATGAACTATTTAAAAATATTATTGTAAAATAAATATAAATAATAAAAAAATCATTTAGATGTATTGGTTTTGACACATGATAAGGATTAATGAAGAAAAAAATTTAAATAAAGTATTATGTTCACGTTTAAACTATCTAACTAACTAACCATCACGCCGTTTCTCCAGAGGGGTAGGCAGAGAGGATGGATCACCACATTGTTCTATCCTGGCATAATTCTCGCGACTCTTCTAAATTCACACATCGTGACATGCACGCTCGTCGATTGTTACTTATTCGAACATGGCCGCCTTTCAGTAATTGATTAATTTGGTCATGCATTGTCTTCCTTGGCCTTCCTCGACTTCTTTTCCCATTCACACTATTTTATAATAAAACGTTTATTGTAACACCTGATGATGATAACATCGGTTGACAAAACAGCTGTCGCGACACTCTCAGTGAATAGAATTAAATTGTGATATTATAGCAGTGTTGTAAATTTTAATAGTAATAAAACATTTTATCTCCTAGACTTCCACGCCATCGCCGTGAATCGAACCCGAGAACTTCAGTGTGACAGTCTCTCTTGCCATTCTGCCACGAAGGTCATTTTGTTAGTTAATTAGTTTTTTGGTATTATTTATATTTGAAAAAAAAGCATGGAAATATTATACACATTGATAAAACCAAAGTTTATAAATAATATAATATATACTTTTATTATTATTGTATATTAAATCGATTGTTTAGTACCACCAACGATTGCATATAATTTTAAATAATCCATTGTTGACTGTATATCATTTTAATATATCATGGAAACATGAATATAAATACGTACCTATTGTGAAATACATCGTTTATTTACCGATAAAAATACGTTTTTTGCAATTGGTTATTCAAAATGCGTTAAAAACAATATGAAGGTTAGTTACCTAAGTATATGTTAACGATGTATTATAAACGGAACTAGATATAGAGGAAGACCGAGGAAAACGTGGCACGATCAAATAAATCAAATACTGAGGACATCGGGTGATGGAGTACAACGTGTAGACGATTCTGGCGAAACTATGTAAACCGTGTGGAAACTCACAGAATCGCGTACACTGGTGCAAATGGGATACCCGTAGGCTAACGTCCACTTAGCAGACCACCCAAAAGATAGAGAGATAGCTGGTCTTCCACGTCGCAAGGAAAAGCAAATCCAGAGACAACAGATCACCCGATGTAATTGAAGAAGATGAGTTATAAACCTCAAAAACAGTTTCAAAAATCTGAACTGAGAAACTAAAGGAATCCGTCTTATTCTTCTTCGATGGCCCATATCGAGCCTTAGCCTCCAGTATTCTTCGCCTCCAACTCCTTTTGTCCTCCGCTTCGACCCTCCAATCTGACACTCTTAACAATCTTGCCCCATCTCTCCCAACTTCATCCTCCCATCGCAGCCTTGGTCGTCCAATTGGTCTTCTACCACCTGGGAGCCACTCCAGCAATCTTTTTGGGGTTCGCGATGACGGCATCCGTATTGATAAAAAATATCTACGTTTACGAAACCATCTACGTTTTGCCGATGACATCGTTCTCGTGAGCAACACTCCGGAGGAACTAGCTGAAATGCTTAAAGAACTAAACGATGTAACCAAATCTGTAGGTTTGAATATGAACCTGACAAAGACCAAGGTGATGGGCACGGAAAGGCTTCAAATCAAAGTGGATGGCAACAGAATCGAGAATGTCCAAGAATATACATACCAACCTGGGACACAATATTCGATTGGGCCGAGAAAACCCAACCGCAGAGCTTAAGAGAAGAATTGGACTAAGCTGGGCAGCTTTCGGAAAAATGGGTTACATCCTTAAAAACCGAAAAAAACCGATCACCCTTAAACGAAAAGTTTATGAAGCCTGTGTTCTGCCAGTTGGTCTTGAAACTATAACATTGTCCAGACAAAGTGCCGAGAAACTACGACTGACACAAAGAGCCATGGAAAGAGCCAAGTTAGGAATAAGCCTAAGAGACAGAGTCAGAAATGATACGGTGAGAGAAAAAAACAAAGGTCACTGACATCATCCACCGGGTGGCGACTCTAAAATGGCGATGGGCAGGTCACGTAGCCAGAAGCTCAGACGAAATTGTCCAAGAAACAATAAATAGTATTAATGGAAAACTAACTAGCTAAACAATATCAAAATGTCATTTTGATATTGTGAATTTTTGAAATTTTGATAATGCCTTAAACAGGTGATACATATCATTCCATAAAATATAATAAAACTTGTAAAAAACAGACATTTTCATTCGTATTAATTATTTAATATAGAGTTTTATATTTAAAGAAACTAAATCTATCGAGTCGTTCAAATTATCGTGCTACCCCTTAGGGAAATGACGTTATGACGTCGGCCGAACTGGAGGGTGTTCGGCTTTTTGTCCCCGATAGATATCTCCGGCAGCGAGAGCACAGATTGTTTTACCTACCGGCCGCCAGAACCAATCTGCCTCTGGTGACACCGGTGGGAAGAGCAATTAGTCTGCTGAACGCGGTCTCCTCGGAGAACGTCTTTCATGCTAGTGAAAGTACGTTCAGAAGGCAAATACTCTGGATTAATTCTGGAGAGTATCCTGTCTTCCTAATGTTGAACCATCTCTTATGCGTTTCTGGTACTATACTCGTACATAATATATTATTTTACCTGTTCTCAATAGATGCCTTAAAAATAAATTTTGTAATGTCTGTTTGTGAAATAAACTGATTTGATTTGATTTGATTTGATGATTGTTGTTTAATTTGTGATTCTGAAAGATGAATGTGTGCCGCTACTTTAAGTATATTGTTTAGGAATATTTTTAATGTTTTTTTAAGTGTAATCTGCACTACAGCGGGATGAAAGAAGATAAATTAAAGAGTCCCTCTTGATTTCTTACTTATAATCTTTCTAATGATGTCCCGCAAGGACGTGGGACGGGCCTAGGGATTGAATGAGCGAAGCTGACGAAAGGCGCCGTTCGCCTGTAATGTCCTGTATCCTATGTGCCGCTGCTTATTCTCGCCTGCCATATACGAGGATTTAAGCGGCGTAATAGGAGCAGCTACCAATTAATCCACACGATTAAATACGAGTGCCAAGTATTGTGTTAATGAAACGGTCACAATCGGTTGCAAAATAATGCACTGGCACACATAACTATGACCACATGTCCTGTGGCACTCGGCTATTGGGTCACGCGTGATCTTTAAGATGATTACTCTGTGAAATCGAATGTCTGATCATTACCTCACCTAACAATGTGTTAAGCTCTGTTTTTATAAACTATAACACAACACTATACTTAATGCACATATCGAGAGGGTTTATGACATTGACTGAGAATGTAGGGCTTCATCATTCGGACCGGAAGAGTTTTCAGAGATCTCAATGTGCTCAGAGTCCTATACAACGCGTTGGTTCGGAGCAGACTCGAAAGTGGTTCTGTGATATGGAGTCCTCGCGAGGCGAGATATTCCGTTATGCTGGAGAGGGTTCAAAAAAAATCTGAGGTATCTCTACATGAGGGAGTATGGTAGTTATCCGTGGCTCTATCCCACGGCATTTATTTTGGGAATGCTCGGAATAAAATTCTTTACAGCTTCGAAGAGATGGGCATCTCATTACCCATTTCTTTAAATTAATCAGGGGAAATTTCGAGAACTCGGCCGTGCTAGAGGGTGTTGGTCTTTTTGTCCCTGATAGATTTCTCCGACAGCGACAGCACATATTGTTTTACTTACCGGCCACCAGAACCAATTTGCCTCTGGTGACACCAGTGGGAAGAACAATTAGTCTGCTGAACGCGGTCTCCTCGGAGATCGACGTCTTTCATATTAGTGAAGGTACGTTCAGGAGACCTGACTTTAGAAAGTATCTTGTCTTCCTAATGTCGAACCAACTCTAATGCGCTCCTGGCATTATGTTGTATTTTTATATTTTACCTGTACTCAATATGCCTTAAACATGTTGCTGTTTGTAATGTATTTTGAAATGAAACTACAGAAAACGTACGCTCTCTATAAGTTTCATGATATTTTAAGAGAATGCCATGTTTCGCCATGCTAAGACATTATCAAAGACCCTGCCTGCAAGATGCTGCCCAAACGCTCGAAACATGGATCCCAGTATGTAATTTTAAAACTCAATATCAAATCGCTTATAATGTTAGTATTAAAATTTTTATACAAATAAATACATTAAATATCTTTAAAACTCATCAACATCTATAAAAACGCCTGTTTTCTAGAATTTAAATATTTTATGTGAGTGACTTATTTCGCTTTGCTAGGGTATTATCTAATGATAATATAAAATGCAACAAACGAGGCGAAACATATCATTCACATAAAATATAACAAAATGGATTATTTTTATTATATAACAAATAAGTTTCTTGAAAGATTATGTAAACCTCCATATTAAATAATTAATATGAATGAAAACGTCTGTCTTCTAGGAATTGTATTATATTTTAGATGGAATGACATATTTCGCCCTTCTAAGGCATTAACAAATGTCAACAATTTGCTCATCATATAATAAAACTCCTAGAAGACAGTTAATAAAACGGACTTTACCATCAAAATTTATTATCTAATAATATGTCTGTTTTCTAGAAGTTTTATTATACAATATTTTATAGGAATGACATGTTTCGCCTTGCTAAGGCATTATCAAATGTTACTTTTGATAACATTTTAGTCAGGCAATAGTCAACCAGTTAGTTTAAATAACACTTGATAATGTCTTAGCAAGGCGAAACCTGACATTCCCATAAAATATAATAAAACACCTAGAAAACAGATTTTTTCATTCGTATTATTTATTTAATGTGGATATTGTGTGTTCAAGAAATAATAATAAAAAAAGAAGAATGAAAGTAGAATAAACGCAGTAGAAATGAAATCTCTTAGACGAATGTGTAGACACGCTTGTGTATGGAGTGTCGAATGAAAATATAAGAAGTGAATGCGGTGCGAATGATGGTGTTATGAACAAAATAACGAAAGGATCATTAAGATGGTTTGGACATATGGAAAGAATGAATGAAGAAAGAATGGTAAAAAAAATATATGTTAACGATGCAAATGGAACCAGAAATAGAGGAAGACCAAAGAAAACGTGGCACGATCAAATAAATCAAATATTGAATGTCGGCCATGTGAGGAGTCAGAGAAATTGACATGACACGATGTATGAATGTTGAGGAAGCGAATTGAGAAATATGCCAGGAAAGAAAAGTGTGGCAGTCCATTCTTCCCGCCTACCCCTTCGGAGAGACGGCGTGATGGTTAGTTAGTTAGTTAGTTAGTATAACACCATTATTTAAGAATTAATAACTACATGATGGTAAACATTATTATGTATCGATACGATTGATTAAAATTAATGTTATACATTTATTTTGCGTAAATTAAATATTTATGTTAATTTTTATATATTGTTTCTTGAACAACGATGTAAAAATTCAGATTAAATAATTAATACGAATGTAAACGTATGTTTTATACAATTTTTATTATATTTTATGGAAATGACATGTTTCGCCTTTCTTTATCATTTGATAATGGTTTAGCAAGGCGAAACGTGCCATTGCATATAATAGAACTTCTAGAAAACGGACACTTTCATTCGTATTTATTTGTTATTTTTTTTATATATTTTATATTGGAATTTGATATAGACACTTGATGTGTGTCTCTCTATCCTGAAGCCTACCCCGACGGAATTATGTAACGCGCACGTCTCTGTGTTTACACGCAATAAATTAAATTAAAATTGATTCGCAGTTTAAACAATTTCGATTTTGAGGTCACTACATATTAAATTTCGATCGGAAAATCATTGCACAATTGTATGGTTTTTACATTCGTATAGACGGCCCGTCACGACTGAAGGCAGAGCGATACTGAATCTCAGTACTTGAATAGAGCGAAGAGCGCATTTGTTATGTCAATTGGCGGGCAAAAATAGATCGCGATGTTGCCATGTACACCCGGTAGACGGGGCATAGACAAGCGGAGACTGGTGGTGCCACAGACGAAGTTATAAAGCACAATAAAGTATTTTACTATAATTTAATGATTAAAAAGCATCCGTTTAAAGGGAACTAGGTCTTACTACATAAAATCCTCGATAGCTTGGTGATATATTACGCTTTTTTCAATATGATTAAGTAATTGTTATAGCATATAAGCTTCCCCTTTGATAGAAAAGAGGAGACCCGTGTCTCGTTGGTACAATAAAGGCTGATACAACGATGAAATGAATGATTGAGGGATCGATTGGCAGAGGACGACCTCGCCAATAGCACCTAGACCAGATTTGCCGAGATATGGGCTGCATCTCTTATGCGGAGTTGAAGAGAGTTGCCGAGGACCGAGCGGAGTGGAAGAGGAGATGCGTCGCCTTGCTGCAGACCAATCATTAGATTGAGACCGGAGAAGAGAAGAATACTAGGAACGCATGAGAGATAGTTCGATACTAGGAAGACAAGATACTATCTATAAGCAAGAGTATTTGTCTTCTGAACGTACTTTCAATAATATTAAAGACGTCGATCTCCGAGGACACCGTGTTTAGCAAACTAATTACTCTTCCCACCGTATTTGCAAGAGTATTTGCATTCAGAATTTATTTTTACGTACCTATACGAAAGACGTCGATATTTGAAACAGAGTAATTGCTCTCTCTACCGGCGTCACCGTGAAGCAGATGATGGTATACAATAGGGAATACGAAAATTAAAGCACGGCCCATGCCTTGAAGGGAGGTAGCTAGAGACAAGGAAGGTATCTCCACGTGTGATGTTACTTCCAGCGCCCCTGGAAATGACACAGATACGGGCAAATCTTCCACCACCAAAACAAGAGCACAGGGGAGATCTTTTTAAGATCATACCTGCAAAAGACGACCTTCGTGGCAGAGTGGTAAGCGCTCTGACTTCCATTCCGAAGGTCCCGGGTTCAATTCCCGGCGATAGCAGTATAATTATCACACTGTCTTTGGTCTGGTGTAGAATTCACGTGACAAGAAATTGGCGATAGATTGGCTACCTATCACATGACACGAGAATCAATATAATAGCTAAAAAAACAAATTGTATACAGTAATTGGGTTCAAACGACCTGTTAAGAAACTAACCTGTTCTGAACTAACATCGATAGTGAATGCTAGGGGAAAAAAACTGCAGAAGACAGACCTAGGTGGAGCACAACAGTGCATGAAGGCACACATGACTTTGAGGCACAGTGGAGAGACGACGACGCAGAGAGGAGGAGAAGTAGTAAGAGAGAGAAGTTGCTGGTTTTGCATTGTGTATCTGTAATAAACGGTACGCAATGCTCTCGTAAAATATAAAATTACGCACTTAGAATTATTGAAATCAATTTGATTGGTTTTACTCCAGCGTCCGATATTTTTACATCTGACTGAAGACGGAGGTAATCTTCATGGCTCTCTATCTCATGGAATAATTTAAGATCATCTGCAAATAAAATAAATCGCGAAAATTCTATAACACTTGCAATGTCATTAAAGAAGATGGTGTTGAGTAGTGGACCAAGGTTTGAGCCCTGTGGCATTCCGAAATATACAGGAAAACGATCGGATTGAAATATACCGTATGAGCAAACTGTTTCCTCTCCCTCAGGTAGCTGATAAAAAATAACTAACTTAGAAGAGAAACCAATTTTCGACAGCTTACCCAGAAGTAAATCATGGTTGGCAGTATCAAAGGCCTTAGAAAAGTCATGTGATTGGTTTCAGTAGAGCGCCATTTCCTGAATCCGTGTTGCTCTGAAATTATGGAAGAAATTGGAAATACGACAGAAGTGAATTGATGGGGTAATTCAGGCCGATATGATAATGGAAGAGCTTTACACCGGATTGAGGATTTGACAAACAAAACGTGATCTATATTTTAATGAGTACCACAGGTTGAGATGTGAAAAACATCTCTCATTGCGTGTTAAGATGTGTTTTTCTAAAGCCTGAAAGAGCTATTAGAGACATAAGGGCATCTTTTAATATACTATTTTACAGGTTATTAAGATGGTTGTGATAGCTGCAGGATTCTCGGCAAGAGTGACTCTACCATTGATATAAATTGTGTTTTCAGAGTGACATTATATCGGGGCAGACCACAAGCATAATGGTTTGATGACATAAAAAAGTGGCAGGAGTTCAATGGCAAAGAGTAGCGAGGAAAAGAGAGTTGTGGAAGTCGATCACGGAGGCCTATGTCCAACACTGGATGACTCATGGCTGATGATGATTGCTAGGACTATGCACAGAAGTAAGTTAAAATATATGGCGAAGTCTGTATCGTCATATTTGTGAATGCATTATTGTTTTAAAATGGCTAACGTGGTGAAATCTAATATATATTCTGCGAAGGAAAGTACAGACGGATACATTGGCAGAGTTTTCTACATAAGATGAGTATATAACGAGGATGCATGATCGTGGAGCTTACCTTTTAAGTGATCTGGCGTCTCTCCAGATCCTCGCATGATGTCTGTGAGGTAGTGTTCCAGAGACCGCATGCTGTCAAGGGGACCTCGTTCCTGAAAATAATATTGTACATTAAAATCTTCCATTAACTAATAATACTAACACGAAGGATTGTTGGATCATTTATTTTTTCACACAAAGATTAGGACAACCTCGAGGAGCCCATATTAATGAACAATATAAAGGGAAATCGACCACAAGGACGGACACCGATCCGCTGGTCAGATAAAATCAAGGCACTGGCTGGCCTCTCAATCATCGGCTGTCCCTCGTGTCCGAGGAAGACTGTCCTTCACGGTTGTGGGTCCGCATGTGACTGAAGAGCCCGATCCTGGACCCATATATTCTGCGGAATCTGGGGCAGGGGAAGGCGCTTTTAATGGAGCCGTCACCGTCTCCCAGTGGTCTCTCCTTTCTCCTCCTCTTTCTCTGTCTCTGCGCTGTGCTTCAAAGTCTTGTGTACTTTTATGTACTGCTGTTCTCCACCTAGGTCTGTCCTCTGCAGTCTTTTCCCAGCAATCACAGTCGATGCCAGTTTGTAGGTTTCCTTTAAGGAAGTTCTTAAAGTGTTTCCTCTGGCCACCGTTTGAGCGTTTTCCTTGGGTAAGCTGAGAGTACGTAATCTTCCTTGGGAGTCTTGTCTCAGGCATTCTGACGACGTGACCAGCCCAGCGCAGTTGTTTCTGAATAATGGCAGCCTCAATACTTGTCATATTCAACAAGTACCTATGCTGTCATTTGTCTGTTTGTCCTGCCATTTCACATTTAGGATCCTACGGATCCTGGCCTCTCAAAAGCTGCACCCTAGAGACAGGCCGATGATACACAAATTCACTCACCTGCTCCAAATTCTCTTCGTTCACACTTATGTTACAAACTGTCATTTGCTCTTCCCTTTCAAAAACCATCACCTTTGACTTTCCGATATTCATCATTACATCATTTTTTTAGTAATAGTGATAATAAAATATGAAACCATCTCACATTCCGAAAAGCACTAAAACCAAGTCCAAAATGCAATGATAGTTCCCTACGGACGCCATCTTGTTGCACAATCGTTAAAAATGTGACATATTCCCCGATGCGAGAAAAAATATTACGTCGTGAAGAATGAATTGGAATTGTCCAAGATTGAAACCTTATTCATTGGATGCAGGAACTTGGGTATTATCCTATCTTACTTATATAAACTGAATTGTTCTTCTTCTCCTTCTTCAACTTGCAGTTGACTGAAGAATCTGTTGTTTCAGTATCCTCTCTTATTAGTCTCGTTTTACCTACAACTATTGCGCCATCTTTTGTGGGTGTCTCTCTGGTGGACGCTGTCCGTCGTTGAATTAAATTAAATGCATTATATATAATGAAGCAATTTGTTCGATAATTTTAATCATTTGATAATGTTTCAGAAGGGCGAATAATGTAATTCCATTTTCAATTAATACGAATGAAAACGTCAGTTTTCTAGAAGTTTTATTATATTTTACGACTTGGACTTGGACTTGGATCTTCTGGCTTACAGAGGTTCAGCTCATGTGGCTATTCCTCTTACGTCTGATGGGAACATTGTTGGAAGGTGAGTTGGTGGGTTGTTATAATAGTTTATTCGGGGGCATGATTTGTGTGGCCCGGAGTGTTCCTCTGAAGGAGAATCGATTTTGGGCGCTTGTGGCGGCTGGAAGTGTTTGGGTCGTAGTTTGAGAGGTCTTTTATTGTGGGGTTGGGATGTGAAGGGAGTCCTTTGTAAAAACGTTGGGCAAGTTTCAGAATGAATTCATCTATCATCGGGATTCCCGATTCTAGGTGCAGTTGTGTGATCCTGGTCCATGAAGGCGCACCAAGCGATAAACGGATAGCCTTATTTTGCAGGATTTGGAGTTTTTTACGAGAATGACATGTTTTGCCCATGATTTTTGATAATGCACAAGAAGGGCGAAACATGTCATTCCCGTAAAATAAAAAAACATCTATAAAACTGACGTTTTCATTCGTAATAATTATTTGATATGGAGTTTTACATCATTGTTCAAGAAGCAATAAATAACATTAATATTTGTATTTTTCTTTTTTATATACTTTGTATATACAACACAAACTTTAAATAAAATCAAAATTAAATATCAGAGATGTTTCGGACAACCCAATCCTTCATCAGTGATATTATAAAGATATTTAAAATATTATAAAATTGTTTACAAATATGATCAGCTTTGACAGATGTTATAACATTCTTCTTTCACTCTTCTTTTTCTATCCCATGGTCTCCATTTGAGGGCTCTGGGTGCCCATCGATGTGTTCCCTGTCTGGCGACATGACCTGCCCACTGCCATTTCTGCTTAGCGACAAGGTCCATTATGTCTATGACTTTTGTTCGGCGTCTTATTTCTTCATTTCTTATTTTGTCTTTTAGACATACGCTTAACATTTGTCTTTCCATGGACCTTTGCGCACATTTTAGTTTATGCACCGTATTGGCGGTTAGCGTAATGGTTTCCAGGCCACAGGTGATCACGGGGAGGATACATGTTTCATATACCTTTCTTTTCAGATTCATGGGTATGTCCTTATTCTTTAGTATGTGTTTCATCTTTCCGAAGGCTGCCCATCCTAGTTGTGATGCTCATTGGTTCGGAGCAGACTCGAAAGTGGTTCTGTGATATGGAGTCCGCACGAGGCGAGATATTCCCTTATGCTGGAGAGGGTTCAGAAAAAAATTCTGAGGTATCTCTACATGAAGGAGTATGGTAGCTATCCATGGCTCTATCCCATAGCGTTTCTTTTGGGAATGTTGGGGTCTAATTCTCTGCAGCTTCGAAGAGAAATTCTCATACATTTCTTTAGACTAATTAGGGGATATTTTGAAAACTCAGCCGTGCTGGAGGGTGTAGGTCTTTTTGTTCCCGATATCTCCGACAGCGCCAGCATAGATTGTTTTACCTACCTGCCGCCAGAACCAACCTGGCTCTGGTGACACCCGTAGGAAGAGCAATCAATCTGCTGAACGCTGTCTCCTCAGAGATCGACGTCTTTCATATCAGTGAAAGTACGTTCAGAAGGCAAATACTCTTAATTCTGGAGAGTATCCTGTCTTCCTAATGTTGAACCATCTCTCATGCGATTCTGGTAGTATACTATACACAATATATTATTTTACCTGTTCTCAATAGATGCCTTAAAAATTAATTTTGTAATATCTGTTGATGAAATAAACTGATTTGCTTTGATTTGATTTGATAAATGTAAAGGAAGCTCGAGAGGTATGTCAGGACAGAGCAGTAAGGCATTCCATCCTCATTGTGTACCCCTCCAGGGAAACGGCGTGTAGTTAATTATGTTATTTTTTGTTTTTGGGATATTTTACAGTTCTCTGTTCCATTATTCCGGCAGTCGGAAGTCGGCCTCCTCTAGCGGTTTCAAATGTCAAATCTGCGAATTTTTTGAACGGCAGGTACCTACTCAGGCAGCGCGGATTCATTTCGAAATCCGATAGAAAGTTGATAGAGTTCAGTAAACAGCCACTGGACCGTAAAGACATTGACGCCTCATCAACTTTCTGTAAAAAGATCATTGATTTACAGTAAAAAGTTGAATTAGTTCATCTTAAACATCGTTTTATTTCTTCTATATTCGCCATACTTTGTGTTATATTGGCGTTGTTTTTCTCTGTTAAACTTCCACCGGTTTCGGCAGCTTACTGCCATCTTCTCTTCTTCACGACCAGAAGATGGCAGCAAGCTGCCGAAACCGGTCGACGTTAAACACAAGTGGAGCACACTAAATATATAATAATAAAGAGAACTTGTTCAATTTTTTGTTGTTTTCATTATAAAATGAACTACCAAGAAATTTAAATTAAAAATATTAACTAATGAAAATGCCTGTTTTATATAAGTTTTATTTTAAATAATAATTAAATCAAACGATGTTTTTTAACTACTTCCACTTTTGTCTTTATTTAGACAGCTGTCTAAATAATGACAAAAGTGGAAGTAGTTAAAAAACATCGTTTGATTTAATTATTATTTAAAATGAACTTCCATCAAGAGATTTTAGTAAAATCATTTGATTATCGTTGTTGGACTGGTAAATTACCATCACTTTGTTTCTTTTCTGTTGTTTTTTTTTTCTCTATCTCATGTACCTACGTAATTACTAATTTCTATCATGTAATGTTCTTTTCTATCCTATGTACATAATTTCTAATTTACGAGTATACCTATTATGTTATGTTCTTTTCTATCTCATGTACGTAATTTCTAATTTCTCTTATGCTATCCTCATTTTCGTTTTTGTATTTTGCCGTTATATGTTAGTTGTCTGTTTATTTGTGCAAATTTTAATTACCTTTGGTACTAAACATGTCATTTTATGTAAAAGCCCTTGCGGCGTTTATGTCAAAATAAATTAATAAATGAAGTTTTATTATAGTTTATGAGAATTATGTGTTTCACCTTTTTTGAAGCCTTAGAAAGGCGAAACATGGCTTTCATATAAAATATTATAAAACTTCTAGAAAACAGATGTTTTCTTTCGTATCAATTATTCCATTAAGTGATTTCAGTAAAATTGTATTGCTCTACAGATGACTGGGTGAGACCTCTTCTCGACGGTGCGGGCTGAGGAAAACAGGGAGGATTGGAGACGTTTTGTTTTAGCCATGGACAACTCCATGGATCACCACCCTCAGTGTTGAAGAAAGAAGAAGAAAGTAGAAGCTTTACAGAATTTGAGGTGGGTTTTAAAATTTCATTTAGCTCTTCTCTTTCGGTTGTGTTAAAATCTCGAAAGAAACTTCCGTTCAGTTTTATCTAACTAATTATCATGCCATCTTGATAACTAACTAACTAACTAACCATCACGCCATTTCCCAAGAGGGGTAGGCAGAGAGGATGGATCGCCACAATGGCCTGTCCTGGCATACATCTCGGGCTTCCTCTACATTCATACATCGTACCATGCACGCACGTCGATTATTCCGACTTCGAATGTGGCCGCCTTTTAGTAATTGATTAATTTGGTCATGCCATGTTTTCCTCGGTCGTCCTCGGCTTCTTTTCCCACTCACGCTGCTTGTGTACAACTTTTTAACCATTTTACTCTCATCCATTCGTTCCATATGTCCAAACCATCTCAGGGATCCTTTTTTAATTTTATTCATGATGCAGTCATCTGCCTTACATTTCTTTCTTATTTCATCGTTCGGTATTCTATCATACAACGTTTTCCGCACATTCTTCTTAGTGATCTCATTTCTACGGCGTTTATCCTGCTTTCATCCTTCTTTGGCCAGCTCCAAGCTTCACTTCCATACATGAGGGTTGGCACTAGAACTCCATTGTGTACTGCCATCTTTGCTTCTGTGGATATATTTCTATTTGCCATCTTGATTATGCACCATATTTCGCCATTAACCACTTCAATACCGTAAGGCCACTTTGTATTAAAAATGATTCCAGTAGGAATTTTAACAATTTTTTTTGTGTGGCTAGCGACATCTATACACTATCTCTGCAAGAAAAATGAACCTTCTGACGTTGGTCCATCTTATTGAAATAGGGATTTTTGTAGAAGTCGAGCTCTAGGGTTACCACTTATGATGAGATCGATATAAAGGATCCATTTTTTGTTTTAAATTTATACCTGAATTTCAAGTGTTTTGACCTTTTAACCTTGCCTTTACCATATTTCAGGACACAATTTCAAATTTGCCCGTTTCTACAAAATAAAATATAATAATTTTGTGATAAGCCTGAATTTTTACTTTTAATAAAATTGTTTTTTAATGTTTGCTCTCAATATATATTTTTTTTAATTAAAAATTGTATTTATTTATTATTTACATTTAATTTTAATTTATTCGAATTCAGACAGTCGTTCACTTCATTTAGCTCCCGCTGTATTACCTCCAAACCCTTCATTATATCATTACACTCCAAATGTATTAGGGTGTCATCAGCAAACAATTTAATTTCAGCGTCTTTTATGCACTTCACAATGTCATTCATGTAAATTATAAACATGATGGTAAGATGTGTCAGGGTAAATTAGTGTAGTGGTCTATTCTCTCTGCCTATTATAATGGGGAACGGCGAAACGGTGTGTTTGTTGTTGTGTAAACGTTTCCCTTACGGTGCTAAAATAAAAACGCGCGTTCCGGTGTTGGGTAGTCAGTACCCGATCGAAAATTGGCTAACATTCATAGCTAATCCCCTTAATTAATTATAATTGAAGTCAAAAATTATAATAATTGAGATTTATTTGCTGAAAACGTTAAAAAAACATCTGGCAACGCTCACGGAACGGCCATAGGTCCACTCTGGTTGCAAGCCCGAGAGCTACTGCCGGCGGCAGTGAGAACATTGAACTCCTCGCGCTTCCACAGTGAAGTATGCAAGAGTGAGATGCGAATATAGTGTCGCGCACTCACAGCGCTGTTTATACGCGAATTTGTTTCCAATGTTCACAAAATACCTCCGATGTACCCGATAAATTCTGATTATTATTAATATTATTTTTCAAATCAATGCGTAAATATATTATGGAGGAATACCTAAAATCTTAACCTTGTATTTATTATATTTATTGATGGTTATTAGAAACAACGTGTAGAAGATACCCATCATAGGAAAGGGAGTGTTAAATATCTTATTTTGAAATGTGTAGCGATTACACGCCATCGTAAATGACACGGACTATATTTCTTGCACAGCAAAGGAAAGGTTAAACGAAAATCTTTATCGCACGAGCCGTTGCTGCTTGAATGACAAACTAAAAAGTCAATGTTAAGTATACTAATAAATTTAAACGTCATTATCATCATCATCACCACCAAAGATTCTGAAAAGTTTCCACGTAACGTGTGCGGATAGAACGTAATGTGTTTTGATTAATTTATATCAGATACAAACAGTGTGAACGAATAGAACTTGGAGCAGCTGAGTGAATTTGGGTATTTAGGTAGCATGTTCACAGCGGATGCCCGAACGGATAGTGACGTCGAAAGGAGAGTTGGTGCGGGTAACAAAGAATTTATCAATAAAAGCGAAAACGGCCGTTCACAATGGAGTTCTGATCCCAACCCTAATGTATGGAAGTGAAGCATGGAACTGAAAGCATGAGAGCAGAATAAATGCGATAGAGACAAGGTCCCTAAGACGATATACGACAGAATCTCAAATGCTGATATAAGAAAGGAAAGTAGAGCAGAAGAAGATATTATGAACAAAATTATGAAAGGATCGCAGGGTTGGCGTTGGTTCGTGTCCATATTATGGAGCGCATGGATGGAGAAAGAATGGTTAAGAAAGTATACGTTAATGGTGTAAACGGAGTACCGAGTCGAGGCAGACCGAGGAAAACATGTCATGACCAAATTAATCAAATTTTAAAGGTATGTTAGAAGTCTAAAGAATCGACGTGCGTGTATGACTCGCTCTATGAATGTGTAGGAAGTTAGAGAGGTGTGTCAGGATCGCTAAGCCTACTCATTCTCTAGTTTATATTGAACTGTTATTTACGTGCACATGTTTCCATTTTGAAATTTAACTCCTATCACAAATGGGGCGTTCGCAGAGATAATAATTGTTATTTTAACAAACAATCAAACCGTCACATCATTTCTCCGCAAGGGTAGGCAGAGATAAAGGACCGCAACACGTCTCTAGTTTCCTCCATATTCTAACTAACTAACTAACTAACCATCACGCCGTCTCCCTGAAGGGGTAGGCAGAAAGAATGGACTGCCACACTTTTCTTTCCGTACATATTCTCTCGCTTCCTCAACATTCATACATCGTGTCATGCACGCGCGTCGATTTCTCTGACTCCTCACATGGCCGACATTCAATATTTGAGTTATTTGATCGTGCCTCGTTTTCCTCGGTCTTCCTCTATTTCTGGTTCCATTTACATCGTTAACATATCGCACCGTGAGTGTAAAACCGAGATAAGTGCAAATATAAATTTTGGAGATATGGGAGTATAAAGACTTCATATTGCTTGGAAAAACTGTTTTTGTTTTAATAAACCAATGATTTTCGGTTTATAGTAATATACCTATAAACCGAAAATTATTGACTTATTTATAAAAAAAAACAGTTTTTCCAAGCAATATGAAGTCTTTAAACTCCCATATCTCCAAAATTTATATTTGCAGTTATCTCGGTTTTACACTCACGGTGCGATATAATTTTTTTACCATTCTTTCTTGATTCACTCTTTCCATATGTCCAAACCGTCTTAATGATCCTTTCATTATTTTGTTCATAACACCATCATTCGCACCGCATTCACTTCTTATATTTTCATTCGACACTCTATCATACACAGAGTATCACACATCCGTCTAAGAGATCTCATTTCTACTGCATTTATTCTACTTTCATCCTTCTTTTGTCAGTTCCATGCTTCGCTTCCATACACAAGGGTCAGTAGAAGAACACCATTGTCATTAAGGCTATTTAGTTTACATTATGGGGTACTTATTGTATTTATTTGATTATTTTAAAAATATAGCCCTAAGATGGATTGGACTTATGGAACGAATGGACAAGATAATAATAAGATAACAATAGTGAATGGAAAAAGAAGCCATGGAAGACCAAGGCAAGCATGGCATGACCAAATTAATCAAATACTAAAAGGCGGCCACATCGTAAAAATCGAAGAGCGTGTATGTTACGATGTACCTATACATGTAAAGAAAACTAGAGAGGAATAGCATGACAAAAAAGTACGACGGTTCATCCTCTCGGCCTACCTCTTCGGAGAAACGGTGTGATGGTTAGTTAGTTATGGGGTTATACGTCATTTTCTATAATCATATTTAAAAAATAATAATTAAATAAAACTATGTTTTTTAACTACTTCCATTTTTGTCTTTATTTCGACAGCGACCGGTTTCGCCAGGCTCGCTAGCATCGACAGAGCCTGGCGAAACCGGTCGCTGTCAAAATAAAGACAAAAGTGGAAGTAGTTAAAAAACACCGTATTATTTAATTAATAATTAAAATGCACTTCCATCAAGAGATTTCAGTAAAATCATTTGATATTTAAAAAATACTATTGTTGTGATTTGTAAGGGATATAATATTTTTTTTTTATTTTTAACATATTTTTTCATAAATATAAATTTATCATTTTTAGTAAATATTATTTATTTTAGATTTATTTTGTAGGTGTTGCACGATCAAAGTGTGCGCGGGAGATGCCTATTGGTGGCGATGAGGTTCGCAACCCATCACACCGCGTCTCCCGCTGAGCTAAAAGAGAAGGATGGAGTGCCGCATCAGTAAAAGTGTGACAGTCCATTCTTTCTGCCTACCCTTTCAGGGAGATGGCGTGATGGTTAGTTAGTTAGTTAGTTAGTAAATGTTTATAATCTTAATTAAGCCAAAATAGTAGTGCCCAATGGTGTTCTTGTACCCAGTGGCGTGTCTAGGGTTAACCAGTAGGGCAAGCCCACTCGATTTTTATGTATGTTATATGTATAATATAAATAGACAGTCATACGAAAATATATTCCAAAGTTGCATGTTTTCTTCGCTGTAGTTGTCTACAGAACTCACAGAAGGTATATTATGATTGGAGAATATTTATAAACACATCTCAGTCATGACCAGTGGCGGTACCTACTCCCATAGAAGCCCAGAAGCCCCGACTTGCGTAAGAAATTTTGAATCAAACCCCCCAAATCTAAGTTATCATGCCCCCGCATAAACCATCAACCCACCAAATCACCTTCCAACAATGTTTCTATCAGATGTAAGAGGAATAGCCACAAGAGCTGAACCTCTGTAAGCCAGAAGAGATTTTGATTCAAAATTTCTTACGCAAGCCGGGCTTCTGGGCTTCTATGGGAGTACCGCCACTGCTTGTACCGAACCTTATGTATGAAAGCGAAGCATAGAACTGGCAAAAGAAGGATGAAAGTAGAAAAAAATGCAGTAGAAATGAGATTTTTTAGACGAATTTGTGAAAATCGGTGTATGATAGAATGAAAATGTAAGAAGTGAATACGGTGCGAATGAAAGTGTTATGAACAAAATATTAAAAAGGATCATTAAGATGGTAACGAATGAAGAAAGAATGGTAAAAAAGTATTTGTTAACGATGTAAATAGAGGAAGACCGAGGAAAACATGGCAGGATCAAATAAATAAAATAATAAATGTCGGCCACGTGAAGAGAAGGAGAAATCGACGTGGGTGCATGACACGATGTATGTAAGATAATCAAATGATTTTACTGAAATCTCTTGATGGAAGTTCATTTTAAATAATAATTAAATGAAACGATGTTTTTTAACTACTTCCACTTTTGTCTTTATTTAGACAGCGACCTGTCTGTCGATGCCAGCGAGCCTGGCGAAACCGGTCGCTGTCTAAATAAAGACAAAAGTGGAAGTAGTTAAAAAACATCGTTTTATTTCATTATTATTTACGATGTATGTACATTAATGAAACGAAAGAAATATGTCAGGAAAGAAAAGTGTGGCAGTTCATTAGTTTTACCTACCCCTTCGAGGAGACGGCGTGATGGTTAGTGAGTTAGTTAGTTTTTAATCATTTTCAATTCACTGAAAGTCAGCCTAAAAAGGAGTATCCCCTCAAATATAGAGATTTGAATTCATTAGCTTTCATTTTCCAAGCGATTACTTCAACCACTGAGCCATTCGCTGTTCGCATTACTTTCAATGGAGACTAATTTGAAAACAAAATTTTTAAATATGTTTTAAATTCATACCAAAAACCGCAGTTTGATTTTTAATATTTATTTTTACTAGTATTACTGGTATTCAAAAACATATTTAACTAGTATTCATACTAGTATCGATGATCGTAGTAAAAGCAATTAGAACACGTAAATTGCATTTTAAAAATTAAAAGAATTTTAGTTACGGAATACATTTTAATTTTGCGATACGGTAGGTACCTAACATACTAACTAACTTATCACCACCCCGTTTCCCATTCACTTATTCTCTATAACTGCATCCTTCTTCTTCTTCGATGGCCCTACAGCCCATATCGAGCCTTAGCCTCAGTATTCTTCACTTCCCACTCCCCCTGTCCTCCGCTTCGACCCTCCAATCTGACACTCGTAACAATTTCGTCCCATCTCTCCCAACTTCATCCTCCCATCGCAGCCTTGGTCGTCCAATTGGTCTTCTACCACCTGGGTGCCACTGCAGCAATCTTTTTGGGGTTCGCGATGACGGCATCCTTTGCGCGTGACCGGCCCATCTCAGTCTATTTAGTCTGACCTGTGTGGAGAGACTGGGAGCTTTGTAAATATAGTACAGCTCGTCATTATGCCGCACTCTCCAGCCTTCATTGTCATTCACAGGTCCCAGAATTCTGCGCAGCACCCTTCTCTCAAAAGTATCCAGTCGCTCTGCGGATTTCGCTGTCATTGTCCACGCCTTACACCCATACGTATACCCATACGTCCAACTATAACTGCATCCAAAGATATCAATTTCACTTGACACCTCGTATAGAAGACAAATCGTTTTCAATATAAGAGAACTTCTATAAAGCCTACCCCTAAAATTGTGTAGAAAAATAAATACTAAGATTTTTATGATCAAATTAATCAAATTTTAAAGGTTGGTCGTGTTAGAAGTCGGAGGTATCGACGTGCGTGTATGACTCGTTGAATGAATGTGGAGGAAGCTTGGAAAGTGTGTCAGGATAGAGTAGCGTGGCAGTCCATTCTCTCTGCCTACTCCTGCGGGAAAACGGCGTGATGGTTTGTGGTTGTTGTTATGAAATGTCGTAATGATAAAATAGGAAAGAATTGCAGGTTAAAATATGAAATTAAGGCGCCTTATTCTACAACATTCCCTTATAAGGGCTCTTGTTTATAGTGCGGATAAGTAATCATTGCTATATAATAGTAAATTAAAAGGATTTATGAAGCTTAAAATAAGCAATAATTGTAATCATAAACACACAATACCAAACAACGCGTCTATAAATAACTAAACGCCCATAACATTAAAATATAGTGCGGCCTAGATAGGCGAGTACCCACCCGCCGATTAATATTACACGTTGAATTATCGCGCAGTGTGGCAACTCCGGCGCGAGGGAGAGAGAAGGAAGAAGGACAGAACGAAAACAAATATGGCGCATGGTGCCCGCGCATGCGCAGGGCGGCCCAGAATTGGCCGCGTGACCTAGTTCTCTAATCTAGGTACTAGGTACTCGCGTACTGGTACCAGCGCCATGGTAGGGGGTAATCAATAATTTGCTGCTGGGTTAGACAGCATAACAATAAAACAAATCGTATAGCAGAATTCAAATTGGCATTCGACGTTCGACATTCGATTCTGAAATCCTTTATTTAAAAACCGCAGAATATGGAAAACACATAATTTTAAATAGGAAACGACCCGAGAAACGAAAGATTCAAAATATAATATATACGTTCCATGAAAATTGTACTAGATTAGAGGCACTTATTCGTATAGGGAGATCCTTTTTTTTTTAAATATTATACACATAAAAAGCTGGATTAATTTCAAACTTGGAAGATATTACGAAACATAAAATGCAATTCAGTGTTGCTATATGTTAAAACAAATTAAAATTCGAATTAATAACAACGACCATCAGACCGTTTCCTTGGAAGGGTAGGCAGAAGAAATGGACCGCCACACTACTCTATCCTCACATACCTCTCTAGTTCCTCCACATTCATACAGTGAGTCATAGATGCACGTCGATTCTTTAGATTTTTAATACAGCCGACCTTTAAAATTGTATTAACTTGGTCGTCCCATCTTTTCCTCGGTCTTCCTCGACTCCTTATTCCATTCTCATCGTTTACGTATACTTTCTTAATGATATTTTCTTTATCCATGCGTTACAAGTGTCTAAACCAACGAAGAGATCCTTTCATATTTTGGTTCATAATACTTTCTTCAGCTCTACATTCCTTCCTGATTTCAACGTTTACCACACTTACGCCTAAGGGATTTCATCTCTACCGCGTTTAATCTATTCTTACCCTTCTTTTGCTAGTTCCATGCTTCGCTTCCATATTTAAGGACGATTTCACAAACGTTCCATGAAAATAATATTAGATTAGGGTCACTTATCAGTATAGGAAAACATTTTTTGATTGCAGCCATTTATAATTTTTTTTAAAACTGTTTCAAAATCAATAGATGTAAGAAAAAACAATGTAATTTTACTAGATGTTAACTCCCAGCTGTCCTTCCATCTTTTAGGAGGTCTTCCGCGAGTACGATTCCCATGAGTCTGATTATGTTGTGCAATATAGGGGAGTCTGGTGATGTCCATTCTTTGGACATGACCGTACCAGTCTGCTGCATCTTATAATATCAACCTCAAATATCTCTCTAATTCTGGTGTTCCTTGTGCGACCTATCAGTGTCTTGCTTGCTATCGTCCTCAGTGTCTTAATTTCGGAAGTCCTTAAAACTTGTTTGGTGCTTACTGTGTCTGCCCTTGCTTCAACGCCATATATTATTATTGGTCTTACGCATGCTTTATATATTCTCATCTTACTCTTAATGGCCATGTTGTCTTTTTTCATATTGTGGATTTTAGAGCGCCAGAGATTGCAGCTCCCTTGTTTACTTGGCCTTGTATTTCTTCCCGCAGATCAGCTCCTCCCACTAGGTCTATGCCTAGATACTTGAAGGTCCTGACCTGTTCTATGGGTTGATTCTCTATAACCAGGTTACATGTTTTGGGTGTTTTAGAAAAGGTCTTATATTTTATATTTTCGATAGAGGCTCTTATCTCCAAAACGTTAAAAATGGTGTACGAAGATTATAATTAATATGTTATTAGTAAAAAAATCAAATCATTTACCTTTAGATATTGAAAGAAGGGTTGGGGCACTTAAAGTTGTCATCGCAAACAAAAACCTATCCAAAAAACCTAAAATGGCAGTGCACAATATGGTTCTTGTACCGACCATTATATATGGAAGCGAAGCATGGAACTGGCAAAAGAAGGATGAAAGTAGAATAAATGCAGTAGAAATTAGATCTCTTAGACGAATGTGTGGATATTCTGTGTATGATAGAGTGTCGAATGAAAATATAATAAGTGAATGCGGTGCGAATGATGGTGTCATGAACAAAATAATGAAAGGATCATTAAGATGGTTTGGACATATGGAAAGAATGAATGAAGAAAGAATGGTAAAAAAGTTATATGTTAATGATGTAAATGGAACCAGAAAAAGAGAAAGACCGAGGAAAACGTGGCACGATCATATAAATCAAATATTGAATGTCGGCCATGTGAGGAGTCAGAAAAATCGACGCGCGTGCATGACACGATGTATGAATGTTGAGGAAGCGAGAGAAATATGTCAGGAAAGAAAAGTGTGGCAGTCCATTCCTTCTGCCTACCCCTTCGGGGAGACGGCGTGATGGTTAATTAGTTAGTTTTTTATAAAAAAAAATTACATAGACATGTTTCGGACAACCAGTCCTTCTTCAGTGATACATATTATAAAGATACAATTTAAAAATATTATCTTTATATCATCTGTCAGATCATGTAAACAATTTATAATATTTTTAAATATGTATCTTTATAATATGTATCACTGAAGAAGGACTGGTTGTCCGAAACATGTCTATGTAATTTTATTTTTTTAATATAAATGTTGTATATACAAAGTACCTATATTAAAAAGAAAAAGTGAAATAAAGCATCATAACAACACGAAGTATGGCACATATAGAAGATATTCAGTTTCAGTTTATAAAACCATCAATCATCACGCCGTCTCCCCGAAGGGGTAGGCAGAGAGAATGGACTGCCACACTTTTCAATTCTCGACATACTTCTCACGCTTCCTCAACATTCATACATCGTGTAATGCACGCGCGGCCGACATTCAATATTTGATTTATTTGATCGTGCCACGTTTTCCTCAGTCTTCCTCTATTTCTAGTTCCATTTACATTTAACATATATTTTTTTTACAATTCTTTCTTCATTCATACTTTCCATGTGTCCAAACCATCATTATGGTCCTTTCATTATTTTGTTCATACCACCATCATTCACTTCTTATATTTTCATTCGACACTTTATCATACACAGAGTATGGCACATTTGTCTAAGAGATCTCATTTCTACTGCATTTATTCTGCTCTCATCCTTCTTCTGCCAGTTCCATGCTTCGCTTCCATACATTAGAGTTGGGACCAGAACTGCATTGTGAACGGCCGTTTTCGCTTTCATTGATAAATTCTTGTTTCCAATAACTATTTTCAAAGCTCCATTCACTTTGTTACCCGCACCAACCCTTCTTTGGACGTCACTATCCGTTCGGCCATCCGCTGTGAACATGACGAATAGTCAATAAATGTTATTAGATCGTCGATATGTGATCTTACATTGATTCTCTGGCAATGTTGTTCTTCTTCTTCGCTATCTTCACTTCCATCCTCATTTTTTGGTTCATAACATCCTTTTTAAGGGAATCTCCTAATATACTATCGCTCCAGCTAGGTCCAGTCTACAACCAGGACGGCATTATGTCTCAAATTCTAGTGCTAGACGTATGACGTGATCATCATGGCCATATACGAGTATAATATTTTTCTTCTTCTCTTCTCTAGACGCAAATGGCAATGGATCGGTCACACTCCGAGACGGAACCCAGCCTGCATCGCTCAGGGTGCACTAGACTGGTTCCCTATGGGGAGAAAGAGGAAGCAAGGCAGACCTAGAGCCACCTGGAGAAGACCCCTGCAGGACGAGGTTAAGGCAGCAGGCCTCACTTGGGATGATGTTAGGCATCAGGCATACGATAGAGTCGGGTGGAGAAGGTTCCTCGAAGCCCTATGCACCACGGAGGTGTGACAGGACAAAAAGAAGAAGAAGAAGATATCCGAAGTCCGTTAAATAGAGGTCCGTTATATCGAGGTTTTATTGTATTTTCATATACTCATTTAGTATATATTTTTAATTCATTCTTTAAAAAATACGAGTATATACGAGTATAATACTCGTATATACTCGTATTTTTTAAAGAATTAGAAATATATCCACAGAAACAAAGATGGCAGTACACAATGGAACTCTAGTGCCAACCCTCATGTATGGAAGTGAAGCTTGCAGCTGGCAAAAGAAAGATGAAAGCAGGATGAACGCCGTTGAAATGAGATCACTAAGAAGAATGTGCGGGAAAACGTTGTATGATAGAATAACGAACGATGAAATAAGAAAGAAATGTTAGGCAGATGACTTCATCATGGATAAAATTAAAAAAGGATCCCTGAGATGGTTTGGACATACGGAACGAATGGATTATTATTATTATTTTGTTGAATCGCTCTTTACATCATGACAGCATGAGTCAAATCGATGTAAAGGGTATTTATAGCTATCATAGTGATTCTCGTGACATGTGATAGGTAGCTTATCTATCGCCAATTTATTGTCACGTGAATTCTACATCAGACCAAAGACAGAGTGACAATCACACTGCCCTCGCCGGGAAAGAACCCGGAACCTTCGGGGTGGCAGTCAATGCACTAACCACCACCGAGAGTCGGATGAGAGTAGAATGATTAATAAGTTGTACACAAGCAGCGTGAGTGGAAAAGAAGCCGAGGACGACTGAGGAAAACATGGCATGACAAAATTAATCAATTACTAAAAGGCGGCCACGTTCGAAGTCGGAATAATCGACGTGCGTGCATGGTACGATGTATGAATGTAGAGGATGCCCGAGAGGTATGCCAGGACAGAGCATTGTGGCGATCCAGCCTCTCTGCCTACCGCTCCGGGGAAATGGCGTGATGGTTAGTTAGCTAGTTTTCTTTTGGTTTACCCGCCTTTTAGGAGGCGGAGGTCATGCGCTTAGAACACTGGGGATAAAGATTGCATCTCTTGACTTAAGGGATTGTGCCAGGATCAAAGACCGTGGAGTCTGCGTAGGGCGAATAGGGCGGGCCCCGAAATGGGAAGTTACAGAGAGATTATTTAATTTTCACGGTAAATTCTAAATATGAGAAAATATGGAGTTTAATTCTGAAAACAGAGTAATAAAATTGTGATGCCATATTTGTTCGCAAATAAAAAGTACAACGTAACTTATAAACGCATTAATTTCATATTTAAACCCGTTTTTGCTGCTTGTTTGCTGCTATTGTTGAAAAAAATTAACTAACTTTAATTAATTTTCAATTGAACTTTCATAAATTAATTCATATTGTTTTTTCTGGGACCTGTGAATGACGGCGAAGGCTGGAGAGTGCGGCATAATGACGAGCTGTACCATATTTACAAAGCTCCCAGTCTCTCCACACAGGTCAGACTGAATAGACTGAGATGGGCCGGTCACGTGCAGAGGATGCCGTCATCGCGAACCCCAAAAGATTGCTGGAGTGGCACCCAGGTGGTAGAAGACCAATTGGACGACCAAGGCTGCGATGGGAGGATGAAGTTGGGAGAGATGGGGCGAAATTGTTACGAGTGTCAGATTGGAGGGTCGAAGCGGAGGACAGGAGGAGTTGGAGGCGAAGAATACTGGAGACTAAAGCTCGGTATGGGCTGTAGGGCCATCGAAGAAGAAGAAGAAACTAAAGACTTTAGTAAATATTAATGATGTTATTTGAAATTTCTTTGTAGAAGTTCGAAAAAAAAAATTGTAAATAGCATATCCGAGATGAAGAGGGTAAAGATGCAGGCAAGACACTAAGAGATCGCGTGAGAAACACCAGAATAAGAGAGATATGTGAGGCTGGGGATATTATAAGATGGAGCAGACAGCGAAAAAGGGACTGGTACGGTCATGTTCAAAGAATGGACACCACCAGACTCCCCTATATTCCACTACATAACCAGCCTCACGAGACCTCCTAAAATATAGGACAGCTGGGAATCCACCTCACAGGAGAAACAACCCCCTGGGTAATATAACGCACTGGTCTATCGAAAGGAAGAAGAAGAAGATTTAAAAAAATATTATTACAATTTTATCTATCCAAATCAGCATTGATTTAAAAATCAGTTATTAATATACTGTAAATCTAAACAGTGTTTTGATTATAGCTATTTATTCATGTTAATATTGCAATATACTTGTATGTTATTTCAGCATATCGTTGTACATAAATTGGCTCAATGGATTTATTATCAATATAATATTATGTAAATCATTAAGATTTAAAAATATATTTTTTTATTATAATGTAATTGTAAAAACAGTGTTTTGATTAATAACTATTTATTGTTGTAAATATCATATGCGATGTACGTTACTGTAACTGGCCTCTGAATTTATCATTATTATAAATATTTTAATATGTAAACGAAAAAACAGTTCATTAAAATAATGAAAATATAAAAAAATACGTGTACATATATATTTTTTTAAACATACGAGTATGTTTAGTTAAATTCCACTTATATTTATGGCTTTGACTGGTTTTGGCAGCTCGCTGCCATCTCCAGAAGCCATAAACATAAGTGGAATAAAAACAATGTTTTGATTATAGCCGTAACGTTAAGACCCAATATCTTTTGGTGTAGATATTGGGATATACTCGTATGTTATTTCCGCATTATGTTGAGCGTTAATTGTCTCTTTCAGTTTATTATATTATAATATAATGTAAATAGAAAATAATATTTATTATTAATATATTATAATAATTAAAACAGTGTTTTGATTATAGCTATTTATTACTTTAAAAATTACGATATATACTTTAAATATTTCGCATTGTGTTGTCTATTAGCCGGCGCGATGATTTTATTATAAATAGTTATTATGTTAGGTGATAAAACAGTGTTTTGATTCAAACCTATTGAATGAAATAAATAAATAAGTGTGTTGGTATAATAAAAGAGCTGTGATATACGAGTATGTTAGTTCCGTATTGCAGTTAGCCTGCATTGCTACAAGCGCAGTGCCGCCCTAGATAAGCGCGGCGTAGGGCCTCACACCGGGAGGCCGAGCGCCGGGTCCGCTGTATTTGGGTCAATCGATATACGGCGGGGTTTAGTATGGAACGAGGAACAACATTTATATGCCCAACTGGCGAGCTGGGTAAGAACCCTGTGCAGGGCAGAATGAATTTTCATACCCGCATAGAGGTTACGTGCTATTTTACACCAGAGATCCTTCTAACCTAACCTCAAAATTATTATACTTTTAATACAGTCTTTTACATATCATTTCTCACCTGACAGATTATTTTTATTTGCCACGCTGCAGAACCAACTTGCCAATAAGTTTGCTTGCCAGGAACGCACGAGAAATAGTTCGACTGTTGGAAGACAAGATACATTCTAACATCAAGAATTCTGCCTTCTGAATTTATTATACTTTTACTTGTACAAAATACTTCGCTATCTGTGGTGATCATGTTCAGCAGGTGCAATTCAGCAAGTTTCTACGTTCGTGCTTTCAGCGTTGCTGGTCCGTTGGCGTGGAATAGCCTCCATGTTATTGTTAAATATGAGGATAGTAACGTTAAATTTATGAAACTACTCGTACTAAACACTGTTCAGTCAGTATTTTCCTAGTGCGCCCTTGTAGTAATTGATTTTACTGAAAACGGGGCTCTTCACATATAAATCATCATAAATAATAATAATTGCTCTCCCTATCGGCAAATAATGGCATACCAGAGGGAATATGAGAGATAAGGCAAGGCCTTGATCCCTTAGACAACACAAATTGTTTTATTTGCCACGCTGCAGTACCAACCTGATAATGATTATGCCTGTGGAAAGAGTATTTTTGCTTAATCGGGTTGCCTCAATGTCATTAATTTTGCAGGATCTACTAATCTCTTGCCATTAATATCATTAGTTTTAATTTGATCAATTTTGTAGGATCTGCGAATCTCTTCTCATCAATTTCATAAATTTTGCAGGATCTACGAATCTCTTGCCATTAATATCATTAGTTTTAATTTGATCAATTTTGTAGGATCTGCCAATCTCTTCTCATCAATGTCATAAATTTTGCAGGATCTACGAATCTCTTGCCATTAATATCATCAATTTTTCATGATATGCGAACCTCTTAGTAAGGTAGGTTCTACCCATGATGGGTCGCAACGTTTTTTTTATGCTGTACTTTTTAGGAACACTAAAATCCTGTATACCTCATCCCGAAGTCAATTCCCAAGTCATGCCCTTCCCTCGTGAGATTGATTGATTATGTGTCATTTACCCACCCGTCAAAGTACTCAAGGTATTCCATCAAAATTGTGCAAATTGCTTCATCAGAGAAGAGGTAGGAGAAACTCTGCCTTAGAGTAATATATAGGTCTGCTTTCTCTTCCAACCTGACCACATGCAACCAGAATCAAACGAATACTAAACTCACCTTATTTTTCAGATGTTTTTTATCTAATCTATATGGGTCATTTCAAATATAGGAAGATCTGAAAGCTTCTTATCATTTGAGATAAAATATAATATATATTTTTAAACTAATATTTATATTATGCATACACACCGTATTCCCACAAACATACTTCGAATTTGAATACGCAGTTTTTACTTTAGATTACCGGATTTTTCATAAATAAATGATTTCCGGTTTTTTCATTGACAAATGATTACCGGTTATTTCGTGTTTTTCATTTACAAATAAATACCGGTTTTTCGTGTTTTTCATTAACAAATGATTACCATTGTTTTTCGTGTTTGACATGTACCAATCATAACCGTTTTTTTCATGTTTTTCATGTACAAATGATTACCGGTTTTTTCGTGTTTTTTATTAACAAATGATTACCGTTTTTTTCGTGTATTTCAGATACAAATGATTACCGTTTTATTCGTGTTTTTCATGTACAGAAGATTACCGGTTATTTCGGGTTTTTCATTAACAAATAATTACCGGTTTTTTGTGTTTTTCATTAACAAAAGATTACCGTTTTTTCGTGTTTTTCGTGTACAAAAATGATTAGCGGTTTTTTCATGATTTTCATTTACAAATTGTTAGCGGTTTTTTCATGGACAAATGATTACTGTTTTTTTTTGTTTTTTCATGTACAAATGATTACCGTTTTTTTATTATTTTCTTTATCAAATGATTACCGTTTGTAATTTATTTCATTAACAATTTTAATGTTTATCGGTTTTTTCACGTGTTCATTAGCAAATGATTACCATTTTATATCATGTTTTTTCATTAACAAATTATTACCGCGTATTTCAAGTTTTTTCATTAAAAATTTAATGATTATCGGTTTTTTCACGTGTTCATTAGAAAATGATTACCGTTTTATTCCTTGTTTTTTCATTAACAAACAATTACCGTTAAATTTCGTGTTTTTTCATTAACAAATGATTACCGCATATTTCATGTTTTTTCTTTAAAACATTTAATGATTATCGTTTTTTTTAACATGTACCTTAAAAATGATTATTATTTTATTTCGTGCTTTTTTATTTAAAAAATCTTACCGCGTATTTCATGTTTATAATTAACAAATTTGATGATTATCGTTTTTTTCATCGAAAACTGGATGTATTCCTTCAAATACTCGCCAATCACACAAAAATCAATACTCTTAAAATCCTGTACGAGTACGTCAGCTGACCCAAGGAAAACGTTCACACGGAGGGCAGAGGAAAAGCTTCAAAGACTTCCTGAATCTTACATATCTTTTTGGATAAGGTCACATCCTTCATTGTATTTTCGTGTACAATCAATAAACGACATTAAAAATTATATGGACTTCATTACAATTGAAGCTGATGAATTTTTATTTAAAAAAAAACGTATTTTTGAAATATTTTTTTGTTTTTTACTTTACCTTTTAATATAAGTCGAAGGATGTGGTATTTTTCTTCCCTTAGCACATGAACCAAATATGATACCGTTCTAGCTTTGACATTCGACAACAGCTTTCTATTGGCTCTGGCTCTCTGCAGTACGTCTGCATACTGACCCTTCAAACGTCTCCAACCGGTTCATTTTATTCACTCTCAGAGTCCAAGTTTCACAGTCAAAGTAGAACAGACCATATATCACATTTAATTATTCTTTGTCGGAGTTTCAGGTTTAGATTATCGTCCCAAAAGAGGGTTCTCATTTCATTAAATGCAGCTTGTGCAACTTCAATTCGGCACACCGACCTTTTCAAAATGTCTCATAAAATATAAACAACTATTAATAGAGATTTTCTGCTTAATGCTTACATCTAATCTCAATAGATGGCGCTAGTGTAGATTGAACTAAAATATGTGAAATGTTTTTCAACATGGTAGCATATATATTGTCGGAGTTTCAGGTTAAGATTATCGTCCCAAAAGAGGGTTCTCATTTTATTGAATGCACCTCGTGCAACTTCAATTCGGCACACCGACCTTTTCATAAAATATAAACAACTAGAGATTTTCTGAATAAAGATTTTCTGCTTAGTGCTTACATCTAATCTCAATAGATGGCGCTAGTCTAGATTAAACTAAAATATGTGAAATTGTCAGACGTGGTGTTCGTAAGAAGGTCGGAATGGGGAACGTTGTATTACATAAAGCGATCGCTTTACCCAACCAATGATAGGTCATAAGTCCTGTAAACGCCTCGACCACCATATTCTGTTTCCAAATAATTTACATCTTCGTCTCTATTGAGATACAATTAATTCTTAACTATTATCTGATTGCTGGTGACAGATACAGCTCGAGGTAAGTTATCCTTCCCTTCCCTGTGATGGGTATCTTCTACACGTTGCTTCTAATAACCATCAATATCTCTTTACATTTAATAAATACAAGGTTAAAATTTTAGGTATTCCTCCATCATATATTTACGCATTGATTAAAAAAATAATATTAATAATAATCAGAATTCATCGGGTACATCGGAGGTATTTTGTGAACATCGGAAACAAAATTCGTAGCGCTGAGTACGCGACACTTTATTCGCATCTCACTCTTGCATATGTTCTAGCTCAATGTTCTCACTCTCGGCCGTCCCGCCGCCGCCGGCAGTCGCTTTGCCCGTTCCGTGGGCGTTGCCAGATGTTTTTTTTTAATGTATTTAGCAATTAAAACTCAATTATTATAATTTTTTACTTCAATTATAATTATATAGGGGATTAGCTATGAATGTTCCTATTCTTCCGATTTAAAATCGCTAATTTTTTAACGCGTACTGACTACCCTACACCGGAACGCACGTTTTTATTTTAGCACCGTAAGGGAAAGGTTATTCACGAAAATGGCGCTATACAAATTAGCCTAGTAATTGCTCCATAAATGGTTGGAAACTATTGTACAACATATATAGCTAATTAGACAACTTAAGCAGCATACAAACAAGAATGGACGAAGCTCCTGGATTCAGCCATGGCCCACATATGGCTGTCGAGCTGGTGATGATGATGAGAAATATATAAAGGTAAGCAGCAATTAAAAATGAAAAATAAAATAAAACAAAAAACACAAAATTATTAACAAATTTTTATTTAATTAAAACACAAACACATTACACAACCCAAAGCACAAAAAACATTAAAAAAATAACACATAATACACACTACAAAGATAAAGATGTTACAAAATCAAAGCGGTTTATAAAGCATATTCATACAAGTATTTGATTAAAATCACAAGCTAACTAACCATCACGCCGTTTCCTCTTAGGGGTAGACTGAGAGGAAGGACCGCCACACTGTATCCTAACATAACTCTAGCGATTTTTTTACATTCACACATCGTGACACGCACCATTGTCGATTGTTCCTACTTCGAACATGGCCGCATTTCAGTAATTGATTAATTTGGTCTTGCCATGTCTTCCTTGGCCGTCCTCGACTTCTTATTCCATTCACACTACTTGCTTATATATTTTAACCATTCTTCCGTATAAATATTGAAAATAAAAATAAACGTTGTAATATTTATAACAAACAAACAAACCATCGCGCCTTTTCCCCGCAGGGGTAGGCAGAGAGAATGGACCCCCACACCACTCTACCCTGACACACCTCTCTAGCTTCCTCCACATTCATACAGCGAGTCATACACGCACGTCGATTCTTCCGACTTCTAACATGACCAACCTTTAAAAATTTGATTAATTTGGTCATGCCATGTTTTCCTCGGTCTGCATCGACTCCGTACTCCATATACATCATTAACGTATACTTTTTTAACCATTATTTTTCCATCCTTGCGCTCCATGTGTTTGAATCAACGCAGCGATCCTTTAATAATTTTGTTCATAATACGTTCTTCCGCTCTACATTCCTTTCTAACATCAGCATTAGGTATTCTATCATACGGCATTTATCCTACTTTGATCCTTCTTCTACCAACTCCGAGCTTCTCTTCCATACATAAGGGTCGGCACTCCATTGTGCACTGCCATCTTTGCTTCAGTCGATATATTCCAATTTGCAGTGATGACCATATATAATATATGATATTTGTAAGAATCAAAGCTTTGTCGGAATTGTTCCAAATTCACAAGATTGGGAAGTCAAACGTCGTGAGTTATACAACCAATTCATTTATATTCTATTAATATTAAACTGCTTTTCCGGCATGATTTTGTAATTTCTCTTTAAGAATGAAAACTTCAAATGATCAGCAAAATATTTATATAATTAATACGAATGAAATCGTCTATTTTCTAGTAATTTAAAATTATTTTGTAGTAATGACATGTTTCAACTTCCTAAAGCATTTTCAAATGATCATAATATACTCGTACATGTAAATATTCAAAAACCCATATCTCGTCACGAAAGAGTACGAAAATATTATGAATACAAGAGAGCGAAGGAAGAATACTTCGATTCTCTCAGAAAATAATTTGAAATGCACACAATGCGCATGCCCAAAAACGTTTCTGTACTATTTTGAAACTTGTTCTGATCATTGTAGCATGATAATAGTGTAGAAAACAAAAAGATAACAATTTGGTGTTTTTAATTGTCAAATTTACAACGATATAAAAAAAGCTAATTTTAATTTAAAAAAAATTTCCTTGTATACAACAGGTCGTTTGATCCTCATTACTGTATACAATTTATTTTAGCTATTATATTGATTCTCATGACATGTGATAGGTAGCCAATCTATCGCCATTTTATTGTGACATGAATTCTACACCAGACCAAAGACAGTGTGACAATCAGACTGCCATCGCCGGGAATCGAACCCGGGACCTTCGGTACGGAAGTCAGAGCTCTAACCACTCTGCCACGAAGTAAAAGTAAAAAATAATTTATAATATTTTTAAGTCTTTTTGAAGTTTTCATTCTTACCAACAACACAACACACAATTAAAAAAAAACGATTAAAACTATAAAAAAACAAAGCCTTAAAAATACAATGCTGTTGACTAGTGGGTGATGAGGAAACAAACAACAAAAAACACAACAAGCTGTGATGTGAGGACACACAAAAACCTATTTTTAAACCAAGTATTACTTATGTTTGAGCAATGGTGTAAAACCCTTTACTTAATATTAAAAATATTACTTTAAACAAACATTTTCGTATTTAACCAGAGACATAATTTAAGATTATCGAATGATTTTACTGAAATCTCTTGATGGAAGTTCATTTTAAATAATAATTAAATAAAACGATGTTTTTTAACTACTTCCACTTTTGTCTTTATTTAGACAGCGACCGGTTTCGCCAGGCTCGCTGGCATCGACAGACTGGTGACACCGTTATAAACTGACTCCTTTATATACACACAGATCGAGGGTGGTGAACATGATTCTAAACAAAACTAGTATTAAAATAATTAAATCATTATTTTAATTCAGTAAATTTTATATAATTATTTTAATTAAATAGTCCATTGTTTTGGCCGAAACACTATGATACCTTAACATTTTAAACTGTTAAATTAAATAACTTTGTTTTTGTATCACAATAAAATTGTATTTTATTTTACGCGACAGCTGTTTCATCAACCTATGTTGACATCATCAGGTGTTACAATCTGTCCTGATGATGTCAAAATAGATTGATGAAACAGCAGTCGCGTAAAATAAAATTCAATTGTGATACAAAAACAAAATTATTTAATTTAACAGTTAAAAATTATTTTAATGTTATAATCATGTTTACCACCCCTGATAAGTATGTACATAAAGGAGTCAGTTCAAAGGTGTCACCAGTCTGTCGATGCCAGCGAGCCTGGCAAAACAGGTCGCTGTCGAAATAAAGACAAAAAATGGAAGTAGCTAAAAACAACATTGTTTTATTCAATTATTAGAGCTATCTGAACTATTTCCGTGGCGTTTCGATAAAGAAGACATTCATACATCGTGTCATACACGCACGTCGATTTCTCCGACTTTTTGAGTGGCCAAAATTATTTGATTCATTTGATCGTGCCACGTTTTCCTCGGACTTAAAAGGCGCTCTGGCGATAATATTTAGTCATGGGTGCTGCACCTGATACTAGCGATTGGTTGTAAGTATTATCACGCCATTTCCCGGAAGGGCAGGCAGAGATAATGAACACGCCACACTACTCTATCCTGACACACCTCTCTAGATACCTCTACTTTAATACATCGAGTCACACACGCACGTCGATTCTTACGATTTCTAAAAAGGCCTACTTTTAAAATCTAATTAATTATTTTAACTCCGTATTTCATTCAAATCGTTAACGTATACTTTCTTAACCATTTTTTTCCTTCTATGAGTTCCATATGTCCAAACCAACGCAATGATCCTTTCATAAGTTTGTTCATAATACTTTCTTCCGCTCTACATTCCTTACCGATATCAGCAATCGAAATTCTGTCATACATCGTTTAACTACACATATAGAGTGTTTTTTTTAAGAGGTTTGGTTTTTAAACTGGCAACATTGTTTTTACAGACTGTCAATTTGACAGTTGATAGTTGATTTGTAGTCAGTACGTTTTGCCATTTCACGCAGTTGCTCGATAAAGTTGTCGAAAATTGGACTTCACAATTGCACTTCCCACTCACTTCCCACTCACCACTTCCCACTCACTCATATGCCCGAAATCATATTTAAATAATAATGGCATAAAACTTTCTATTAAATAAAACCGTCTATGATATTGGCTTTATTCATGGGTTTATTCATATTCGACTACAAATCAACTGCCAACAACTGTCAAATTGACGGTCTGTAGAAACAATGTTACCAGTTTAAAAACCAAAACTCTAAAAAAACACCCTATAAGTCTAAGGTATCTCATCACTACAGCATTAATTCTGCTCACTTTCTTCTTTTGCCAATCCCATGCTTCGCTTCCAAACATAAAGGTTGCTACTCTGGATGAAGGTTTTAATTATAATTATTATTATGTTGAATCTCTCTTTACATAATTACAGCGCGAGCAAAATCCATGTAAAGGGTATAGCTATCATATTGATTCTCATGACATGTGATAGGTAGCTAATCTATCGCCATTTTATTGTCACGCATATTCTACACCAGACCAAAGACAGTGTGATCACACTGCCATTGCCGGGAATCGAACCCGGGACCTTCGGTGTGGCATTTATAGCTCTTGCCACTCTGCCACGATGTCCGTCGATTAAACTAACTAAACTAACTTACTAACCGTCTCACCATTTCCGAATTCCCCCATACATCGTGTCATGCACGCGCGTCGATTTCTCGGACTCCTCATATGGCCGACATTCAATATTTGATTTATTTGATCGTGCCACATTTTCCTCAGTCTTCTTCTATTTCTAGTTCCATTTACATCGTTAACATATACTTTTTACAATTCATTATTTCCATGTGTCCAAACCATCCTAATGATCCTTTCATTATTTTGTTCATAACACTATCATTCGCACAGCATTCACTTCTTATAATTTCATTAGACACTCTATCCTACACAGAATATCACACATTCGTCTAAGAGATCTCATTTCTACTGCATTTATTCTAGTTTCATCCTTCTTTTGCCGATTCCATGCTTCGCTTCCGTACATTAGGGTCGGTACAAAAACACCATCGGTTAATATATTAATTAATGTTGAATCTCTTGGCAAATAATTTGTTTAAAGTAATATATTAAATTTAAAGGGTATGGAATTACGGTAAATTTCTTTACTGATACCTTTTTTAGAATCACAGTAAATCGGCTTTTACGCGATCAATATTATTGACAATAATATTGATACAGTCGTTTACTCCTCGAGGATATTGACAGTATCGCTTCCACTTTTAAATATTAACGCCCAGAGATCAGAAAATCTAGATTTCATCAATATCGCATCAATATCGACCGTCAATACTATTTTATTCATCTTAGATGATCAATATTATTGTCAATATCATACTGTATTGTAAATACTATTGATGGTGTAAGGGACGCTTAAAAAAGGTACAATCATTACAACATCTAAAGAAAGATTGCAGATTACTCGGTCAATATTTTGACAATCTTTTTTCGCAGTTGGCGATAGGATGACATCTATTGCGATTTTAAAAAAGGTATCATAAGTAGTTTCACAACACATTCTACAATTATAATTACAAAATATGAATCATTAATTTAAAATATTGAAATTAAAAAAATAATAAACGTGCATGTTTCTAAAAATAAAAAAGTAACTTAACAAATTTATCAAAAAATTGTACATTAAAAAAAAAATTCGGATAAACTTTAGACCGTTTTTTTATGAATTAAAACACTGTTTTTTTTACAATTTATGGTTGATTTTTCTTGAAGTATTTTGAAGGTTATCTTTATCATTGAAAGAACGATATAAACTGTATCGTTCTCCCGATGATGAAGATGTTAAAGCTTCGAAACATATTTATTAATTTCTTCTATGTTCGCCATACTTTGTGTTGTATTTTAAATGTTTTATTTGTCTTTTTCTTTTTTATATACTTTGTATATACAGAACTAAATAAAATTAAAATTACATATCAGAAATGTTTCGGACAACCGGTCCTTCTTCAGTGATACATATTATAAAGATACATATTTAAAATATTATAAAATTGTTTACAAATATGATCAGTTTTGACAGACGTTATAAAGATTTATTTTGGAACGTTTATGCTTTTGTTATAACAACTAATATTATGAATCAAATTAAAATTTAAAATAATAATTTTAAGTTCTTATTGGGGTTCAGGTGATTACTTACAACAAAGGAAACAAATCAAAGATTGGACTTGGCGTTAAATTTATTTGATTATTTATAATATTTCATTATTTGTAATTGCTTTTTTAATTTCTCAATTCTATTTTTTTAAATTAATTATTCAAAGATTACTCAAAGGTATATTTCTATTATGAACAAGCAAAATTTCAACGCCATTGGCGTTTTTTATAAAATAATTTTTGTAATATTTTAAATATGTAGGTATCTTTGTAATATGTATCACTGAAGAAGGACCGGTTGTCCGAAACATGTCTGATACGCATTTTATTTTAAAGTTAGTGTTGTATACTTATACAAAGAACATAAAAAAGAAAAATACATATTTATTAAAGTTGTTAATTTAAATTTATTTATAGAAGTTGTAAATGTTAATAATGAAAATAATTAAAAATCTGGTACGGTCATGTCCAAAGAATGGACACCACCAGACTCCCCTATATTGCATTGCATAATCAGCCTCATGGGACTCGTCCTCGTGGAAGACCTCCTTAAAGATGGAAGGACAGCTGGGAGTCTACCTCACATGAGGAACAAACCTCTGGAGAACAGACCACATAGGTCTACAACAAGGAAGATGAAGAAGAGGAAGATTTTATTTATTATTATATCTATTTAGTTTTATTCTGCTTGATTTTTAGTATCGATCGATTTCGACAGCTCGAAACCGGTCGAATCTAAAAACCATGACGAATAAAACTACATACGTATTAATGGTTGAAATAAAATAGAAAATAAATACCAAAAACAATCCACACTACAAATGCAGTTTCGTTCTATATGCCATATAGCCATCACGCCGTCTCGAAGAGGTAGACAGAATGAATGGACTGTCACACTTTTTTTTCCTGATATACTCGTATTTCTCTCGCTTCCTCAACATTCATACATCGTGTCATGCACGCGCGTCGATTTCTCGGACTCCTCACATGGCCGACATTCAATATTTGATTTATTTTATTATGCCACGTTTTCCTCGGTCTTCCTCTATTTCTGGTTCCATGTACATCGTTAACATATACTTTTTTTACCATTCATTCCAGGTGTCCAAACCATCTTAATGTTCCTTTAATTATTTTGTTCGTAACACCATCATTCGCACCGCATTCACGTCTTATATTTTCATTCGACACTCTATCATACACAGAGTATCCACACATTCGTCTAAGAGATCTCATTTCTACTGCATTTATTCTACTTTCATCCGTCTTTTGCCAGTTCCATGCTTCGCTTCCATACATAAGGGTCGGTAGAAGAACACCATTGTGCACATCTAGATTTTTTGGATAGGTTTTTGTTTGCGATGACAACTTTAAGTGCACCATTCAATTGCCTGCCCCAACCCTTCTTTCAATATCCCTCTCCACTGTAAACATACTACCTAAATACACGAACTCATCTACTTGCTCCAAATTTTCTCCATTCACGCTAATGTTGTTTGTGTATTTGCTAATTCATACATATTTAATATGTTTTTTTTTTGTATTCAGTACCTATTTTACATCAAACATTTATATTATTTATTACTTATTCGAAAATTGGAAAAAATAGTGTTTTAATTCATAAATATATATTTTTTTAAATAACAAATAAATGGACTTACACGTCTTTAGAGTGTTTTTTTATACTTTATATGATATTTAAATTATTAATAGGACATATTAATAATTATATTTTTCGTGTTAGAAGTATTATATGACAATCAGGATAACATATGAATTAATTTCATTATAAAAAAATTAACAATACATAATTATCACATTCACATTTTAACATAAAACACGTTTATATACATGAAAAAAAATATACTATATATTATATAATCTAAGCAGCCATCATTTTGTTTCACCGCAAGGGATTTTTATGTATTTAAATCAATGGTATTTTAATTACCATAAAATGAATGAAAACGTCTGTTTTCAAGAAGTTTTATAATATTTTATTTGAATGACATGTTTCGACTGTCTAAATATTTTCAAATGTAGCGAAAATCAAATGCGTTGTTATTTTATACACGAGTTAAAACAGCAGAATACTGTATCTCTACATGAGGGAGTATGGTAGTTATCCGTGGCTTTATCCCACGGCATTTCTTTTAGGAATGCTCGGAACCAATTCTTTAAAGCTTCGAAGAGATGGGCATCTCATTACCCATTTCTTTAAATTAATCTGGGGATATTTCGATAACTCGGCCGTGCTAGAGGGTGTTGGTCTTAATGTCCCTGATAGATTTCTCCGACAGCGACAGCACAGATTGTTTTACCAACCAGCCACCAGAACCAATCTGCCTCTGGTGACACCGGTGGGAAGAGCAATTAGTTTGCTGAACGCGATCTCCTCGGAGATCGACGTCTTTTATATTAGTGAAGGTACGTTCAGGGGACAAATACTCTTGACTTTAGAAAGTGTCTTGTCTTCCTAATGTCGAACCATCTCTAATGCGTTCCTGGTACTTTGTTGTATTTTTATAATATTTTACCTGTACTTAATAGATGCCTTAAACATGTTCCTGTTTGTAATGTCTTTTAAGTTAATAAACTGATTTGATTTGATTTGATTTATATGTGCTCATTTAACTCGTGATTAAAAACAACGACGCGTTTGATTTTCGCTACATTTTATAATGCCTTAGACAGGCGAAACATGCCGTTCGCATAAAATATAATAAAACTAGTATAAATAGACATTTTATTCGTATTAAATATTTAATATGGAGTTTTACATCATTGTTCAAGAAACAAATAAATAAATATTCAAAATACTATAAATATAACTAACTAACTAATCATCACGCCATCTCTCCGAAGGGGTAGGCAGTAAGAATTGACTGCCATACTTCTATCGATTTCTCAACATTCATACATTGTATCATGCGCGCACGTCTATTTCTCCGACTCCTCACGTGGCCGACATTCAATATTTGATTTATTTGATAGTGCCATATTTTCCTCGGTATTCCTCTATTTCTAGTTCCATCGTTGTATACTTTTTACCATTCTTTCCTTATTTATTCTTTCCATGTGTCCAAATCATCTTAATGTTCCTTTAATTGTTTTTTTCATCCGAATACACTTCTTATATTTTCAAGAGACACTTCTTAATTCTACTGCATTTTTTTCTACTTTCACCCTTCTTTTGCCAGTTCCATGCTTGGCTTTCACTGTCATTTTAGATTTTTTGGACAGGATTTTGTTACTTTTGTTGATATTTACTATAAATATATTTTAATCAATTAAATTTCTACCAGTATAATATAACAACTTCTGTGATGGAATAAACTGTTCATTTTATTAATTATATAACTAACTAACTAACTTACCATCACGCCGTCTCCCCGAAGGGGTAGGCAGAAAGAATGGACTGCCACACCTTTCTTTCCTGACATATTTCTCTCGCTTCCTCAACATTCATACATCGTGTCATGCACGCGCGTCGATTTCTCTGACTCCTCACATGGCCGACATTCAATATTTGATTTATTTGATCGTGCCACGTTTTCCTCGGTCTTCCTCTATTTCTGGTTCCATTTACATCATTAACATATAATTTTTTTACCATTCTTTCTTCATTCATTCTTTCCATATGCCCAAACCATCTTAATGATCCTTTCATTATTTTGTTCATGACACCATCATTCGCACCGCATTCACTTCTTATATTTTCATTCAACACTCTATCATACACAGAGTATCCACACATTCGTCTAAGAGATCTCATTTCTACTGCATTTATTCTACTTTCATCCTTCCTTTGCCAGTTCCATGCTTCGCTTCCATACATAAGGGTCGGTAGAAGAACACCATTGTGCACTGCCATTCTAGCTTTTTTGGATAGGTTTTTGTTTGCGATGACAACGTTAAGTGCACCATTCACTTTGTCAACTGCACCAACCCTTCTTTCAATATCCCTCTCCACTCTCCCATCTCTTGTAAACATACTACCTAAATACACAAACTCAAATACTTGCTCCAAGTTTTCACCATTCACGCTAATGTTGCAGACTATTAATTATATTTTTGGGCTATTTCTTATATGGTGTACTCGTATAGTACTTATTTTTATATATATTTTTAAATGAATTTTTTGTCACATATTTTCATATTGCTGAAAGGGGCGTTGAAACTTTTGTTTACTTGAATTGGGGAGGAGGATAATCGGGAAAAGATTGAGAACCCTTGAATTAACCTATCGTTTGATTGCATTTTAAAATTAAATAAACTATTTAATTGATTTTAAACGCAGCATTTCCTAACGACTATTTTTACTTATATTTACATTAACGTGTGAATTTTTTTTCTTGTTTAAACATATGATAAAACAAATCAAATTATTTAAATAGGTAATTTAAAAATAAACATTTCTTCTGGGCGTATTTTAGTTAGTGATATTTACGAAAAACACAAATACATATATTTTTTAACTTACTTACTAACAGAGAGGATGGACCGCCATACCGTTCTGTTTTGACACACCTCTCTTGCTTCCTCCGCATTCATACATCGTAACATCCATCGATCGTCGATTTTTCTGACTTCGAATGTGGCCGCCTTTCAGTATTTGGTTAATTTGGTTATTCCACGACTTATCTTTCCACTCACACTGCTCGTATACAATATTTTAAACATTCTTCTCTCGTCCATTCGTTCCATATGTCCAAACCATCTCAGAGATATTTTTTTAATTTTACTTATGATGCAATCATCTGCCTTACATTTCTTCCTTAATTCGTCGTTCGGTATTCTATCATATATCGTTTTCCTACACATTATTCTCAGTGATCTCATTTCTACGGCATTTATCCTAATTTCTTAGCTCCAAGTTTCACTTCCATACATAAGGGTTGGCACTAGAACTCCATTGTGTACTGCCATCTTTGCTTCAGTTGAAATATTTATATTTGCAGTGATGACTTTGAGAGCGCCATTAATTTTGTTCCCAGCACCGATCCTTTTTTCGATATCTTTCTCCATTTTTCCATATCTTGTAGACATGCTTCCCAGATAGATAAATTCGGTAATAATACGAGATATTTTTATAAAAGGTACACAGAAATCTGGATTATAATTGCTAACTCTAATAAATATTAGAACATTTTAATAAAAAGTACTAAAATAAATATGAACATTTCGTTTTTTATTTAAAATTTTTAAAGTTAAATTAAATTTAAATCAAATTGTATTATAGATTATGTATGTACTGTATATATACCAGGATCTGGGCTCAGAGAAATTTATATATAGCAGAGAGAAATGAAATTTGTGAATACGAAGGATTAAAACCAAAATTATTTCAAAAAGTAAATTCTGCTGACATTATTCGATAATTAAAAGAATAATTATGATATAATAGCTAAAATAATGCTAATTTTGTAGCGCTATACGTTAAAAGAAGCGTGAATGACCGAGGAAGAGAGAAATTCCTCCTGAAATATATTGTACTTATGCGTATAACTGTGATTCTATGGCGTATCAGAGAGAAAAGTTTACGTTAGGATAATTTTGCCCTGCGGAGACACACGTGATGGCTGCATAGGAGATTGTGCACTAGAAGACTTAATAAGAACACCAGGCGAAGGGTCTACCTGGAAGTCGCCTTCCATCTGCGGCTGCTGGGAGGGCTTGCCAGGATAAGAGGTGCTCCTCCTGAACTTGGGCGGAGAGGTAGCTGATGAGCGGTTGCCCTGGTTGGAGACATTCCCTCTTCCCCTGGAGTAGTTATTGCTGGAAGGCCACCCCCAGTTGTTCCTAAAGGTCCCCCGTCCTTGTGGAATATTCCCTCTCCGCACGTTCCCGTCGGAGAAAAGAACCGGTTCCTCTTCTATATTCTCCTCGACACCGAATTTAAAATCACCCATTTTCAAAATCACAACAATTCCCGAAACTATATGCAGATTATCATCTCATTATAGGATATTAAACCAACATTTTAGACACAATTTACACAAAAATGACGTTATATTTCACGTTGATTTATTCACACGAGTTATATTGTGCGTTTTCCCAAAAGACACACTTAAAAAATGGCGATTTGTGTGGTTATTTCACGCGATTGTGTTCAGAATTCGGATTTTCTACTCGCCTTTTCATGTCCCGATTCTGACTGCGGTATCTTAGGCCATTTTATTTGAAGCTGTTTTCACTGGTAGACTCGTGCGAACAGATGCGCGCGCCGATTCAAAATGCTCGACTCGTAACGCGACCACAATTCGCCGCCAAGTTCACAAGTATTCCCTTGCGGCGCGCGGCCTGCTAATTTCCGTCATTTGAGGATCTGTTTTTCCTAGTGGCGCGTCAGGTGGCGGCACCTGATACTAACCAGTCTATTTCCATCCGCATTGAATTCCGAGTAAACAAACGTAAACGTTCAAAATTTATCAAGCAAAAATCACTCTTAAGCACCGTATACGCAACACACAAAATGGCTTGAATCAAGCTTCCTTTTATGACATTTTGTACAATGCACCAGAATGCGCTGGTGAAATCGTAACGTTCTAAATATAACAGAATGTTTTTCTAAATTATGCTCTGCTGTTATGTGTGTAAGAGTCAAACTCCTGTGCGATTCTATTATGGTTCTTTTCATTATACGGTCTCCATTCTAAAACAGATTAACTCGTTTCTACATTAGTATGGCAAAATACACCATACTCTTCTAATTCATAAAGTAAAAAATCGCTTGAATTTGGTTTGGTTGCAGTGTGGATTCGTGCTAGGCGGATCGATAGTATAATAGGCATGCGTGTGCGACTGCTCAAGGCAAAACGGTCCTTCACGACCCTTCACATAGAAACGCTCTAAAACTTTCGCGGCAAAGTACACTTGTCATAACTTCAATATAATTCTATTGATACGATTAATATATTTATCTCTAGCATTTGACTACCTGTGCATTTTTGGCAAGCTTACTACACCGCGCGGCTAACCGCTGCAGGAAGAGTAAGAAGCTTTGAGAAAATGTCGCTAGGATCGCTGGTATCAGAACATATGGTCGCCCATATGATCACTTTTCCGTACAAGCTGTTCAAACAACACACCTTATTCAATGCAGAAATGCTAAATTTGTATTATTTTACTAGTCACAATGTTAAAAATATAAAAGATTAGGTATCATGCTATTGTAATTTAATATGTTAAGGACTATTTTCCTGCTTCGTATAACTTTTGATACAGTACCTACTTGAATTTTTTTTATCCCCCTTTGCAGGTATGAAATATTAAATTTAAAGATAATTAATTGAATTCAACGCCAACATAGAGTTTGGTGATTAGACTCGTTATTTTAATAATTGTAATCATGTAAAAATCAAAAAGGAATTTTCTTCAGTATTGTAGGTTGAAAAATATTCGCCGCTAATGGCGACATTGGCGAGTGTATTTGATTTTTAGATTTGTTTTATTCACTAGTTTTTATTATACGTTTATGTAGTTTCGAATTAATTTAGATTTTTTTGCTGCTCACACTTTTTAGGAATCACTGCTTACGTGTTTACTGTATTTTAATTTTCTTCATAAAATCTATTAAGATCACAGACAATTCTAAAAGCCTATCACATAGAGATTTTAATACATTATGCAAACTTCCTTGTTGCTTTAACGTTATTTTTTATTTGATAATTATTGTATGATATGAACTGACGATATTATATTTATCAGATAATATTAAAATAAAATCCAAATATTTTTGATTTATGCGATTATTATTTCACTGTTCTGATTCTTTATATAATTACTAAAGTAAATTTTAAATTTCAAAACATCTTAAAGTTCTAGCTAGAGTTGGATTGTTTTAAGTACCCAATTGCAGTTATAAAAGAACAATGGATAAGTGAAATATAAATTAAAAAACACGAAAGTCCGGATCGTCCAGCTGACAACATGTGCACCATTTAAAATAACATTTTGTGTTATATTATTTTTATTTTATTTATTTCATTATATTTTATATTATTTGTTTGAGATTTATTTTGTAGACGTTGGATGATCGAAGTGTGCGTGGGAGATGCCTATTGGTGCCGATGAGGTTCGCAACCCATCACACCGCGTTTCCCGCGGGGGCAAAAAGAAAAATTAGGAGTGCCGCATCAGTAAAAGTGTGACAGTCTATTATTTCTGCCTAGCCCTTTGGAGAAACGGCGTGATGGTTAGTTAGTTAGTTACTAAAGTAAATAATAGAATCGAATATCAGAAGATAAAATGTTAATAATATTTCAAGTATGTTTAGTATATTTATCTCGTAATTGTTATTAATATAAAATCGTAGAAGAAAACATGTTATTTTTTGCGTGCATTTCAAAATGAGTGGTGCTTGATTTGCGCGGACGTCGCTAAAATTTAGCCAAATATGTTTTCTTAGAGCTGGCAATACTAAATCCCTTGATTTGACATTCGTACGAATATTTACCGCTCAATTTTGCTATCACAAAACAGTAATATTTGTGTCGTGGTCTACTAAATGATACTTTATTGCTAAATGACGTCACTATCGCTCTTTACACTCCAATATATCTCTTCCATATCGCTCCCGGGCTGAAGTGTGTATATAAACGATGCGGCGTGATAGCCACTCAGTCAATAGGGTCCATTGTCGGTCAAGCGCCGTTAGTCAAGAAGTCTTATCGCTCCTCGGTTATCAGCCATGGGAGAATTTAAAACGACAGGTGAGCTAAATAAATGTTTACCCAACATTTATATAACACAACTACCCCGATTTCTTACATATTTTGTAAATCGTGCAACTATTAACATTCGGTCTTTAAGACACTTATCTTTTTAAATAAACAACATTTTAAATATAATATATCAATGTTTTTTAATAAATTTATCCATTTATTGGCACACTATTACACTATAATGATAACATGGCTACAGAAAATTGTATAATTGTATTTAATTTTCAATTTAAAAAATTCTCGATTATAAATCCATAACCGTTATTGAGCCCAAGCCATGCTAGGTGACTGGCTCTCACGGTGTTCGTTATAAGGGGCTGCTGGGTCATCGCGTGGATCTCTTGGTTACTCCCATACCTCCAAGTTCCCACCCCACACCAGGTCTGAATCGCAGCATTAATTGTCATTCCAATATTCTTCTTCTTCTGGTGCCGTGTCAGGTCTCCCCCAACGTTACCGATCACTGCAGCGAAAGCATCTCTGTGCTGCGCCACTTGGAACAGATCCTCAACTCTCGCCATAGTCCCATATAACACAACATCTCAAAGAACTTCACTGGCTTAAGAGTCCAGAAAGAATCCAATATAAACTCTGCTGGACAGTCTTCAAAGGGCTACATGGAATGGCTCCAAATTATATATCCGAACTCTGTATAACGGACAGCCTAAATACAAGTAAATCCACACTTCGCTCAGCGAACTCCTCGGCAATAGAAAGATTAGTTGAGCCAAAGCATTGCCCTAGTACAAATTTCGGCGATCGAGCGTTTGCGGTAGCTGATCCATCAGCTTGGAACAATCTTCCTTCACACCTCAGATGCATAAATGATCCGACAGATTTCAGATCTAAGCTGAAAACCCATCTTTTTCATATTTCATACCCAATTTAAAACTTGCATATTTTGTTCTATTATACTTTCTAATCGATCGCGAATATCAATCAGATGCAACGTTCACATTTAGATTTAAAACACGTCTTAATGCGCCCTTGAGGTGATTACATCACAAAAACGGCGCTTTAAAAGTTAGCATATTATTATTATTATTGCTTATATTCCATACCAGGACAAATACCTTCTCCCAATTTTCCACCGTCCCTCAATCTTCCCATGATTATCAGCCGAAGAAGGTGGTATCTTTCTTCCCTTAGCACATGACCCAAATATGAGACCTTTCTAACCTTCACACTCGACAATAGGCTCCGATTCTCTGTAATACGTCTGCATTACTTACCTTATCCGTCCACATTATACGGAGCATTTTACAGTATATCCAAATCTCAAACGTCTCCAATCGGTTCATTACATTCACTTTCAGAGTCCAAGTTTCACAGCCATATAGTAGAACAGACCATCTATAACATTTAATCATTGTTTGTCAGAGTTTCAAGTTAAGATTATCGTTGCAAAATAAGGTTCTCATTTTATTAAATGCAGCTCGTGCAACTTCAATTCTGCATTTTATTTCAATATCCGGGTCAAGCACTTTAGTAATTCTGGTCAACCTTTTCGACATTCACACCATTCACTGGCAGAGTGGATGCAGTATAATCAAGTCGCTCAAATGTCATCCATTTGGTTATCGCAACATTGATTCTCAATTCCCATAAATGTAAAAAAACCTCTAGAAAACATAACTTTACTAACTAACTAACTAACCATCATGCCGTCTCCCCGAAGAGGTAGGCAGAAATAACGGACTGCCACACTTTTCTTTCCTGACATATTTCTCTCGCTTCCTCAACATTCATACATCGTGTCATGCACGCGCGTCGATTTCTATGACTCCTCACATGGCTGACATTCAATAATTTGATTCATTTGATCGTGCCACGTTTTCCTCGGTCTTCCTCTATTTCTGGTTCCATTTACATCGTTAACATATAACTTTTTAACCATTCTTTCCATGTGTCCAAACTATTTTAATGATCCTTTCATTATTTTGTTCAAAACACCATCATTCGCACCGCATTCACTTCTTATATTTTCATTCGACACTATCATACACAGAGTATCCACACATTCGTCTAAGAGATCTCATTTCTACTGCATGTATTCTACTTTCATCCAGAAAGAATGAAATTCTACTTACAGAACTTTGCATTTATATTAATTTTGTAATATGGAGTTTTACATCATTGTGCAAGAAACAATGCATATTTTGGGATGGGATTGAACATATCCCTGAAACCTTTTAAATCAAATCAGTTTATTTTCTCAAAAGATATTACAAACAAAATTACAGTTTAAGGTATCTATTGAGAACAGGTAAAATATATAATATAATACCAGGGACGCATGAGATATGGTTCGATTTTAGGAAGACAATACACTCTGTAAAGTCAAGAGTATTTGTCTTCCGAATGTACTTTCACTAATATGAAATATCAGGCTGGTTTTGGATGTCACATTAAACAATTTTTTTTTTTTTTTTTTTATTAAATTTTATTTTTTAGAAACCCAATTGGGTTATATGGATACCTTTTTAGATCTTACTTTTAATTATGTAATGTTTCAGGTATATTTTTAATTGATTTGTAGTGAGACTCCTTGTGTCTTTTGGTAGTTCATTGTAAAGTTTCAGTCCATTGTTCAATATCCTTGATTGTCCTGTCTTAGTAAGTGGTATATGTCACAGTTCCTGGTCCAGTGTCTGTGTATGTCTGAATTTTTAGTTAATTTGTAGCTGCTGTCTGTTGTCTCTTCCATGGTCACTCTGTGTACAATTTTCAAGGTCTCAAATTTGATCAGGTCTGATATGTCCATTGTAAATCTGTAGTCAAAATATTTATTAGTTAGCTTCCAAGGTGTAATAAACTACTTGGAGAAATGTTATCAAGAGGTGAAGGTTTTGTAATATTTCTGTTATCTAATTAAAACATGCTTCCAATTAATCGTTTTAATTATCTGATTTATATGATGCTAGATATTGTATAAACCTGAGACAGAATCAAAACACTGTTTTGCCTAATAAACCAACACTAAATATTGAAAACGATTAGCTGGAGCAGGTTCTTATTCTTCTTCTTCTTCCTCAGCCTATTCCCGTCCACTCCTGAACAAAAACCTCCTCCATTCGCTTCCATGTCACTCTGTCCTGTGAAGACTGCATCCAGGTTATTCCGACGTGTCTGTTCAGATCATCCTTCCACCGTAAATGCGGGCCCCCTGCACTTCTCTTCGCCGTCCACGGTCTCCAAGTCAGCAGTCTTCTTGTCCACTTTTCATCTGAGCTTCTGGCTACGTGACCTGCCCATTGCCATTTTAGAGTCGCCACCCGGTGGATGATGTCAGTGACCTTTGTTTTTTTTTCTCACCGTATCGTTTCTGACTCTGTCTCTTAGGCTTATTCCTAACATGGCTCTTTCCATGGCTCTTTGGGTCACTCGTAGTTTCTCGGCACTTTGTTTGGACAATGTAACAGTTTCAAGACCATAAGTACCAACTGGCGGAACGCAGGCTTCATAGACTTTTCGTTTCAGGTTGATCGGTATTTTCCGGTTTTTAAGGATGTAACTCATGTTTCCGAAACCTGCCCAGCTTAGTCCAATTCTTCTTTTTAGCTCTGCGGTTTGGTTATCTCGGCCCAATGGAATATTGTGTGCCAGGTATGTATATTCTTGGATACCCAATTGACATTTATCATTTAGCCAACAGCCTACGTATTTGTATTGATTAACCGGGGGGTGATCTAGGGGATAGAACGCTTGGCTCCTGATCCAGGGGACATGGGTTCAAGCCTGGACACGACCAGATTCCTTCTTCATAATAATGAGCTATTTTCTGCTCACATTGAAGATTGTAAAATAAATTCTAATATCATTGATGGTAAATCCTTGATATTAGTCTTTTACAAAAAAAAAAAAAACTGCTCCATGGATGGAAAGTATTTAAACCATCTACGCTTGAGATCCTTATCCTTATCCTACGCTTATCCAATTGAGAATATTCTCAATTCTGTTGCCGTCCACGTTGATTTCAAGCTTTTCCGTGCCCATCACCTTGGTCTTTTCTAGGTTCATATTCAAACCTACAGATTTGGATATATCGTTTAGTTCTTTCAGCATTTCAGCTAGTTCCTCCGGAGTGTTGCTCACGAGTACGATGTCGTCAGCAAAGCGTAGATGGTTTAAATTCTTTCCATCCATGGAGCAGATTAATTGATACAAATACGTAGGCTGTTAGCTGAATGATAAATGTCAGGATATAAGAACATGAATAGAAGAAGTGACCCGAAACAGCTTCTTTAAAATGAAACCGGTACTATGTAACAGAGTCTTGCTGTGGTTGATTTCAGCTACTGCGGGTCATGGCACAGAAAAGCTGTCGAAAGACCCATATTTATGCAGATTCGGGGTTTTACAATGCTGCATTTGCAAGTCTTAGAATGCCCGTAATGCAATTCTGCAAATCTAGCATGAAAATAGCAACTAAGGCTATTTTACAATGGTCAACATGCGTGCAATGCCTTGAGGCCAACGTCCTCTACCTATGCTTTTTATTTTATTTTACTCAGCACGACAGTAAGGTCAGCTTATACAAAACCTGCGTAAGACCAATATTGACATATGACAGAGTTGTCACATAACACAGCATCTCGAGGAGCTCCACTGGCTGAAATGTCCAGAAAGGATTCAATACAAGCTCTGCTGGACGGTCTTCAAGGTATTGCATGGTATGGCACCAACTTATATATCTGAACTCTGCATCAATGAGAATCCGAATGCCAAACAGTCTACATTGCAATCAGCTTAGACTTTTGCGATCGGTAGATTGACTGTTATAAATAATATCAGATATGCTGACGATACAGTCATATTGGCTGAAAGTATACCTGATCTCCAAGAGCTCCTAAATAAGATTGACACGGCTGGAGAAGAATTGGGTCTGACAATAAATGTCCCTAAGACCAAGTGGATGTCGTTTGGAAGACTTGATTATTCTGGATCATCTTTGCGACTAAAAGGAGTAAATATCGAAATGGTTGACCAGTTTAAATACCTCGGCAGTGTCATTACTAAAACACTCGACCCAGATACAGAAGTGAGATGTAGAGTGGAGGTTGCGCGTGCTGCATTTAATAGGATGAGACCCTTCTTCTGTGACGATAATTTAAATCTTAAACTTCGACAAAGAATGATAAAAGCTTACATATGGTCAGCTCTATTATACGGAAGTGAAACATGGACTCTAAAAGTGAACGTAATGAATCGGTTAGAAGCATTCGAAATGTGGATACACAGAAGAATGCTTCGTATACCTTGGACCGAAAAGGTCAATAACGTCGAAGTACTTAGGAGAGCCGGAGCCAAGAGAGAGCTGTTGTCGAATGTCAAAGTGAAAAAGGTCTCATATTTGGGTCACGTGCTGCGTGGAGAAAAGTACCGCCTCCTCCGACTTATATTGGAGGGCAAGATAGAGGGAAGACGGGGAGTTGGCAGAAAACAGATGTCCTGGCTGCGCAACATTAGAGAGTGGACCGGAATGAGGACGGTGGATGACCTGTTTCGGGCAGCGCAGGACAGGGAGGTTTTCGCCGGAGTGATCGCCAACGTCGGGGGGACCTGACACGGCACAGGAAGAAGAAGAAGAAGATTGACTGTGCCAAAACGCTGTCCTAGCACAAACTTTGGCGACCGAACATTCGCGGTTTCAGCCCTTCAGCCTCGAACAATCTTCCAGCAGACCTTAAGTGCATTGAGAATCAGTCAGAGTTTAGATCGAGACTCAAAACACACCTTTTCAAATTATCATTTCCTGATAGGAAGGGCTGTTCGACTACGTCAGGTGCAACCCTCATACTAAATATGTTTATTATTATTGTTATCATTATTTTTTTTATCTAGTTGATAAAACAGAGCACCTTCTACAGCGCCCTTGAGATGAGTAATTCATAAAAATGGCGCTCTATAAATTATTCAATTTATTATAGTCTTTCATGTTAGTGAAAGTACGTTCAGGGGACAAATACTCTTGACTTTGGAAAGTATCTTGTCTTCCCAATGTCGAACCATCACTAACGCGTTCCTGGTTAAAAATACCTGTACTCAATAGATGCCTTAAACACTTATCCTGTTTGTAATGTCTTTTGAGTTTATAAACTGATTTGATTATTATTATTATGAGGATAAGAAGAATAATAAGAAGATACAATGTTCAGAGAAATAAAACTGTTTATTTTGTGGGAGAACTCAAAGTGTGTTAAGGGATATGTCCTTTAGCAGTGGATTAATTCCATCAGGCCTGAAAGTGTTGGAGACAAGATTGAATAATAATAATCTTTCTTATCTTTTAATTGGCACTCCACATAAATTTTAATAATCGTTTTCCCAGTGTTGGAATATATTATGATTCAGCAATTTGTTATATGAATGCATATAAGTCTATTCATGGGCTGGATATATTTCATTATTACTACACTTTGATTTATATTTACATTATTATATAATAATGCACAATGGTGTTCTTGTACCGACCCTTATGGACAAGGTGAAAATAGAATAAATGCAGTAGAAATGAGATCTCTTAGACGAATGTGTAGAAAATCTGTGTATTATAGTGTCGTATGAAAATGTAAGATATGAATGCAGTGTGAATGAAAATGTTATTATTATCATTAAGATGGTTTGGACACATGGAAAAAATGGTAAAGAAAGTATATATTAAATGTAAAGATGTAAATGGAACTAGAAATAAAGGAAGACCCAAGAAAACGTGACACGATCAAATAAATCATATATTGAATATCGGCCACGTGAGGATTTATTTATTTATTGTAGGGTAACATACAGTGATTGTTAATACACATACAAATGAACAAACTTACAGTTAAATTAGACATAGAAGGTTACCCGCCGCTTACCCGAAGCTGTTATAGGACGCAGCGGCGCCCCTTCGTCAGCTTCGCTCAAACAATCCCTAGGCCCGCCCCCCATCCACGCAGGACTTACATTAGCTGGAGAATGCACCATTCCAGAAAAAAAGCAAAAGGGTATCTAGGCCACATTTAATCCAGTTTAATTTCAATCCGCTTCTATGTCCCAATCTAACAAAACAAAGCAAAATATGGTACATGATTTTATGACCTATTATAAATTGTGACAGAGTGTGGAATGCGAGAGAAAACTTGAAATTATGAAAAAAAAATGAAAAAATCCACGTGAGGGATTGGAGAAATCATCAAAGGGGATCGTGTTCAGCAGAGTGATTGTTCTTCCCACCGGTGTCACCATAGACAGGTTGGTTATGGCGGGTGAAGTTAAAACAATATGCTGTCGGGGATGTCTATCGGAAACGAAAAGACCAACTTCCTCTGTATGTGTATACTTGAATATAGCAATAGTGAAGCGTTGTCAGGTCAACTAGATATTTATAAAAAAAAATTAATTCACAGAGCACCAGCACACACGCTACAACCCCTTGAAGGATGAATGGGTGCTCGTCTCTCCGCACCGCATGCTGCGGCCCTGGTCCGGGCAGGTGGAGGGAGTGAAGAAGGGAGGGGAGCCCGCAGAGACCCAGGCCAATCCGCTGCAGCCGGGGGCCACACGAGGCAACGGCGAGGTGCATACTTGTATCTAATTAACTTACTAATTGACTGAGTTACAGTCTGACTGACGGACTGACTTACGGTCTAACTGACGGACTGATGGACTGAATGGCTGACTGGCTGACCTACTTATTGACTAACTGACACTTTGACTGACTTCCCTTTGAATGACTAACCCTTTGACTGACTTACCCTTTAACTGACTTACCGACCCTTTGACTGACCCATTCGATGACCCTTTGACTGACCAATTGGATGACCCTTTGACTAACCCTTTTACTGATCATTTAACTGACTATTTGACTGACTGATTGACTGTCTTACTGACTGACTGTCTTACTGACTGACTGTCTTACTGACTGACTGCCTTACTGACTGACTGTCTTACTGACTGACTGACTGTCTGTCTTACTGACTGACTGTCTGTCTGTCTTACTGACTGACTGTCTGTCTTACTGACTGACTCTCTTACTGACTAACTGACTCTCTTACTGACTGACTGACTCTCTGACTGATTGACTGTCTTACTGACTGACTGACTGTCTTACTGACCGACTGTCTCACTGATTTATTCTGTTCTCATCCTTCTTCTGCCAATTCCATGCTTCGCTTTCATACATAAAGATTGGGAGCAGAACTTCATTGTGTTTGGGGATTTTTGCAATAATAGATAATATATATTTTTCTATTTATAGGTGAATCCGATGTACACTTCTACCTTTGTCTTCAAAAATGATTTTCCCGCTCTCTTGGAAGACACTCCTGATCCTCCTGCCTCCGATGATCCACTCTTCAGAATTGCACCGGCCAAAGGAACTTGCCGGTAAGATACTGTACAAAATCTCCAAGATCAGTCCCATCTTCAAGAGCGGCCCGAGAGAATCAGTTGAAAACTACAGACCTGTAGCAATACTGTCTGCTCCGGCCAAACTCTTCGAATCTATTATTTATAAAATGATTCTCCCTAGAATTGAACTCTTCATAATTTCAGAACAACACGGATTCAGGAAGGGGCGCTCTACTGAAACCAATCTCATGATTTTCACAGAATATGTGACAAGGGCTTTAGACAATGGTCACCAGGTTGACTGCTCTTATAATGACTTTTCTAAAGCCTTTGATACCGTCAACCATAATGTACTTCTGCGAAAGCTGTCGGAAATTGGTTTCTCTTCTAAGTTGGTTATATTTTTTATTAGCTACCTGAGGGATAGGAAACAGTTTGCCTCATACGGTATATTTCAATCTGCACTTTTTCCCGTATATTCCGGAGTGCCACAGGGCTCAAACCTTGGTCCACTCCTCTTCACCATCTTCATTAATGATGTCGCGAGGGTTATACAATTTTCGCAATTTCTTTTATTTGCAGATGATCTTAAATTATTCCTTGAGATAAAAAGCCCCGAAGATTGCCTCCATCTCCAGTCAGATATAAATAATATCGTCCGCTGAAGTAAAAGCAATCAAATGTATTTCAATATCTCTAAATGCTTAATTTTATCTTTTACGAGAGCATTGCGTACTGTTTATTACAGATACACAATGGATAACCAGCAACTTAAGCGTGTTTCAACGATAAAGGATCTTGGTATCGTTTATGAAAGTAGGCTGACTTTCCATGCTCACATCAAGACAATATGTGGAGTTGCACTGAAAATGTTGGGATTCATTCTCCGAACTGGTAGAGTTTTCAAGAATCCCTAACTAACTAACTTACCATCACGCCGTTTCCCCGAAAGGGTAGACAGAAAGAATGAACTGCAACACTTTAATCGATGCTGCACTCCATTCTTCTCTTTTCGCCAACGCGAGAGATGCGGTGTGATGGGTTGCGAACTTCATCGCCACCAATAGGCATCTCTCGCGCACACTTCAATCATTCAACGTCTACATAATAAATCTAAAACAAATTATACAAAATACAATGATATAAAATAAAATAACACATAAAAATAATTTAACACATAATGTTATTTTAGATGGTGCACTTGTCGTCAGCTGGACGATCCGGACATTTGTGTTTATTTAATTTTTTATTCCACTGTTTTCATTTTAATTAGGCACTTAAAACAATCCAACACCAGCAAAAACTTGAAAATTTGATTGAAGAATTTATTCAAATTGTCATTGGAACAAATGAAAAATTTATTTTGACACCTGTCAAAATTATTTTTAGAATCCCTATGTTTTGCGAATTTTGTATAACTCATTGGTCCGGAGCCGGCTCGAGTGTGGCTCGGTGATATGGAGTCCCCACGAGGCGAGATACTCGCTCATGTTAGAGAGGGTTCAGAAAAGATTTCTGAGATATCTCTACATGAGGGAGTTTGGTAGCTATCCGTGGCTTTATCCCACTGCATTCCTCTTGGGCATGCTGGGGACCAATAGTTTACAGATAAGAAGGGATGGGTGCACACTTACCCATTTCTTCAGACTTATCAGGGGATTCTTTGAGAATTCCGTCATCTTGGAGGCTATCCATCTTTATGTTCCGGATGGTTATCTTCGACAGCGTCAGCACAGACTGTTTTATCTCCCAACATGCAGAACCAACCTGCCTCTGGTGATGCCGGTGGGGAGAGCAATCAAACTGCTGAACATGATCGCTTCGGAGATCGATGTCTTTCATATTCGTGATAGTACATTCAGAAGACAAATACTCTTGACTTTGGAGAGTATCTTATATTCCTAATGTCGAACCATCTCTCGTGCGTTCCTGGTATTATATATTTATTATGTTTTACCTGTTCTCAATAGATGCCTTAAACTATAAAAAAAAAATTGTAATGTCTTTTGAAAAAATATACTGATTTGAATTTGAAAAAAAAAACAATCTTAAATAATTACTAATGAAAACGTCGGTTTTCTACAAGTATTATTATAGTTTACCCTTTGGTTGCCGAAATCCAATATATCGGCAACGCTTCGGTTAATCTAATCTTCCTATTGACGAGAACTTCGCTGAGCGAAGTGCGGATTTCCTTAGTTTTAGGCTGTCCGTTATACAGAGTTCAGATATATAACTTGGTGCCATTCCATGTAGTGCTTTGAAGACTGTCCAGCACAATGATGTAAAACTCCATATTCAATAATTAATATTAATGTAAACGTCTGGATGGATATGTTTTGCCTTTCTTAGGCATTATCAAATGTAATTTCTAATTTGATAATGCCTTAGTGAAGTGAAACAAGTATTAGTATTAGTTATTTAATATATAGCTATTTAATCATTGTTCAAGGAACAATAAATAATCTTCTTCTTGTGCCCTGTCAGGTCCCCCGATGTTGGCGATCACTCTGGTAAACTCTTCCCTATCCTGCGCTGTCCGGAATAGCTCCTCCACAGTTCCGATTCCCGTCCATTCCCTCACATTGCGTTGCCAAGAGATCTGCCTTCTCCCTGCCCCCCTGCGGCCCTCTATTTTTCCCTTCAAAATTAGATGCAGCAGGCGATACTTCTCTCCTCGTAGAACTTAACCCAGATATGAAATCTTGCGAACTTTGAACTCCTGCACGATTCAGGACTTGTGTGTTCGTCACTCTGTCTGTCCATGGGATCCTGAACATTCTTAGGTGAAGCCACATTTCAAATGCCTCTAACCGGTTCATTGTATTTACTTTTAATGTCCATGTCTCACACCCATATAACAGAACAGACCACACATAACACCTTAACATCCTCTGTCTTAGTTTTAATTTGAGATTGTCATTGCAAAAGAGTGACTTCATTTTATTAAATGCTGTTCTTGCTGCTTCAATCCGACATTTTAACTCTACATCTGGGTCAAGGGTGTCTGTAAGCATGCTGCCGAGGTATCTGAACTTTTCTTAATAAATAAAAGTAAGATTAATTTGTTTTTCAGAGTGATGTGTTTCCACCCAAACCCGAATATAACCCTCCCGCTGATGTCTGTCCAAGAGATAAAGGCCGTCATTGAAGAGTAAGTTTGCTATTTCATATTTTTTATAATATAAAATACATGTTTCCATTTCACATATATCCATTGAGAGAATAACATTTCAGTAATTATTTACGACAAACTTTTATCGAGAAATTTCAAGGATTAATCATTAGATCTAACCTATCCTCTTCTTTATCTCTTTTCATTGTTTTATTTGTAAAACTTTCATTCACACTGCATTCACTTCTTATATATATCATTCGACACTTGTATCATACACAATTTTTCGTCTAAGAGATCTTATTTTGGCCATGCTAGAGGGTGTTAGTCTTTTTATCCTTGATAGATATCTCTGACAGCGACAGCGTAGATTGTTTTACCTACCGGCCTCCAGAACAAATCTGCTTCTGGTGACACCGGTGGGAAGAGCAATTAGTCTGCTGAACGTGGTCTCCTTGGAGATCGACGTCTTTCATATTAGTGAAGGTATGTTCAGGGGACAAATACTCTTGACTTTAGAAAGTATATTGTCTTTCTAGTGTCGAACCATCTCTAATGCGTTCCTGGTATTATGTTGTATGTATATAATATTTTACCTGTACTCAATAGATGCCTTAAACATTTTGCTGTTTGTAATGTCTTTTGAGTTAATAAACTGATTTGATATGATTTATTTCTACTGCATTTATTCTACTTTCATCCTTCTTTTGCCAGTTCCGTGGTTCACTTCCATAAATAAGGATGGGTACAAGAACACCAATACATTATATCTCGTGTGATTAAATTGAAGATGTCTCACAGGTGGATAGTGCAGATGCGCGAGCTGGGCCCCCGCTACCGCTGGGTGCAGATATTCGAGAACAAGGGGGCCAGCATGGGTTGCTCCAACCCGCACCCGCACTGCCAGATATGGGCCTCCTCCTACCTGCCCAACGAGCCCCGCATCAAGGACAGGTCGGTCACAACACCTTTCATGGATTGTTAGTCTCCGTAGTTTATTAGCGTTAAAAATGTACTGCTGTACGGATGTCAGACTTTGAAATCTACCGCGGACGTTGTTGGAAAACTCCAGGTGTTTATAAATAGGTGCCTTCGCTCAATATTCAAGATCTATTGGCCCCAAACAGTGGCAAATGCCGTTCTCTGGACCATGGCAGGCGAAAAGCCAATTAGAGAACAAGTCGCTAGACGCAAATGGCAGTGGATCGGTCACACTCTGAGACGGAACCCAGCCTGCATCGCTCAGGGCGCACTAGACTGGTCCCTTATGGAGGGAAAGAGGAAGTGAGGCAGACCTAGAGCCACCTGGAGAAGAGCCTCACTTGGGATGATGTTAGGCATCAGGCGTGCGATAGAGTCGGGTGGAGATGGGTCCTTGAGGCCCTATGCACCACATAGGTGACAGGACAAGCAGAAGAAGATGAAGATAGTTTATACTGGATTATTTCGGGACACTTGAACCAGATCTTTTAGATATTGTGAAATATGAGAACTTTTTGGAACACCTTTTATAAATCGTGATGCCGCATTGAATCCGATGTCGATCCACTCATTCAGTGTCTCGCAGACTGACGTTCAACATCCTCCTATCCATTCACCGCTGGGTTACTCAGAGTTTCTGTACTTGTAACTACTCACAGAGTATGGCTATGTGTGAAGTGTTCCAGATACAAATTACCTTTTTTTCTCTCCATTTTCAGATGTCAGTTGGACTACTTCAAAAAGCATGGTCGCCCGTTGCTGGTTGATTATGTACAGAGAGAACTGAAAGCTAAGGTATTGTCTAACCAAACCGTTCATAATATTTAGGGTTATAAAACCGAGTGCGGGTATTTTGTGGCACTTTATACTAGCCTAAAAGTTATCCTAACCAGTGGCATGCCTAGGGTCAACCAGTAAGGCAAGCCCGTCTGACTTTTTTGTGTTACAATATTACATGATAATGTATTTTTCAGGATTAAAAGAGATCTTTCTAAATTAATTGATTTGAAATCACATTTTAAGCGCATTTTAAATCTGTACAAAAAATAATTTTCTGCGTCATCAAACTCATGTTCTTGTATAATATAATAATGTATTTACAAATACAAGAAGGAATATAATTAATAAGAAATAAGCTGTAAATAGACAATAATAATATATTTGTTAACACCGAAACACGAATTATAAATAAATATGCGTAAAGAAATTACATAAACTTTATTTTAAACATTTCTGCACATAACATAAATGACAAATAACATTCTGACAATAGAAATGAAGTTTGCGACACATCGAATAGTAACATACTTCAGAGTGATAAAGCCCGGCTTCAAATCCATACAAAAAATTGTAGATGTCTTCTGGTATATATGCATCTAGCTATATGATTACAAGCCTAAAATACATAAATGCGACAAAGACCCTTTTACATTTTGCAAGCCCAATATGAAGCCCATCGAAAACATGAAACAAAACATGTGGACGTAGGCGATTTCGCAGGCATCTCACCTATGGTACGTATGAGTGAAATAAAATACGGCGCGTATGAGTGGAACAAAACATACACTTAGGGCATTTCTGCGCATGTCAGCGGAGTCATTTGCAACGCAACTAATTAAATCGCTTTAACTCACGCGAAAATTCAAAATATCATTTTATTAATAGACGGCTCAAACGCGCAAAAAACATTGTTTTATGATAGATTTTTTAGGCAAGCCTGGCTTTTCGGCTTGTATGGAAGTACCGCCACTGATCCTAACTTTATATTCCATTCTAGCTTTTTTGAATAGGCTTTTGTTTGCAATGACAACTTTAAGTGCACCATTCACGTTGTTGCCTGTGCCAACCCTTCTTACAATATCCCTCTCCATGCCACGCCCGTCCTTTGTAAACGTACTACCTAAATATACAAAGTCATCAAATATACATTAAAAAATATTAAGTAGTGCGAAAGTTTTTATTTTCAATAAATGAATTACAATAATCGTGACATTCCAGGAGAGAATCGTTTGCTCTAACGAGCACTGGCTGGTGGTGGTGCCGTTCTGGGCGGTGTGGCCCTTCGAGACGATGGTCCTGCCGATTGGAAGTGCACCTCGGCGGCTGACGGACCTGACGGAGGCCCAGAAGGACACGCTGGCCCGCATCATCAAGGATCTCACCACGCGATATGACAATCTTTTTGGATGCAGCTTCCCTTACAGCATGGGCTGGCACGGTGAGGCATTCATCTTCTATACTTCCGTACATATGGAAATGAGATGAATCTGTGGAAATATTTATGGTGGTGCAAAATGACCTTCATGATATATTCTTTGCTATAGACCAATGTGTTGCTCCTCCTGTGAGGTAGACTCCCAGCTGTCCTTCCATCTTTTAGGAGGTCTTCCACGAGGATGAGTCCCGTGAGGCTGATTATGTAGTGCAATATAAGAGAATGGCCTTAGCCCTCATGTATGGTAGTGAAGCTTGGAGTTGGTAGAAGAAAGATGAAAGTAGGATAAATGCCGTAGAAATGAGGTCACTAAGAAGAAAACTAACTAACTAACCATCACGCCGTCTCTCCGAATGGACTGCCACACATTTCTTTTCTGACATATTTCTCTCGCTTCCTCAACATTCATACATCGTGTCATGCGGTGTGATGGTTAGTTAGTTAGTTATATAAGAAGATTAGCTGAGCCGAAGCGTCACACCTCGGATGCATAAATGATCCGACAGACTTTAGATCTAAATTGAAAACCCATCTTTTTCATATTTCATACCCAATTTAAACATTTATCCTTTGTTCTACTATACTTTTTAACCGATCGCTTTTTAAGCGGTCACATTTAGATTTTTTAGATTTAAAACACGTCTTAATGCGCCCTTGAGGTGATTACATCACAAAAACGGCGCTTTAGAAGTTAGCATATTATTATTATTATAAGAGAATTTGGTGGTGTCCATTCTTTGGACATAACCGTGCTAGTCCCTCCTCCATCTAACAATATCCCCAGCCTCGTAGATCTCTTTTATTCGGGTGTTCCTCACACGATCTCTCAGTGTCTTGCCTGCTATCATCGTCAGTGTCTTCATTTCGGAAGTACGAAGTTGGACTGACTGTGCCTGCCCTTTCTTCGACGCCATGTATAATAGAATACCAAATTTAATTGACGTGCGTGCATAATACAATGTATGAAGTTAAGGAAGCGACATAAGTATGCCAGGGAACAACAGTGTGGCAGTCCATTCTTTCTGCCTACCCCTTTGAAGAGACAGCGTGATTGTTAGTTAGTTTTAAATTTTTGTTGTGTATGTATGTAATGTCTATTTGGAAAAATAAAGAATTTGGATGTCCCGCAGGTGCTCCCACAGGGAAGGAGAGTTCTGGAGACAAAGGCCAGGGATCCCACTGGGTGCTGCACGGTATATTCCTGCCGCCTTTGCTGCGCTCCGCCTCCGTGCGGAAGTTCCTGGTGGGGTACGAGCTGCTGGCGCAAGCGCAGAGAGACCTCACGCCCGAGCAAGCCGCCGCACGCCTCGCGCAGCTCCCCACCACACACTACTCTGTTTAATCTAACCTCACTTGACATTCCTAACACAACTTTTAACCTCTTACTGCATGATTTTTTTCAAAATTTGTAAAAAAAATATGTGTGTAAATGATGAAAAAAAAGACACATATTTTTTTTTTTCAAATAAATTATTTTTTCCTATATAAAATACAAAAATATATTTCTAGGTCTTCCCCTTTTTATCCCTAGATTTTCCACAATATTGTCCATAATTTTATATAAAAGTGATCATTTTATTATTTACCTTATGAAAATAATAGTAAACCAGTGGAATATAATTATTTATAGCGTTTTACAAACAAAAAAATAACACTTTTGAATATCACGTTTGTACAGAAAATCATAAACCGACAGTTGGAAACAGTCGAGCGCACATCTAGTACAACCAGAGACATCCAGCAAGAAGTTTGACAACTAGTAACGCGGATCATAGATACAACTTTAGTATTATTGCTAGAAGCAAGACATATTTTATTATTTTGGATCATATATGAGCCAGTATGCGGTAAGGGGTTAAACAGTGTTTCTTAACGGACAGGACAATTACCTTCTCCTAACTCTCTGCCGTCCCTCTATCTTGCCTACAATTATCAGCTGAAGGAGCTGGTATTTTTCTCCCCTTAGCACATGACCCAAATACGAGACCTTTCTTACCTTCACACTGGACAACAGCTTTCTATTGGCTCCGGCTCTCTATAGTACGTCTGCATTACTTACCTTATCTGTCCACAGTATACGGAGTATTCTGCGGTATATCCACATCTCAAACGCCTCCAACTGGTTCATTACATTCACTTTTAGAGTCCAAGTAGAACAGACCATATATAATATTAAATCATTCTTTGTCGGAGTTTCAAGTTAAGGTTATCGTTGCAAAAGAATGTTCTCATTTTACTAAATGCAGCTCGTGCAACTTCAATTCTGCATTTTATTACGATATCCGGGTCAAACGGTGCAGTTTTAATAATTGAGTTACATGCCTTTATGAGCGCACAAATCAAGCCTGACCTGACATGACCACACAAATTGTAAATAAGAATTCTTATGATTAAATAATTAACTTTATTATTTTGTCTTTTATTTGATTTACATATCATCTTTTGAGTCGTCATCGCAAACAAAAAGTTATCCAAAAAAGCTAAGATATGCCAGTGCACAATGGTATTCTTGTACTGACTCTTATGTATGGAAGTGAAGCGTAGAACTGTCAAAAGGATGAAAGAAGAATAAATGCAGTAGAAATGAGATCTCTTAGACAAATGTGTGCTACTCTGTGTAAAGTGAATGCAGTGCGAATGATGAAGTTTGGAAAAAAACAATGAAAGAATCATTAAGATGGTTTAGACACATGGTAAGAAAGAATGGTAAAAAAAAGTATATGTTAATAATGTAAATGGAACTAGAAATAAAGGAAACCGAGGAAAACGTGGCATGATCAAATAAATCAAATATTGAATGTCTGCCACGTGAGTCGACCCGCGTGCATGACACGATGTGTGAATGTAGAGGCCGGGGTGAGAAATATGTCAGGAAAGAAGAGTGTGGCGATATGTTTGGTGTGTTTTTGGGTAACACACCAAACATATTGCTGCTAACCGTGTAAATCTACGCAATTATAAGAGTGTGGCGGTTCATTCGCATATAAGAGACAGTTTACCGACACTCCGCTCATTTTGGCACCTGCATCCAACCCTTTCAGCTCTTTCATACACTTGTCCATATATAGATGAAATAACCACGGGGACATTACGCAACCCTGTTTGACACCTCTATTGATATCAAACCAGGCTGTAAGATCTCCATTTACTCTGACACTAGCAGTGCTTTCCGTGTATAGCGACTTAACCCTTACCACTCCATTATTTTTTTATATTGTTTGTCAGCCAACTCTAATTTAAATAATGTCAAAATATGAATTTATTGATAGGTAGTTACAAAAAAAAATCATTAAAAATTCATTTGAAATGATTTATTCTTCAAATAAAAAACAATATGGACTACTTATAGTTTTGCATAGTATGGTACTTTTTAAAACAATCTCCAGGATGGAGACCAGGTTTTCTGGAACAGGTCTCACAAAACCACACTGTTTCCCGTCTTCCCCCTGGAATCTTTCTGTTACTGCACACAGTACAGTCTTTAGAACCTTTGTCCAGTTTCGCAATGAAGTGGGGCTTGTACTTTAATCGCTCCTCTGCATGACGTATCACGCCAAGTTCCCGCCATTTTAGGTTATGTGAATTTGCAAGGATTATTTTATAGTAAAATAAAAACAGGAAACAGTCAAAATCTTATTCAAATGTGAAATTGAATGTTTTTTTTAACGAAGAATCACAAGAAACAAAGACATTTGTCAAGTTATACGTGTGAAAATACACCGCGCAAGTCTTATCTTGTCGGCCGCCAGCCGATAACTGAGTTGTAGCGTACATATAGCCATGTCGGCTGGCATTCAACAAAGGAGTGGTAAGGCTTAATTGCCGTGATCAGTTATGATATCATTAATAAATAGTGGAGCAGGTGGGAAAAATAAAAGTCCTTGTTAATAATTTCTTGCAATTATAATCTACACAACTTATTTATTTTCAAATAAAATATAATTTATTTATAATTTAAATGCACTTTTTTATATTACAATATAACAACGTCTTCGGCGGCAGCGTGTGAACAGAGACCGGAGAGAGACACGAAATAGAATCAATGGCGGTCCTACGTCCCTGTGAACCCCTCCGACCCCTGGCCTTGTTATTAACATTAAATCCTCTCAAACAATCAGGAATTTGCTAAGTTTTTAATGATAATGATTTTATGTAAGAAACTTCACAATTAACGAGTATTATAGATCATTAAACCAATATTATTATAATGACAAGAGGTTATATGCACTAATTTGTGGTATTATGGCACTCTCTGGTGTCACTTTTACCTTAGTAAAACATGGTTTGAAGTTGTTAAAAAAATATTAACCTTAAAGGAACGGACACAAGTATTGCAGTGGCAAACAATCAGACCTGTTGTACTATACACTGCTATTGCAGTATCAGATTTGTAGATGATTTTGTGGAATAGTGTGATGGCTTGTTGTTTATATTTACCCTTGCTAAGGCACTCCTCTCGTGATGTACTGGTGTTAATTTTACCTTAGAAAACAGGAGAAGACGTGCTTTAATAAGTTTAAAATCTAATTAACCTCAAGTGAATGTAATACACTGATATTGTAGGGGCAAAAATTCAGACCTACAATACAAAAACTGCAATTGCAGTGTCAGGTTTGTACGTGATGTTGTGGAATAATGTGATGGTTTGTTGACAAGTCATTTTTAAATAAAATTAAATACTGGATATTAAACAACTAATATAAATGAAAACGCCTGTTTTCTAGAAGTTTTATTATATTTTATGGGAATGACATGTTTCACCTGTCCAAGTCATTATAAAATGATGTTTTCATGATAAACGTTTTCATTTATATTAATTATTTAATATGGAGTTTTACATCATTATTTAAGAAACAAATAATAAAGTGTAATAAATACAAATTAAAACATCTGTTTTCTAGAAGTTTTATTATATTCAATTGGAATGACTTGTTTTTCTTTGCTAAGACATTAAAATACACTCCCAATTTTCTGAGATGGATGGTAAAAAAATCCTGTATTATCAATTTCCCGGTTAATCCGGAAACATTTTTTTTTCTTTTTTTATGAATAATGTCCCGTATAGTTTGATCACCAACATTATATTGATTCAATCAATATTTAACGGTTGCACCATTTTCAAACTTTTGAATTATTTAGAGTTTTTGTTGAATTGAGAGTACGACTTGTTTGCGTTTATCCATTATACCATAGACACTTTTTCACAGTAAAATAAAATTACGACTTTAGAGCCACAAGTTGGCGGTGGCTCCAATGTGAACTAAACACGTAATGTCATTGTGACAAATGCATTATAAGTACTGCTGTGAAATATTATTATCCGGAAAATCGGGAGTGTACTGTCTTGACATTTGCTAATACCTTAGAAAGGCGAAACATGTCATTCCCATATAATATAATAAAACTAGTATAAACCAGATGTTTTCATTCATATTAAATATTTAATATGGAGTTTTACATCATTGTTCAAAACACAATAAATCATAACAGTATATTATATATAAGACAAGATTTAAAAGAAAATTCAAAGGCCAGGCGCCATCAGAGATTCGACAATGCATTATTTAAAAGATATGACAACTGGGAGGTAAGACTTTTTACAAAGCAGACATAGAACACTACGTATCTCTCTTTCCCTCGATATTCTCCAGTGTGTGAATGAAGCATGAGGCTATAGAGGGTACTATTTGCAAACCTGGCAAACTCCATCATTAGATGTTTTGAAATAATCGCAAAAAACTGATACACTAATAAAATGCGCTTTTTTACAATATATATTTCTTTCATCTCAACCAGTTAGTATTTTAAAAGTAATCAGCCATGAAATAATCATCATTATGTTGGTAATTAAAGTAAAATAATGAATTTCATTTTGGAGTTTGCCAGCTTTGCAACACTCGAGTGGAGGTTGCCATGTTTGCAACAAACGCGGTGGGATTTTGCCGGCTATGCAACAAACAAATGTTATTTTTAATAATAAAAATGTTACTGTAAAAACCAGAATTTTTTACAGATTAAAACCAGAGTTTTACATCATTGTTCAAGAAACAATAAATAAGATTTACGTATAATGTAATAATTGATATTTTTTATGCTTGTATGAGGAACATTGTGGAGGTCTATCCTCTCTGCCTACCACCCCTCCAGAAATAGCATGTTATTTAACAGGTTCGTTTATTTGTCAAAAAATTCTTTGACGAATTAACGAATTAAGACCAAAAAAAAATACTGCAAACGTGTTAATAGCATGAGTATATTGAAAGATATTAAATTAAATAATCTCATATTCTGACAGAATGCGCTCTGCAGATGACTATAGAAGATTCCGGAGATTAAAATGCAGCATCTAGCAGTGCCGAGGGATTTACAATCAATGATATGGTAGAATCAGAGGAAGATAAACCAGTGAATAGTATCCTATAGTCTCTATTTAATCTTATTTTAAAGACATAGATAACTTCAATTTAAATTTGTATATTTACACGATAATGTTTATGTTAGAAGCGTGTTTAATAGACTACGGTGTATCGGGAGAATTCTAGTTCGTTCGGCGTAAAAAATCATTTTGCGTTAACGGTGCTTTTGCAAAAACTTGCCATGTTATTTTTTTCCTGAATTGAAAAAGCAAAAAAAAGTCTGATAAACAAATACATTGAAATGAACACGCCCATTTTGTGAACACACCTAAGCTGAACACCCATCTTTCTCATATTTCATGCCCAATTTAAAACTTGTATATTTTGTTCATTTAATATTACGACAAAGAATGGTCAGATGCTATGTTTGGTCAGTGCTGTTATACGGGATAGAATCATGGACCCTTAAAGTCAATGCTATGAACCGATTAGAGGCCTTTGAGATGTGGATACACCGAAGGATGTTACGCATCTCCTGGACTGACATGGTCAGCAACACAAACGTTCTCCATAGAGCCAGAGTTGACAGAGAGTTGCTGACCAACATCAAAGTCCGTAAGGTGTCCTACTGTGTTCTGAGAGGCGAAAAGTACGCACTGTTACATCTGATCTTGGAGGGTAAGATTGAGGGTCTACGAGGTGTTGGGAGAAGGCGGGTTTCCTGGCTGAGGAACATCCGAGAGTGGACGGGGCTGAGGACCGTGGGGGAGCTGTTCCGAGCTGCCCAGGACAGGGAGGTCTACTCAAGGGTGATAGTCAACGTTGGGGAGACCTGACAGGACACGGATAGAAGAAGATATTTTGTTCTATTATACTTTCTGACCGATCGCGAATATCAGATGCAGCGTTCACATTTAGATTTTTACATTTAAAACACGTCTTAATGCGCCCTTGAGGTGACTACATCACAAAAGCGGTGCTTTAAAAGTTAGCATATTATTAATATTATTATAAAATATTTCTTTGCTTTTTTTATTCATAAAAAATCAAATAAAAACACTCACACAATTGCAAACAATCTTCCTGAAATGAACGGATTGTATTTCTAATCTCGAACCATCTTTCATGCGTTCCTGGTATTATATATTTTTATGTTTTACCTGTTCTCAATAGATGCCTTAAACTAAAATTGTTGTTTATAATATCTTTTGAGAAAATAAACTGATTTAATTTGATTTGATTTGAATGGACTCTAATACAGTGTTACTCACACTATTGCAAAATGACTCTTTACGCTGAATGATCTTAACTGATAACGATAGAATTGTGAACAAGTAACACAGTTCAGATATCTTGGCAGCGAACTGCTCAACTCTCACGACCCCCAGAGAAGCAAGCAGTTGTGGCAGGCTGCCTGAGAGATGTCATATGGAGGAATAGAGAAATAAGAACAAAGAGCTAGTATGAATCTATAAGAACAAGTTAATAAAGCCTCTGCCGTGTCAGGGTGTCTGGAATTACAAATGCATGCGTATTGACAGCAAGGTCAGAATTTGCGTGCGACCTATCATGACGTATGCTGTAGAAACGCGGGCCGACACTGTACGAACCAAGGGTCTACTAAGAACATCTGAGATGAAGGTCCTAAGATCCATTACTGAAAAAACTCTCTGAGATTGTGTCCGTAACGCAGACACAAGAAAAACTTGTGAAATAGATAGTCGATAAATCATCCGGTGGAGTAGAACCAAAAGAAGATACTGGAGGGACCATAAAACCAAAATGGATAGCAACAGACTCACAAAGCCGCTTACGAAATCCCCTCTGGACACCGTCCAACTGGAAGACCACCTAAGAGATGGGAGACAGCTTAATCACATCGTCCCAGGAGACATGATTTCTGTACCACAGATCTAGATCTATTAAAAGAAGAAAAAGACCTGTGTGTGATCCTATCCTCTCATATTGCCATTAAGGCGAGAGTGGACAGTATTAAGACCAAAGCTTTGCTAAGGACGACAGAATTTAAAACACTATTCGATTGCTGGGAAGACTGTGTGATCGGAAACCCCACAATCGGAGAGATCTGCAAGGCTCAAGATGTGGTCAGATGGGGGTCACAGTACTTACACCCTCGTAAATTCTTTTGCAGTGTCACATTTAGATTATTGCAACGGAATGTACGCTGGATTGTCAAATAATCAATTAAGCATAAGCGTATCCAATGCTGCTGCCCGATTGATTATGGGGTAACAAAAATACTGTCATATCACGCCGCTCCTGAACGAATTGTATTTGACAGTGTTTAAGGCTCGACACCAGAGAGCGCCAGCGTATATATCGGATCTCTGCGTGACACCCATGCCAACAGAAAGGCAACGTTCACTCCAATCAGTAGAAACAAGTGCAAACGACATAACAATTCCAGACAGAGCCTATAAAGCAAGTTTCTATGATCGTGCTTTCAGCGTTGCAGGTTCGTTGGCGTGGAATAACCTCCACTAGAAAGACCCCCAAAACGATGTAGAGATAGCTGGAGTTTAGCATCACAGGAGAAGAATCCTGTAACAGCAGGTTCTTGAGTCTACAGCAAATCGAACAAGAACTGTAAGAATATTGTATTGAACTCTATTCTATAGCTTGACCTAGAACACAGTACAATTATATGAAGGAGACGCTATATCGAGAGATGCAGGAATGATATATCTGTTAGGAAATCTACCGCGGACTTTAAACTCCGTGTGTTTATAAATAGGTGCCTTCGCTCAATATTCAAGATTTTTTTGCCCCAAACAGTGTCATATGCCGTTTGCTGAGCATGGCAGGTGAAAAGCCAATCAGAAAACGAATCACTAGACGCAAATGGCAGTGGATCGGTCACACTCTGAGACGGAGCCTAGCCTGCATCGCTCAGGGCGCACTAGACTGATCCCCTCTGTGTGGAAAGAGGAAGTGAGGCAGACCTAGAGCCACCTAAAGAAGAGCCCTGCAGGACGAGGTTAAAGCAGCAGGCCTCACTTGGGATGATGTTAGGCATCAGGCATGCGATAGTCGGGTGGAGAAGGTTCCTTGAGGATTTTATACACTCCATTAATGCACCATGGATTGTAAGGACGTGGCAAATCGGTGTGTACGTTAGAAGCATGCGTACCAATAGTTAAACACAAAAAATATAAAGTCATACATACGTAAAAGAGATCAATTGTTAGGTAAGTACAAGTTTTAAAAATAATATTCACAGAAATACATAACAGAACGGAATCCATTCTTATATTTTAGACATCAATTTGTATTGTGATTTCAATAGTTTTTATTAAAAACATTATATTTTAACGATTTGTCTCATTTTATTGTTAAAATTTCTACACTGGGAAGCGCGTCTGTCTGGGTGATGTTTGTGAAAAATCAATGTTTTCAAAAACTAATTCAAAAGAACAGAATTTGATCCAAAATAATAATAGTCCATTGTTTTGGCCAAAACACTATGATACCCTTAACATTTTAAACTGTTAAATTAAATAATTTTGTTTTTTGTATCACAATTGTATTTTATTTTTCGCGACAGCTGTTTCATTAACCTATCGTCACCTGAGAGTAAGAAGGTTCCAACTGTCAAAAGTAAAAAGCTGAGAAAAATGAAGTCAAAGTTTTGTTGGTTTCGGGTGTGTATCTTGGAATAAAAGGGTTCCATCTGAAGCAGATGAAACTCTTTTACCGAGAAGCGTGTAAATTTTCTGGCGACAGTTGGAATAATAAAGTTGTAAGTGTACATGAATCCTTCTTCGGTGAATCGTGTGTTTTGAATGATCAGATGGAACTTGATTATTTTCGTAGCATCAAAATGACGATACTATTACATGTTTTTTTTAATTGTACGTATAGATAAGGTTAGTAAGAACCCTTTTCAGATGACGCTATGTTGACATCATCGGGTGTTACAATTATTGTACAATTGTTGTTGATGAAACAGCTGTCGCGTAAAATAAAATACAATTGTGATACAAAAAACAAAGTTATTTAATTTAACTGTTTAATATAATAATAAAACGCGTTTGATTTTTTAACGTTTGTGTGAAGGAGTGCGATACACGAAAGCGAGTGGATCGGGACAGGCGTGGAGGCCTAGGCCCCGCACAGGGGCGTGATTTCTGTGTATAACATTGCTCTTAAGTCACATACAGCGTGGATGGCTGAAAGTTGAACCAAATATTTCGACGAGCATTTTGTTTTCTCAAACATTGTAACTTTGATACCAGTTTAATAAGATTTAATATCATAGATTACAAAATTTCAATCTTGTTACAATAATAAATAGTTTTGTATTTTAAAATATTTTATTCAATAATTGAGAAAAAAATTAATCTTTTAAATAATATCCCTGATCTATGCGGAAAATAAGGGGTAGACTACTCATTGAGAGGTACGGAGGAAGATGTAGCCAGCAGACTCAACAAGGCAGGGGGGCTTTCGCTATGCTTCGCCCTATATGGCATTCCAGTATCATTTCGAAAAAGCTCAAGCTCCAAATATTCAGCAGTAGCGTTAAAAGCGTACTGCTGTACGGACGTGAGACTTGGAAATCTACCATGGAAAACTCCAAGTGTTCATAAATAGGTGCCTTCGCTCAATATTCAAGATCTATCGGCCCCAAACAGTGACAAATGCCGTTCTCTGGACCATGGCAGGCGAAAAGCCAATTAGAGAACAGGTTGCTAGACGCAAATGGCATTGGATCGGTCACACTCTGAGACGGAACCCAGCCTGCATCGCTCAGGGCGCACTAGACTGGTCCCCTACGGGTGAAAGAGGAAGCGAGGCAGACCTAGAGCCACTTGGAGAAGAGCCCTGCAGGGTTAGGTTAAAGCAGCAGGCATCACTTAGGATGATGTTAGGCATCAGGCATGCGATAGAGTCGGGTGGAGAAGGTTCCTTGAGGCCTTATACACCACAGAGGTGTGACAGGATAAAAAGAAGAAGAAGACATGGTTTGAAGTTGTTAAAAAAATATTAACCTTAAAGGAACGGACACTGCTACTGCAGTGGCAAACAATCGGACCTATTATACTACACACTGCTATTGCAGTATCAGATTTGTATCTGATTTTGTAGAATAGGGTGATGGCTTGTTGTTTATGTTTCCCCTTGCTAAGGCACTCCTCTCATCATGTACTGGTGTTAATTTTACTTTAGAAAACAGGAAAAGACATGCTTTAATAAGTTTAAATCCGATTAACCCCAAGTGAACGGGACACTGATATTGTAGTGACAAAAATTCAGACCTGCGATACATAAACTGCAATTGCAGTGTCAGGTTTGTACGTGATTTTGTGGAATAATGTGAGGTGTGACAGGGCAAAAAGAAGATATGCAAAATAAGTACGAAAAGAAAATGGTGTCAAAAAATGATTTGTTCAAGTTTATGAACCACCCACGCTGTAGTTATATATGTATAATATTATAAATAGTGTAACTTTAATATAACATCTCATTATAATTATAGTTTATATTCGTCTCTGCTTATCAGCTACGGTGGCGGCGCTAGCCATTCAATATTTCACAATAAAAATATTTCAAATAAACATACACAATAAGTGAGATTTCTTCAACAATTTGTAATATTAGTAAAACGTACATTTAAAAAAATGATACTTGTTCGTAAACAGATTTCCAAGTCATAAAAATGTAATAAAAAATCTGTATATGTGTGTCTTTGACGGTCACCAATGTTTGTGTCTTTGACCGGTTTCTGCAGCTTGCTGCCTTCTTCTACTGGCAGCAAGGTGATGATTACCAGAAGATGGCAGTGAGCTGCCCGAAATCGCTCAAGTTTGTGGATTTTAAATAAATTTTAAAAAGATTTTTACAACATTTTTTTAGTCATTATTTAAAATGAACTATTTAAAAAAAAAAAAAAAACTAGCACCAAAGATTTAAATCAATGATATTAGAATTTTATTTCACAATCTTCAATGTGAGCAGAAAATATCTCATTATTATGAAGAAGGAATCTGGTCGTGTCCAGGCTTGAACCCAAGTCCCCTGGATCGGGAGCCAAGAGTTCTATCCCCTAGACCACCACCCGATTACTGAAACTTCTTCCATGAAATTTCAAATAACAATGAAAAATCGCTGCCAGTTGATTCCAATGTTGCCAGATAGAAAAAGGTTTCCCGCGGCATTGAATATATGGCCATTTTTAAGACTAACGGGAATATGAAATCAAACGCTGGTCTTTTTTATATTAATTTTGAGTATAAGTTCCCAAAATCCCGTTCATATAGCACATAAAATATGGTATATCGTTCACCCGATGATAAAGGTGTAAAACCTTTGAAACATGTTGAGAAAAATAAACTCAAAAGTGGAATAAAAACAGTGTTTTAATTATTAAAAAAAAGTATATTACGTCTGATGATAAAATCATGATGAAACCTGTTTACGAACACGTGAGTAATCCAACTAATGTGTGAGTATCATTCTCAAACGATAGTCAACGTTAACAGACGTATTTCTGTTCTTCGGTTTGATTTAAAATGCACAAATAATTAATACACGTAACGAGAAATAAATAAATAGGCTTTGGGTTCTTCAATCCGCTGTGATGGCTGGACTCTGCGGGGTTCGCTCCTCTTCCGTGACGGTGGAATCCTTTATACTCGCGGTCACTTCTTCTGGAACTATAATTCTGGAACAATCAAATAATACATTTATTCACCTTTCATTTTATCTGCTATATAAAGACAGTCAAATAATTAATACAAATGAAAATGTCTATTTTTTAGAAGTTTTATTATATTTTATGAGTCTAAGGCATTATCAAATATCAATGAATAATGCCTTAGAAAGGTGAAACATGTCAGCCACACAAGTTATAATAAAACTAGTATAAAACAGACCTTTTTATTTATGTTAATTATTTAATATGGAGTTTTACATAATTGTTCAATTAAATGAGGGTTTCTTAAATAATGTTTTTTTTTTTTTAAATAATTAATATGAATGAAAACGTCACTTTTATTTAAGTTTTATTATATTTTATGTGAATGGCATTTGATAATGTCTTGGTAAAAAGCGAAACATGTTTTTCTCGTGAACTGTAATAAAAAGTTCTAAGAAAAAATGCGTTTTCAGAGATCCTCATGTGCTCAGAGTCCTATACAATGCATTGGTTTGGAGCAGACTCGAAAGTGGTTCTGTGATATGGAGTCCTCACGAGGCGAGATATTCCGTTAAGCTGGAGAGGGTTCAGAAAAAAATTCTGAGGTATCTCTACATGAGGGAGTATGGTAGTTATCCATGGCTCTATCCCACGGCATTTCTTTTGGGAATGGGACCAACTCTCTGCAGCTTCAAAGAGATGGGCATCTCGTAACCCATTTCTTTAGATTACTCAGGGAATATTTCGAGAACTCAGCCGTGCTGGAGGGTGTTCGGCTTTTTGTCCCTGATAGATATCTCCGACAGCGACAGCACAGATTGTTTTACCTACTGGTCGCCAGAACCGACCTATCTCTGGTGACACCGGTGGGAAGAGCAATTTATCTGCTAAACGCGGTCTCCTCGGAGATCGACATCTTTCATATTAGTGAAAGTACATTCAGAAGGCATATACTCTTAATTCTGGAGAGTATCTTGTCTTCCTAATGTCGAACCATCTCTCATGCGTTTCTGGTAGTATACTATACACACTATATCATTTGACCTGCTCTCAATAGATGCCTTAAAAATTAATTTTGTAATATCTATTGATGAAATAAGCTGATTTGATTTGTATTAATGACAACAAGTGGAAGAGCTCCTAAAAGATGGAAGGACAGCTGGGAGTCTATCTCACAGGAGGAGCAACACTCTGGAGAACAGACCACATAGGTCTACAATAAAGAAGAAGGTAAAAATATCACAATTAACTCAACACCAAATTGTTTTTCTTTTGTATTCTACACTGCTGTCACACAACAATAATCATTTCAAATTACTTTCAGAGAGAATCAAAGTATTCCTCTCTCGCTCTCTTGTATTCAAAATCATCTCATACTCTTTATTGATGACATAATTTTTTTTTTAGCTATTAAACAAACAAACAAACCACCACACCGTTTCCTTGAGGGGTAGGCAAAGAGAGGGAGAAAAAGAGAATGGACCACCACACTACTCTATCCTGACATACCTCTCTAGATTCCTCCACATCCATACAGCGAGTCATCCACGCACGTCGATTCTTTCGGCTTCTAACATGACCAACCTTTAAAATTTTATTAATTTGGTATGCCATGTTTGCCTCGGTCTACCTCGACTTCGTACTCCATTTACATCGTTAATGTAACATTTATTATCAAATTCATCGCACATATCATTTAACTTCCTTTCCATACCTCCTCTATGTTCAAGTAGCGATGCGGCACTCCACTCTCCTCTATTCGCCCCCGCGGGAAAAGCGACGTGATGGGTGGCGGACCTCATCGCCGTCTCTAGGCATTTACTCACATCCACTTAAAAACTACCTTAAAATTAGTTACATTACACACATTTTAATATTTAAAACATTAGCTATTATGATATACAAATTAAGTATATTTTACATTCTTTCATTCGTATTCAGTCATGCATCATCTTTGTGATCTCATTCCTCCAAAATTCTGAAGAGTTATGAAAAAAATAATGACAAAACAATATACCTGTTTGTTTGGGGCCCGCACCTCGGACAGACACCTCTTCTCAGATCTTCAGTGGGCTCGTTGCGTCCGGCCTAAAACAAGTATATTTACTGATTAACCCAACCCTACGAAAACCTGATCAGCTGGGCAAAGAGCAAAGCTCTCAAGAGTGTGCTGCTCTCTAAGAGTCGTAAAATATAATGAGCTAAAATAACAGGAGGTGCCATGATACTCCAGTCTTCATGAGGCTCAGTATTCTCTGATGTTGGAATGGGTTCAAAAGAAATTCTTGAGAACCCTCTACCTGAGAGAGTACAGAGTTAAAAAGTTAGCATATTATTATTAGTATTATAATGATTGGCAACCTGATTGACGGAGGCCATGAGCCTCTGCAGGCGCGCCTTCAGGGTGTTCTCCCTTGCCAGCGCCTCCAGCAGCCTCCGCTCGCTCTCCCCCTCCTCGGCCCCGCTGCAGCTGGTGGTCTGCAAGGATCGGAACGGTTAATCTGGAATCTCCAACTAATAATTCTGCCGCACTTACGATAAACACATCAACTAAGGTTTTTGTCGAAATGGAGTTATTACATTATCTGGTATCAGGAAAAGGAGATCTACAACTTTCTCAAAGTGACATTTCATGATTTCTTCATTTTCTCGGTTTTTCAGTTTTCATAAACGCATTAACTAAGACTTGGAGTGCAGTTTTACTTATCAAGAACGCACTAGCTGTAGTTAGTACAGACTTGTTTTCTACCATTCAATAAATGCACTATGTTTGAGGAATCACACTAATTTTACAAGATATATTTGTATTTAAATAGCTATTTTCCTTAACATAAATGCATTATGTGATGTAGCTGCACTTATAATATGTATTGTTGAAGAATTGAGGTATAAGCTTACTATATAAAATGCATTAAATTGATTTACTAAGCATAAATGTCACACTGTCTTTAGTCTGGTGTAAAATTCACGTGACAATAAAATGGCGATAGATTAGCTACCTATCACATGCCATGAGCTAAAAAGTTGTACACAATAATTGGGTTCAAATAAGCTGATGTATAAAAATGTGGAAAACGGGAAACTACCAAGTGGCATCCCAAGAACCAGCAAAAAAAATCTTTTTTCAAAATATCATATTTTTAATGCTTTTTAAATGAATTCAACTGGCAATCTAATTCATTTTTATTCTACACTATTGCGAATATGGAAAATTTTCAAATTACAAGTTTATTCACTCAAGTAAGTGTTCTGAAATGGCGTTATCTCTGGATGAAGGCAGTAAAGGCGAAGGATTGAAAAACTTTAATTAGGTCATCAAGGAGGTTAAAAATCCTTCATGGGTTGTACGGCCATGTGAAGTAAGTGTACCTGTCTCGATGCAGGAGGGCGGAGTGCCCTTAATCGAGCGCGGAGCTCTGCCCTTTCTTCTCTGAGACTCATCACCTCCTGCAATGCAAACATAAATAATTAATAATACAATTCTCTGCAGCTTCGAAGAGATGGACATCTAATTACCCATTTCTTTAGATTAATTAGGGGATACTTCGAGAACTCGGCCATACTGGAGGGTGTTCGGCTTTTTGTCCCCGATAAATATCTCCGACAGCGACAGCACAGATTGTTTTACCTACCGGCCACCAGAACAAATCTGCCTCTGGTGACACCGGTGGGAAGAGAAATTAGTCTGCTGAACGCAGTCTCCTCGGAGATCGACGTCTTTCATGTTAGTGAAAGTACGTTCAGAAGGCAAATACTCTTAATTCTGGAGAGTATCCTGTCTTCCTAATGTTGAACCATCTCTCATGCGTTTCTGGTAGTATACTATACACAATATATTATTTTACCTGTTTTCAATAGATGCCTTAAAAATAAATTTTGTAATGTCTGTTGATGAAATAAACTGATTTGATTTGATAATACTTCTAACCTATTTATTGTTTCTTGAACAATGATGTAAAACTATTCATCTTCCTTGTTGTAGACCTATGTGGTCTGTTCTCCAGAGTGTTGCTCCTCCTGTGAGGTAGACTCCCAGCTGTCCTTCCATCTTTTAGGAGGTCTTCCACGAGGACGAGTCCCATGAGACTGATTATGCAATGCAATATAGGGGAGTCTGGTGGTGTCCATTCTTTGAACATGACCGTACCAGTCCCTTTTTAGCTGTCTTATAATATCTTGCGGTGTTCCTCACGCAATCTCTCAGTGTCTTGCCTGCTATCGTCCGATGTAAAACTCCATATTAAATAATTAATACGAATGAAAACGTCAGTTTTCTAGAAGTTTTATTATATTTTATGGGAATGACATGTTTCGCCCTTTTAAGGAATTATTAAATGACATTTGATAATGCCTTAGAAGGGCGAAACATGTCATTCCCATAAAATATAATAAAACTTCTAGAAAACTGACATTTTCATTCATATTAATTACTTCTAACTTACCCTTACATTATGTTTTATTTTTTAGTTAAGTTAATTACAATATTTCTTCCTTCTTACATCCATTTCATTTCAGTTCATGTGTTTCGCAAACTAATCTACATGATTTAAAAAATTTATTTAAAGTTTTTCTTTCCATTTCCACTTTTACATTTTCCCATTCATTTATGTTTTTTTTACTCAGTCCCTTAAAAAACTTAAAATAGAGGTTTCACTGTATTTTGAATGAGTTCAAATTAAAGAAAAATTAACTGTTTAAATAAATAAAAAATTGTTATAAATATCACAATTGATCATATTTTGTCGCGACAGCTCTTTCGCTAACCGATGTTAGCATCGTCAGGTCTTACAATCAACTGAATCAATTGTGATAATTATAATAAAGTGTTTTTAATTAAACAGTTAATAATGTTGAAATTCCGTCAAAACAATGGATTATCTAAGAGTTTTTGGAAGGTCTATTTCGGGACTTTAGATCACAGTTGAGGTAAGAGCGGTGCATCAGTCAAGTACCTGCATTAGCACGGCAGTTTCCATGTCCAGCTTCCTGGCGTCCGCCGCATCCAAGCATTTAGACTTGTCCGATCCGCGTGCGATTCCCGACAAGTTATCCTCCGTGGCATCGGGTTCATCTGCAACAATAGTTTTAACTAAATAATAATAATAATACCATGTAGAAATATCTCCATAATCTTTTCTGAATCCTCTCTAACATGAGGGAGAAACAGATCATGGCTATTGTAAAAGATTCCTGCAGGACAAGATTAATGGGTTAGGAGCAGTCAGATGTCTGGAAAAAAAAAACAAGTCTTTTGAATAAAAAAAATTGTCAGTAATTTAATTTATTTTATAAAACCAACAATATAAAATTATTATATCGCACCGTGAGTATAAAACCGAGATAAGTGCAAATATACATTTTGGAGATATGGGAGTTTAAAGACTTCATATTGCTTGGAAAAACTGTTTTTTTTAAATAAACCAATGATTTTCGGTTTATAGGTATATTACTATAAACCGAAAATCATTGGTTTATTTAAAAAAAAAAACAGTTTTTCCAAGCAATATGAAGTCTTTAAACTCCCATATCTCCAAAATGTATATTTGCAGTTATCTCGGTTTTACACTCACGGTGCGATATGTTTTAACTTGATTTGACCCATATTTGAAAATAAATATAAATTATATATAAAGTTATCGCCATATTTGTTGGACCCTTTTCTAAAATGCGGTGACCATTCTAACTTCTTACCAGTGGCGGTACTTCCATACAAGCCGAAAAGCCGGGCTTGCCTTGAAAAATCTACAATAAAACCATGTTTTTGCGCGTTTGAGCCGTCTACGAATAAAATAATATTTAGAATTTTCGCGCGAATTAAAGTGATTAATTCTTCATATAAAGCACTCACTTTGTGGATAGACATTTTAAATAATTATATAAATAAAATAACTTTGTATTTAACCACGGTAGGGTTATTATATTGATGCCAACTAGTTTCGCTCGGACCCAAGCTTCATCAGGGCAGTATAATAACAATTTAAGATATTATACTGCCCTGATGAAGCTTGGGTCCAAGCGAAACTAGTTGGCATCAATATAATAACCCTACCGTGGTTAAATACAAAGTTATTTTATTCATATAATTATTTAAAGTGATTTAATTCGTCAGGAGTGCGATAGTCACATGGATAAGAATCCAAAAAGTCCTGTACACCACGGGGGTGTGACAGGATAAAAATAAGCTATTACCTTGCAGCGGCCACTGCGCAGGCTGCGCCCCCGAAGCGGCCACGGTCCTCTCCCTCTTCAGCCGTGACACGTGCCCCCGCAAACGCTCCTCTTCCTGAGGTGACCACGCCGAACCATCGTTGGCCCCCCTAGAAAATAACATTCTTCAAAATCACATTTTCAGACAAAAAGAAAAAAATCTTTAATACTTAACTCGTTGACTGCCTCTAACCCCGATCGGGGTTCTTCGGCTACTCAACCGAAGCGCCACGAACTCCGATCGGGGTTGTCGATGTAGTAAATTGCGTATCCAGCAGAATTTCAACGACGTTCGCATTGAATGGTTGCGGAATATGTCGGCAGTCAACGAGTTAAAGTTGTCATCAAAAATAAAAGTCTATCCAAAAAAGATAAAAGGGCAGAGAACAATGGTGTTCTTATTCCAACCCTTATAGATGTTAGTGAAGCATGGAACTGGCAAAAGAAGGATGAAAGTAGAAGAAATGCAGAAGAAATGAGATACTTTAGACAAAAATCTGTATATGATAGTGTGGAGTTAAAATGTTAATATAAATAGGCAAAAATCGGATGTAATCAAGAAAGAGTATGAGAATATTTTGAATCAAATCTAATCAAATCAGTTTATTTCATTAATAGACATTACAAAATTAATTTTTGAGGCATCCATTAAGAACAGGTAAAATAACATAATGTGTATAGTATACTACCAGAAACGCATGAGAGATGTTTCGACATTAGGAAGAAAGGATACTCTCCAGAATTAAGAGTATTTACCTTCTGAACGTACTTTCACTAATATGAAAGACATCAATCTCCGAGGAGACCGCGTTCAGCAGATTAATTGCTCTTGAATACATAAGAGCGAGAGGAATACTTTATTGAATTTTGTTCTGATTATTGTTGTATGACAGCAGTGTATAAAACAAAAGGAGAACAACTTGGTATTGTTAATTGTGAAATTATAATGTGTAAAAAAAAATATTATATTAAAAGCTAAAACTTATTACAATAGGTCGCAATTTTCTCATTTCTGCTACTCTTTACAGATGTTTGATTCCGACAGTGTCTGCTCTTGCTTCGATTCTGTAAGTCATTACGTAATTAAATTGCATATACAGTGAAACCCCTATTTTTAAACGTAAATGGGGGGAGTATTGAAACGTGATTAGTTTGCGAAATGCGTGAAACAAAATGAAACCAATGTAGGGGTATTGAAAAAAACACCATTTAAATTTATTTATTTTTAAACCACATAGATAAGCTCGCAAAATGCATGAACCTAAATGAAAACGACGTAAAAAGAAAGAAAATATTGTAATTAACTTTTAAAAAAATAACAAAAAACGTAAGAACTGTTTATAAATGACGATCGTGATTAATGTCAAAAAGAACGAAGCGTTCCAAATCAAATTGAAAACAAAATGACAGAAGGACAGATGTTAACCGTCAAAAATTGAAAAATGTCGGCCAATCACCACGCTGCGCGCCGTATGCTGTCCAATAACAACGTCGCTCGCCGACCAATCACGACCGAAACATTTTCGAGCGCGCGTAACTCGCATATTTTGAATATTTTCAATGTAAATTGTGGAAAAAAAAAACATAAAAGCGGGTAAAAAATGTACCAAAATATATCGGGACTGAAATAATAAAACGCAATTGGCGGGAAAACGTTAAATACGGGACGTAAAATCCGGGTTTCACTGTATTATATTTTACCTGTACTCAATAGATGTCTTTAACATTAACATTGTTTGTAACGCCTGTCGAGTTGATAAACTAATTTGATTTGATAAGAAGAATGAGCGTGTGAAGTAAGGAGTATACTGACTGGTAGAGCAGCATGGCGACTGGAACATGATCGGCCCATGGGCCCACTACGTCCGGGCGGGTGCGGCCATCGGCTTCGCTGTCCAGCCGCGCCAGCAGTTGCCGGGCCACGCGCTCCGTGGCAGCCCTCATGCCCCGCCCCGCTCCCTCCTGCAAAACCCCAAAGAGACATTTGAAACACAACAAAATATTTGTGTAGAAAATAATTTGGGTCATGTGTTAAGGGAAGAAATATATCTCCATCCATTTTACATAGTGTTCTCATTTTATCGCTTTGCACTTCTTTACCACGTGATATTTTTAAGAGAAATACCAAATATATAGATATCTTATAACTAAGACAGAGGATGTTAAGGTGTTATGTGTGGTCTGTTCTGTTATATGGGTGTGAGACATGGACATTAAAAGTAAATACACTGAACCGGTTAGAGGCATTTGAAATGTGGCTTCACCGAAGAATGATCCCATGGACAGACAGAGTGACGAACACAGAAGTCCTGAATCGTGCAGGAGTAAATAGAGAGCTGCTGACATTGAACAAAGTCCGCAAGATTTCATATCTGGGTCACGTTCTGCGAGGAGAAAAATATCGCCTGCTGCATCTAATTTTGAATTCCGCCGTGCTGGCAGTCGCTTTCAGGCTTGCAACCAGAGCGGATCTATGCCCGTTCCGTGAGCATTGCCAGATGGTTTTTTTAATGTTTTTAGCAAATAAATCTCAATTATTATAATTTTTTACTTTAATTATAAATAATTAACGGGATTAGCTATGAATGTTCTTAATTTTCCGATTTAAAATCACTTATTTTTGATTGGGTACTGACTACCCAACACAGAAACGCGGGTTTTTATTTTAGCACCGTAAGGGAAAGGTTCTAAGCAGCAGTCGGTTTTGATTGTGATTATTGTAGAAATTCATTGAAAATTGTTGTAAAATTCAAAAAAATTCATTGTAAAATTCAGTGGATGAGATGCACGGACCTGCGGTTCGAGAGCCGTCTCCGCCAGAGCGAGGAGGACATCGTAGGCCTCCACAGCTCGGTCTGCGGCCGCCAGGGCCATCCTAAGGGCCCCCGCCTCAGCAGAGCACTGCGCACAAGCCAGGGATAACCTGCAATCAAACAAACACATTACTCTCAAACCTTTATTCAAGATATTGGAAATTTATATGAATGAAAATGGCAATTTGCTAAAAAAAAATTAAAACAACAATGCGCATAAAATTTACACTAGTGTTACGATGTAAGGGCTGGTATCGGTAAATGAATTCCGTTTCTTCTTCTTTTGCTTTTCTTAAATGTAGACCTTTTTTTATTTATTTAAAGACTAATTAACACCAAGGATTTAAATCAATGATATTAGAATTTATTTTACAATCTTCAATATGAGCAGAAAATAGCTCATTATTATGAAGAAAGAATCTGGTCGTGTCCAGGCTTGAACCCATGTCCCCTGGATCAGGAGCCAAGCGTTCTATCCCCTAGACCACCACCCGATCTTGCGATATGTTTAAACAGATATGAAGAAAGAATCTGGTCGTGTCCAGGCTTGAACCCATGTCCCCTGGATCAGGAGCCAAGCGTTCTATCCCTTAGACCACCACCCGATCTTGCGATCTGTTTAAACAGATCACCGGTGGTTTGTTGTTGTTGTAAATAAATGATATAATCACCGATCAGCGTGCTCCTTGGACTCTCGCAACGTGACGGCAAGCAGAACGTTGTCCGCCTCCAGACGGTCCACTCGGGCTGTCAGCCTTTCTGCCCCCTCCAGCTCGCCTTCTCCTGCCCCCTCCCTATCCTCCAGGGCAGCCCTCGCCAGGTGCTCTGCCACGGCGCTGCTGTACACCTGAAATGGTGAAATATCCAAACTTAAAATACAAAAACAAAAGAAATTCCACTTTTATAATAAATTATTTCAAAACAGAAATAAAACTAACCATCATGCTCTCTAGGTAGGTAGAAAAAACGGATAGCCACTGTTCTTTCCTGACATACTTCTTTCGCTTTCACAACATTCATACATCGTGTCATCGTCAATTTCTCTGACTCTTCATGCGGCCGAAATTCAATATTTGATTTATCTGATCGTGCCACGATTTCCTCGGTCTTCGTCTATTTCTAGTTCCGTTTACGTCGTTAACATATAACATACATGTCCGAACCATCTTAATGATCCTTTAGCTAGAATGGCAGTGCACAATGGTAGGCAGAAAGAATGGACTGCCACACCTTTCTTTCCTGACATATTTCTCTCGCTTCCTCAACATTCATACATCGTGTCATGCACGCGCATCAATTTCTCAGACTCCTCACGTGGCTGACATTCAATATTTTATTTATTTGATCGTGCCACATTTTCTTCGGCCTTCCTCTATTATTAGTTCCATTTACATCGATAACAAATATACTGTTTTACTATTCTTTCCATGTGTCCAAACCATCTTAATGATCCTTTCATTATTCTATTTATAACACCATCATTTGCACCGCATTCACTTCTTATATTTTCATTCTACACTCTATCATACACAGAGTATCCACACATTCGTCTAAGAGATTTCATTTCTACTGCATTTATTCTACTTTCATCCTTTTTTGCCAGTTCCAAGCTTTGCTTCCATACATAAGGGTCGGTACAAGAACACCATTGTGCACTGCCATTTTAACCTTTTTTAGATAGGTTTTTGTTTGCGATGACAACTTTAAGTGCACCATTCACTCTGTTGCCTGCCCCAACCCTTCTTTCAATATCCCTCTCCACTGTAAACATACTAACCAAATACACAAACTCATCTACTTGCTCCAAATTTTCACTATTCACGCTAATGTTGCAGACTGTCATGATTTCTTCTTTTTCAAAAAGCATTACCTTCAACACTCTACCATACATAATTACGTATGGAGTTCATTATATACAGTTTTATGTAAAAGTGCACATTGTTTACTGACAATGTAATGACAGTCAAAAAACTTTAAATATCAATTATTTAATCACCCCTTCCTGGCAGATATCTTTCCCAGTCAAGCGGGCATCCTCGTGTGTGCGTCTCAGCCGCACCCTGGATGCAACTTTTGTCTGTGGCGAAGAGGTGACACCGCTTCTGACGCACGCTGAAAGTTACAATACATCCATTTGTCACTATTGAAAAAAATTATTACAAATACGAATTTCATCAACGCATTTACAAGATGTGTGATATTCAAAATTCACACATGTAACCTCAACGCTCTATCGACTTCACTGGTTAAGATTACCTGAGTGAATTGAATATAAACTATGTCTTCTTGTTCACAAACCCTTACATAGGACCAGCACCCCACATTCTCACAGACCTTTGCAAGGTAATCAATCTGAACCCTCAGCAGTCAACTTTACGATCTTCGAAGAAAGGAATCTTTCTTTTCATAACATTTCTGCATGTAACATAAATGACAGATAACATTCTGACAATAGAAATAAGTGTTTGTGACACATTGAATAGTAACATACTTCAGAGTGATAAAGCCCGGCTTCAAATCCATACAAAAAATTGTAGATATCTTCTGGTATATATGCACATATGATTACAAGCCAAAAATACACAAGTGCAACAAAGATCCTTTTACATTTTGCAAACCCAATATGAAGCCCATCGAAAACACGAAACAAAACATGTGGACGTAGGCGATTTCGCAGGCATCTCACCTACGGTACATATGAGTGAAATAAAATACGGCACATATGAGTGGAACAAAACATACACGTAGGTCATTTCTGTGCATGTCAGCGGAGTCATTTACAACACAACAAATTTAATTGCTTTAACTCGTGTGAAATTCAAAATATAATTTTATTCGTAGATGGCTCAAAATAAATTTATATTTTGAATTTCGCGGGAGTTAAAGCAATTTAATTTGTTGCGTTGCAAATATAGTTTTATTTGTAGATGGCTCGAGGCGTGGACAATGACAGCAAAATCCGCAGAGCGACTAGATACTTTTGAGAGAAGGGTGCTGCGCAGGGCACAGTCCTGGGACCTATGAATGACGGTGAAGGCTGGAGAGTGCGCCATAATGACGAGCTGTACCATATTTACAAAGCTCCCAGTCTCTCCACACAGGTCAGACTGAATAGACTGAGATGGGCCGGACACGTGCAGAGGATGCCGTCATCGCGAACCCCAAAAAGATTGCTGGAATGACACCCAGGTGGTAGAAGACCAATTGGACGACCAAGGCTCCAATGAGAGGATGAAGTTGGGAGAGATGGGGCAAGATTGTTAAGAGTGTCAGTTTGGAGGGTCGAAGCGGAGGACAGGAGGAGTTGGAGGCGAAGAATACTGGAGGCTAAGGCTCGATATGGGCTGTAGAGCCATCGAAGAAGAAGACGAATTCGTGGATGGCTCAAATGCACAAAAAACATTGTTTTATTATAGATTTTTTAAGGGAAGCCCAGCTTCTCGGCTTGTATGGACGTACCACCACTGCCAGCATGCATGTCCCACCGTGACACTTCCAGTTTTATGTCGCTAGAAATTTGCCATTCGTCCACTCTCTATATGCTATGATACCGATGGTAATGTGAGTGGTCACATGGCCGAGATTCGCTGGGTTAATAGAATTGACATTACATTTTATAAAGGAAAACTTCCTATTAAGATTCATTCTAATAATCTGACTAATAGTTCAGAGCGGTCGATGGACTCACGCGAGTGTTGCCGCGAGTGCGGGAAGCGCCCGTCCTCCTCCTGCGCCTGCAGCTGCTCCCCGAGGGCTCTGCGGGGACTCCGCGGAGATGGCCTTCGTCTGCACCGCATCCTGTAAGACCATGACAAAAAATGAGAACATTGAATTAATTCAAAGATGAAAGAGGTGGCATTTTACTATTATCCGGAGTTATTTACAATCCAGGAACACTGAGAGAACTAAATCTGTACGTTTCCCACGGCTATAGCATAGCAAGAGGGCACATCTTATAGGCATGTATTATTAAAAACCTGAAAATACCCATCAACCTTAAATGAAAAGTTTGTGAAGCCTGTGATCTGCCAGTTGGTACTTATGGTCTTGAAACTATAACATTGTCCAAACAAAGTGCCGAGAAACTACGAGTGACCCAAAGAGCCATGTTAGGAATAAGCCTAAGAGACAGAGTCAGAAACGATACCGTAGAAAATAAACAAAGGTTACTGACATCATCCACCGGGTAGCGACTGTAAAATGGCAATGGGAAAGTCACGTAGCCAGAAGCTCAGACGAAAAATGGACAAGAAGACTGCTGACTTAGAGACCGTAGACGGCAAAGAGAAGTGCAGGGCGACCGCAACTACGGTGGAAGGATGATCTGAACAGACATGTCGGAATAACCTGGATGCAGTCTGCACAAGACAGAGTGATATGGAAGCGAATGGAGAAGGCCTTTGTCCAGAAGTGGACGGAAATAGGCTGAGGAAGAAGAATGGTAGGTTATTAAAATTTCTTGGCAGATGTTAAATACTGTTTTCAAATCAGAGATGACGTTCGTGGCAGAGTGGCAAGAGCTATGACTACCACACTTAAGGGCAGGCGAGCATTCTACCACTGAATCATCGATGCAACGACCATACCATGATGAACGCCAAACCGAAGTCAAGAGTGTTTGTCCTCTGAACGTACTTACTTACTTTAATACAGTAGAACGTCATTTATCCAGACTAATTGGGACTGGAGGTGTTCCGGATAATTGATTTTCCGGATAATCAAACAGGAGCTAATTCTTTCAGCAAAATAAGGTGTAAATCGTTTTTTAATCCTCATTTCACTTATTGATTATGAAATTACAAATTTTACTGCAAAAACCAAGTATGTATGAGTATGTAGTACATGTACATAAAAAGGATTACATTACTCTACTGTACTGGAAAAATAATCAGAGATTTTTTTTTAACAAGATTTCCTCGTCTATTTTTTTGACGCTTCATCGACGTTCTGGATAAACGACATTCTTCTGTACTTGGCTTCACATAATAATTTATGTTTCTTAAAAGATTCAAACCGCTCTCTAAACATTTTGTTTTAATAAGTTTTTTTTTAGTAATTTACTTATTTGATGCATTAGAACAATTTATCTTTTTGATTCTTGTGTTTTGATTATTTTATTAGTATTAAAATGTGACATGACACCTACCTTCTCTCCGCTACTTCTCTGGAGTCATCCTCATCGAAGGATGTGGAGTCAGCTGGAGCGAGATTCCTGGGACTGTGTTCCTCGTGGATTGCATCAGCCGGTGCGGCCACCGGGAACTCGGGCATCGGGAGGGCGGCCGGGCTGGTCGGCGTCTCCGATGGCTGTGAATGTTATTCTAACATGAGAATTTAGAAGTATGTTAATCTTAACTAACTAACTATCACCAGTGGCGTGCCTGGGGTCAACCAGTAAGGCAAGCCCGTCCGACTTTTTTGTGTTATAATATTAGTAGACGGTCACGATAATGATATTTTTGCAGATTAAAATAGTTTTATATTTCTAAATAAATTTCGTGAATTAATTGATTTTAAATTCCATTTTCGACACATTTTAAATCTGTACGAAAAATATTTTTTGCGTCACCAAACTCATGTTTTTGTACAATATAATAATGTATTTACAAATACAAGAAAAAATATAATTAATAAGCTGTAAATAGACAATAATAATAATACATTTGTTAATACCGAAACACGAATTATAAATAAATGTTCGTAAAGAAATGACATAATCTTTCTTTTCATAACATTTCTCCACATAACGTAAATGACAGATAACATTCTGACAATAGAAATGAAGTTCGTGACACATCGAATAGTAACATACTTCAGAGTGATAAAGCCCGGCTTCAAATCCATACAAAAAATTGTAGATATCTTCTGGTATATATGCACCTAGCTATATGATTACAAGCTAAAAATACATAAGTGCGACAAAGACCCTTTGACATTTTGCAAGCCCAATATGAAGCCCATAGAAAACATGAAACAAAACATGTGGACGTAGGCGATTTCGATGGCATCTCACCTACGATACGTATGAATGAAATAAAATACGGCGCATATGAGTGGAACAAAACATAAACTTAGGTCATTTCTGCGCATGTCAACGGAGACATTTGCGACGCAACGAATTAAATAGCTTTAACTCGTGCGAAAATTCAAAATACTATTTTATTAAAAAACGGCTTAAACACGCAAAAAACATCATTTTATTATAGATTTTTTAAGGCAAGCCCGGCTTTTTGGCTTTTATGGAAGTACCGCCACTATCACACTGTTTCTCCGACAATAAAAAAGTAAAAAGTTTCTCCGAGTAAAAATTTGTATTCTTGATTTCAAAATGATGGTCAAAATTAATGCAATGGTCTGCCATTTTTTTTTTTAATATTTACAACTTGCCCAGTAAATGGAAAGCTAAGCTGCCAGTCAAGGGTGGGAAAATACCTGATCGTTGTGAACGGAGGCTGTCTCGTCAGCGTCTCCGAGTGATGTGGTGCCACCACTGCCTCCAGTCACCGAGTTGTCCCGACATGATGTCTCCACCTCTGTAATACACACACAACACAATTTAAATATTTCATTGACAATTTGATCAGCAATTTAGAAATCCTAATAAGATCTCTTTCTTTTCTTCTGGTGCCGTGTTAAAACATTGTCAATCACTGCAGTGAAAACATCTCTGTTCTGCGCTACTTGTAACAGATCCAGCAGAAAATTGGATCACAACATTCCTAAAAGAAATGCCGTGGGATAGAGCCACGTATAGCTATCATATTCCCTCATGTAGAGATACCTCACAATTTTTTTGTGAACCCTCTCCAGCATAACATAATCCCAATGATAATAATAATATAATAATAATAATTAGGCTAATTTGTATAGCGCCGTTTTCGTGAATAGCTCACCTCAAGGGCGCTTTGACAATGTTTTTAGTCATGAGAGCTGCATGTGACACCAGCAATCAGATAACCGTTGTTTACATTTTATGGGATATTTTGAAAAGGTGGGTTTTAGGTGAGATTTAAAGTCTGTCGGATTGTCAATGCATCTGAGGCGTGCAGGAAGCATATTCCAGGCGGACGGACCTGCCACTGCGAAGGCCCGATCTCCGAAATTTGTCCGGGGGTTGCGCTTTGGCTCAACTAATCTGCCTATTGCCGAGGAGTTTGCTGATCGAAGCGTAGATTGCCGCAAGTTAGGGCTATCAACAACACAAAGTTCAGATATATAGGCTGGTGCCATTCCGTGAAGCGCTTTAAAAACCGTCCAGCATAGTTTATACTGGATTCTTTCAGGACACTTGAGCCAATGAAGATCTTTTAGATGTTGTGAAATATGCGAGTTTTTTGGAACACCTTTTATAAGTCGTGCTGCCGCATTGAAAACGGATTGAAGTTTGTTCGTTTGTTTCTTGGGTATGTTGGCATATATGCCGTTGCAATAGTCGAGTCGAGATACGACGAAGGAATTAACATGTGTTCAGTGGCGGTACTCCCATAGAAGCCCAGAAGCCCGGCTTGCTTAAGAAATTTTAAATCAAAACCTCTAAATCTAAGAAATCGCACCCCCGCATAAACCAACAATGCACCAAAACACCTTAAAACAATGTTTCCATCAGACATAAGAATAAATAACTACAAGAGCTGATTTAAATTTTCTTACGCAAGCCGGGCTTCTGGGCTTCTATGGGAGTACCGCCACTGAATGCGTTGTATATATGGATCTAGTTACCAGAATCTTCCTCCCTGAGCTCCGGGATAGCCGCCCTGTCACGGGCCGAGCAGGCTCTCCGCAGCTCGGCTATCACGCCGTGCAGTTCCGTCATACGCTCCTCCGATGAGCGCGCCTGTAGCGAGAGCGCCGTCCGCAACCGACTGCACTCATTCTATAACACAACACATAGCGTGAGACATATTTGCACAAGTTTAGCCCTTTGGCTGCTACAATGTTTTTCAAAATACCAACAAAAGATTTCAAAATCTAACAGATTTCAGATATATAAGCTGAAACACCATCTTTTTCATATTTCATACCCAACTTGTAACTAACTAATAAACCATCACGCCGTCTCTCCAAAGGGGTAGGCAGAAAGAATGGACTGCCACACTTTTCTTTCCTGACATATTTCTCTCGCTTCCTCATCATTCATACATCGTGTCATGCACGCGTGTCGATTTCTCTGACTCCTCACGTGGCCGACATTAAATATTTGATTCATTTAATCGTGCCACGTTTGTCTCGGTCTTCCTCTAATTCTAGTTCCATTTACATCGTTATCATATACTTTTTTTACTATTCTTTCTTCATTCATTATTTCCATGTGTCCAAACCATCTTAATGTTCCTTTCATAACACCATCTTATATTTTCATTCGACACTCTATCATACACAAGAGTATCCACACATTTGTCTAAGAGATCTCATTTCTACTGCATTTATTCTACTTTCATCCTTGTTTTGCCTGTTATATGCTTCGCTTCCATACATAAGGGTCGGTACAAGAACACCATTGTGCACTACCACTGGTTTTTGTTTGCGATGACAACTTGTATTTTTGTTTTATTTTACTTTCTTACCGATCACGAATATCCTTGAGGTGATTACATCACAATAACCGCTTTTTAAAGTTAGCATATTATTATTATTATTATTAATGCATTTTCCACTAAAATTAGACAAGAACGAGCATTGCCGGCACTCTAGATGATTTTGCAAACAACTATGTGTCGTTGTTATATACCCTAAGTGCCAAAATTTTTGTTTTATTCGTTTTTTTACCTGCGAGGAAAGTAAGGATTCTCTGGCAGAGTCTCTGTCACGGTGAGCTGCATGCAACCTCGCCGATAACTCCAGAACCTCATTCTTCAGCGAGGACACGGCAGCCAGGTGCAACTGTAAAAAGGAACATCCTTAGGACAGAACGAACCCGAGATAAAGATAAATAATACGTTCGCACTTATATCACAATCCGTCATACATTCTTCCTTTACAAATACCATAATTTTAGTGACACATTCATCACAAGGTCATACTTCGTACATTCTTGACACTAGGACTTGTAGATCGTCCATGCTGTCTGCGATTAAAACAGCGTCGTCTGCATATAGCAAACGACTGATGGACATATCCTTCATATTCGCACTAGCGTTTATGCCATCACTGAAAACAAAGACTAAAAGTGTTTTTTAAATTATATTTTATAAATAATCTTCTTTTGTTTTACTTGCATATACAATTATTTTAAATTTAGAATAATCGCCTTCCAAGCGGGGCCCCCGTTGTGGCTGGCTGCTTGAAAAATGCTATTTGGAAAAACAAAAATATGCTAAAGGAGAGGAAAAATACGAATCTACAAGACATGCGTACGTCCTATAATGACATATGGAATAGAAACGAGAGCTGACACCATCAGAACAAAAAGTCTCTTAAGAACAGCAGAAATAAAGACTCTTAGATCAGTTACGGGAACGACACTCCGAGACAGAATAAGAGATTCTGAAATAAGAAAGATCTGCAATGTGGAAGGTGTTGTGCGATGGAAAGAGACCACCCAAAGGATGGCCAGACAGTTGGACATCTTCATCCCAGGAACAGGCTCCGAGAAATAACAGGACGCAGTCCTAAATAAAGCAGAAAAAGCCTTTCAATTTAAAAAATGGACTGATGTGAATTCTCACGTATTGATTTTCCCCCGGACTTGGCGCGTTTGTGATGGCTTGAGTCACGGTGTCGATTCCAGTTCCCGGAGCGCCATTGGCCGGCCGGTCGGCCAATCCGCTGCCAGGACAGCAGAGGTACCAGCTTCGGCTCCTCGGCACTCCTCCCTCTCCTCTCCATTCGTCCAGAATGGCAGTTTCCGGTTCATCATAATGTCCTCTTTTGACGTCCGGCATGGGGAAGGTCCCCGCATTCGAATATGTGACGCTTCTTCTCGCGTTTGGAATATCGTACGTTATACTGACATCGTCCGCTTCGAGATCGAGGTTCTTGCATAAATAAGCTTTGGAACGGTCTGCCATCGTGACGGGACAGATGGCGCCCAACAGCGGCAGATCTTCACCATTCTTGTTGACGCTCTCGTTAACGGATTTGCTGAATCTAAAGTCATTTATAAATGCATCCAAATCGTCGTCGTCAAAGTCGTCGGTGTCGCCGTCGCTATTCCCATATCTAAGAACAGTCGTTCGACAATTTTGAGATTCCCCGTCGTACGTGTTGGTCCTACGCCGCGCAAACTTGTGTTTCTTCTTCTTCTTCGCCTTTCTGTCCAGCGTGTATATCTTCTGCCCTTCGAGATCGAATTTGATCTGCCCATCTTGGATCTGGAATATTTCCGAATCTATGACGACGCCCTCCCGTTTGGCGGCGTTGATTTTCGAGTTTTTATCGTCGTCGTCCTTCTTCCGCCTGACCTTGTGCGTCAGGGGCACGTCCTGCCTCAGGGACCTGTTCTTCTCGAGGTCTCCGTAGTAGTATATGCTGGGCCCCAGTGTCTCGGGGCCCAGCTCGGCGGCGGCTAGCGTAGGACCCGCCAGTTTTGACTCAATTCAGAACGCTCTTCGAATAAGACATTGTTTTCATTTTCCATCTGTTGTGTGTGCGTGGAACTTTTTCACTCATTAACCCATTTTAAAATCCTTTGTTTTTAACACTTGAAACAAATTTGAATTTAGAATGAAAACTTCTATTATTATTTATTATTAAACTGTTTGAAGTAAATTTAAAATCAACATAGGAGACAAAAGTCACAGTCAGCTGAATACCCCTATATTAGTTATAGATTACATTACTATTATTTTTTATTATTATTGCGAAGCAAATTCATGTAAAGGGCCATTATATTGATTCTGATAACATGTGATAGGTAGCTAATCTATTGCCATTATCTGCGACAAAGGCAACATAGATTATTTCACCTGCCACTGTGTAGAACCAATCTACCTAAGGTAATGCCCGTGGGCAGGGCAATAATCCTTCTAAACCGCATCTCTTCGGATGTGGACGATAGTGAGGCTACCCTCAGAAAACATCTATCTCTTAAATAATGTGTTGTTCTTCTTATTATTTCTAATTACTTATTTGGTCTTTATTTTTTAATTATCTCAGTTTTTTTTGTTTTTGTCTATTTTTAAATTTCTTAATTGTATTTATCGTTTAAATAGTTTTTTTACCTACCGGAATAGTCAAAAGCGCTTTGGTTATAAACTGTAATGTTTATGATTTAAAAATAAATTGAATTGAATTGAATTGAATTTATTAACTAACTAACTAACCATCACGCCGTCTCCCCAGAGGGGTAGGCAGAAAGAATGGAACGCCACACTGTTCTGTCCTGACATACTTCGCTCGCTTTCTCTACATTCATACATCTTGTCATGCACGCACGTCGATTTCTCCGATTCCTCACGTTACCAACATTCAATATTCGATTGGTTTGATCGTGCCACATTTTCCTCGGCCTTCCTCTATTTCTAGCTCCGTTCAGGCCGTTTACATATACCTTCTTTACCATTCTGTCTTCACTCATTCATTCCATGTGTCCAAACCATCTTAATGACCCTTTCCTTATTTTGTTCATAACACTTTCATTCGCACCACATTCACTTCTTATACTTCCATTTGTCACTCTATCATATACAGATTTTATTGTCACATGAATTCTACACCGGACCAAAGACAATGTGACAATCAAACTGCCATCGCCAGGAATCGAACCCAGGACCTTCGGTGTGGCTGTCGTAGCACTTACCACTCGGCCACAAAGGTTGTCGAAATATGGAAAAAGAATAGTTAAGAAAGTATACATTAACAATGTGAATGTAGTATAGAGTCGGGGAAGACCAAGGAAAACATGTAATAATCTAATTTTAAAGGTTGGTCATGTTAAAAGTCTAAAGAATTGATGTATGCGTAATTGACTCGCTGTGGGAATGTGGAATCATTTGGCGATCCATTCTCTCTGCCTAACTTTTATAGTGTTTAAAATAACCCAACCAATGACAGGTCATAAGTCCTGTAAACACCTTGACCAACCATATTCAGTTTCCAATTTGCATCTTCGTCTCTATTGAGATACAATTAAATCATGAATTGATAACCCTCGGTGGGTGAAATCCAGTATTCGTATACAAGTATAAGTATACATTCAAAAAGAAATATTTTGATTTATTACTTAATAAATTTGATTTGGTAATACAAATCCGCTTACCCGTAATAAAATTATGATCCGACCTAATATATCAAAATATATTTCTATTGTCTCCACCTTGTACGGTCCTCATTTCCTACCTCGAGTAGGCACCACTTCCTTAATAATTCCACCTCTATTTATTTTTTAATTATGGCAACAACGGTCCGAGGGGAACAATGGCATCAATTAATTTAAAAAAAATGCGCCGCATTCTAAAATGGAACACCTCATTTGAAATTCAAACAATAGGAACGTGCGGGGAATTTAAATGAGTGTGTAATTGGAAGTGTTATGTCATTTTGTTTATATTTTTGCATAGCTGTAAATGTTTTACAGTTTTTATGGGCGACAATGGACTTCCTAGTTGAATAGTCCAACACTTATTAACATACGAATTATCCAGTTTAAAATTCCTATGATTAATTCTGGTATTATATCACACTTACTTTATTATATCACAATTTATTTATTTTAACTAACTAACCATCACGCCGTCTTCCCGAAGAATGGACTGCCACACTTTTCTTTCCTGACACATTTCACTCGCTTCCTCAACATTCATACACGTACATTCATACATGTGTCATGCACGCGCGTAGATTTCTCTGACTCTTCACATGGCCGACATTCAATATTTGATTTATTTGATCGTGCCACGTTTTCCTCGGTCTTCCTCTATTTCTAGATCCATTTAGATCGTTAACACACAATTTTTTTACCATTCTTTCTTCATTCATTCTTTCCATATGTCCAAACCATCTTAATGATCCTTTCATTATTTTGTTCATAACACCATTATTCGCACCGCATTCACTTCTTATATTTACATTCGACACTATCATACAGAGTATCCGCACATTCGTCTAAGATATCTCATTTCTAACTAACTAACCATCACGCCGTCTCTCCGAAAGGGTAGGCAGAAAGAATGAACTGTCACACTTTTACAGATGTGGCACTTCATCCTTCTCTTTTCGCCCCACGGGAGACGCGGTGTGATGGGTTGCGAACCTCATCGCCACTACTGCTTCGCTTCCATGCATAAGTGTCGATAGAAGAACACCGTACATTCCTTTCTTACTTAAATATATAGAAAATCTAATGACCAAACCATATAAGTGATATTTTTTTCAATTTTACTTGTGATCCAATCATCTATCTTACATTGCTTCCTTATATCTTCATTCGGTATTCTATCATACATCGTTTTTTCGTTCCATCAAATATTTTATGACTTAAAAAGACAAATCTTTTCATATCTCTCCGATTCAATCCAATCATACAATTATTATCAAATCTCAAGATAAGAACACTGATTTAACTATTTGATTTCAGAGAGATAACTATGTTTAACTTGAAATTATATTAACAATTTTCCCAAGAAATTATAATGCAGGGAATTCAATACAATCAGGGGATGTGTTATTCTGAAATAATTGTTGTTGGCTTAAGTTGTAGCTAAGATGGCAGTGCACAATGGTGTTCTTGTGCCGACCCTTACGTATGGAAGTGAAGCATGGAACTGGCAAAAAAAGGATGAAAGTAGAATAAATGCCGCAGAAATGAGAAGACGAATGTGTGGCAAATCTGTATATGATAGAGTGACAAATGCGAGTATAAGAAGTGAATGTGGTGCGAATGAAAGTGTTAAGACCAAAATAAGAAAAGTGTCATTAAGATGGTTTGGACACATGGAAAGAATGAGTGAAGACAGAATGGTAAAAAAAGTATATGTAAACGGCGTGAATGGAGCTAGAAATAGAGGAAGGCCGAGGAAAACGTGACACAATCAAATCAATCAAATATTGAATGTCGGTCACGTGAGGAAATCGAAAAAAATCGACGTACGTGCATGACAAGATGTATGAATGTAGAGGAATCGAGAGAAATATGTCAGGAAAGAAAAGTGTGGCAGTCCATTTGTTTCTGCCTACCCCTCAGGGGAGACGGCGTGATGGTAAGTTAGTTAGTTAACTTAAGTTGTAAGGCGCCATATCCGTGATATGGATGTTAGAAGCCTCGTACAGCAGACTATGGTGGACCAGAAACGGCGGGAATGTTCGAGGAAGAGCTAACTGGCTGTCCCTTACGGACCACGGCGTTCTCCGCTTGTATTCCGGTGCACGAAAACTGATTTCGAAACACTTGTGCCTGCAGCAAGTTATGACTATCTATTATTAGCACAAAATTGATCAAACTATCGAGTATTAGCTGACCTACATACTTCTGTGAACGGAGCTTTCGATATCGACAGCGAAATCTATTGAATTATAAACAATACACGAGCGTATTGTTTATTATAAACAACACGAAACCATGCATGAGAAGTTTGACATATAATATCAATAGGTCATCAAACATCCATTTAGCGCACTGACAATAACACTAACACTTCGGATTACATTTCAAATTATGCTTTACGATGTAACGTAACATATTTAACAGACATTTTGTTAAATTTTTACACAATATATCCTGAAACATACATAATTTCGCGATCTAACACATGTACAAACAGAGTGAATTTGATAAAAACTCACAACGCTTACACTACGAGATTGACATTTACCTTACACAATAAATAACAAAGAATCTAAAACTAAGTTTAAAAATGAAATGTGTAATATTCAAACAGGATTTATTTATTTTTTGAGTCCGACCAGACATACGCGCAAATGTAATGAAATAATTTTACTGCAGCGAACGGCCGTGAAGTCAGTCGCAGAAGACTCCGCAGCGACGTGAGCGCCGCCCTGCGGCACCAAAGGGAATCGAAATCGAACGAAATTTGACGGAAATGAACGAACGTGACTTAAGATTTCACCGAGGTTGTCAACTATTTAGATTACCTAAGTTTATAAAATACAATCTGTAATATCATAAATAAAATAAAAGAGAGAACATTAAAATATAATAATTTCGTTATTAAATTCCACAAATTTCATTATATTACTGCGAAACCGAACACACAATAAACAATCACTACACCAGTTTAGTAAAAAATTCAAATAAAACACAAAATTAAAAAATATATATTTCAACAATCTTTCGAATACGTGTCCGAAAACGAAAAAGTTTTATGGAAATAAAAACAAAATTATTTGATAATAAAAAAATATATCTAAAATAATACCACTTTTAACAAACCTGTATATTTCAGTTTAAAAATATATAGAGATCTAGTTAAAATACACTATAAAAGAAATATGGAGGATATTCTGACTGACTTGGGAAAAAAAGGTATTACATTACTCCAATTGAATTGGGGCATATTTCTTCTTCTTCCTCTTCTTCTCCTTATAAACCTTTGGTCTGTTCCTGAAATCAGGCTGGCCTCTCTTGGGAGGTTGACTCCCAGCTATCTCTCCATCTCTTCGGCGGTCTTCTGGGGGGACGGCAGCCGGCAGGAATCTGATGCGCCACAGCGTGTGGGATTCTGGTGGGATCCATCCTCTGCACGTGCGCATTCCAGTATCTTCTGCGTTGTCTGCCCCATCTCACGACATCCTCCACCTTGCAGATCTCGCGGATGGCCGTATTCTTCGCCCTATCGCGAATAATCTTTCCTGCTATCACCCTCAGCGTCCTCATCTCTGCCACCCGTACTTTAGCCTTCGTTCTTGTGGTATCCGCTCTGGTCTCAATGCTACATGTCAGTATAGGCCTTACGCAGGTTTTAGATATTCTGACCTTACTGTCAGTTCTCATATACTTGTTTTTCCATATTGGGGCATATTTCGGTAAATATTATTTCATCCGCAGTCCAACGATTTCAAACCCCTGGAATTTTCCAATTTTTCGTCAGTAGGCCGAAGGTCAAGCCAATTTATCGAAGTGGGCGGAAGGGTGGACGGAAACGTCCGAAAGCCGGCGGAAACGTACGAAACGAATTGTTAAGAAAACGCGGTAAAATATAATGACACTTCGCCTAATAATTTTCTCTTTATTCTCGTAAACGACATTTTTATATCTAACAATTACATCAATCTTTTTTATTATTCCGGCAGAAACTTTATGAGGTAATCATTTTATTTAAAGACAAAGTAAACACAAGATGATAATAATGTTTATGTTTACATAAACTTGGGAAATTAAAATGCTTGTACAAAATTTACGAAACTATTTCAGCCATTTTAATACTGTATACACAGTTTCATGAATACCTCTAAAATTACATAAGTGATATACGAAGTTAAATGAAATGGCGGAATTCTAAACCGTACGTTTGAATGTTTTTAAATAGACTTTTCATTTCAACAATTCATTTTGATTTTTGATAAACAAAGGAAACATGACAGTCTGCAACATTAGCGTGAACAGTGAAAATCTGGGACAAGTGGATGAATTTTTTATTTAGGAAGTACGTTTACAAAGGACAAGAGAGTGGAAAAGGATATTGAGAGAAGGATTGGGGCAGGCAACAGAGTAAACGGTGCACTTAAAGTTGTCATCGCAAACAAATACCTATCCAAAAAAGCTAAATGGGCAGTGCACAATCCTGACCCTTATGAGTGGAAGCGAAGCATGGAACTGGCAAAATAAGGATAAAAAGTGAACGACGAAGAGCGTGCCGGACGCCCGAGCACGTCAACAACAGATGAAAACATTGATGAAGTGAAGAACATAGTATTGGCCAATCGTCAAATCACCGTTAGATAAGTTGCTGAGGACTTAAACATATCGATTGGCTCGTGCCATTCGATTTTTACCAATGATTTGGGCATGAGACGGGTCGGCCCGAAATTCGTACCAAAATTGCTCATTTCGACCAAAAACACCATGCGAATTTTTGGCCAAAAACAACAAACTAATAATGCCGCAGTCACCGTATTCCTCAGATCTGGCGCCCTGTGACTTTTTATTGTTCTCGGAACTGAAGAGGCCCATGAAAGGACGACGCTACGCTACGATTGAGGAGATAAAAACGTTGGCACAAGTGTATAATATCTGGTGGGGATAACTTTGAAGGGGACAAAATAGATATAAATTCCATTGTTCTGTAAAATAAATCTTCTCAAATAACGTGAATATCAATATTTAAATTCAGTAAATTTTGCATAAGTATTTTTGTATGGAATCACGTATAGTAATGTTGTATAGAATCACGTTTGCCACCCCTGATCTATGTATATATAAAGAGGAGAGTGAATGGCAGTGTCACCAGTCTGTCGATGCCAGCGAGCATGGTGAAACCGGTCGCTGTCGAAATAAAGACAAATGTGGAAGTAATTAAAAAAAAAACATCGTTTCATTTAATTATTATTTAAAATGAACTTCCATCGAGAGTTTTCAGTTAAATCATTTGATTATCTTAAAATATAAATAGGTGCCTTCGCTCAATATTCAAAATCTATTGGCCCCAAACAGTGTCAAATGCCGTTCTCTGGACCATGGCAGGCGAAAAGCCAATTAGAGAACAAGTCGCTAGGCGTAAATGGCAGTGGATCGGTCACACTCTGAGACAGAACCCAGCCTGTATCGCTCAGGGCGCACTAGACTGGTCCCCTATAGGGGGAAAGAGAAAGCCAGGCAGACCTAGAGCCACCTGGAGAAAAGCCCTGCAGGAGGAGATTAAGGCAGCAGGCCTCACTTGGGATGATGTTAGGCATCAGGCATGTGATAAAGTCGGGTGGAGAAGGTTCCTTGAGGCCCTATGCACCACGGAGGTGTGACAGGACAAAAAGAAGAAGAAAATATAAACATTTAAATTTAAAACAACTAGTAATATTATTGTGATAATCATCAGCATATAATAAAAAATAAAAAATCCATTTTCTTTGTAACTTTTTCAAGAACTTTAAATTTTTTTAAACTACAAGTCCTGGTGAATTGTATGTATGAGGTATGCATGCGAAATGATCTGATGATGAATGTTAATAAGTCCAAGGTAATGATTTTTGAAAAGGAAGAAACCACGACAGTCTGCAACATTAGCGTGAATGGTGAAAATTTGGAGCAAGTAGTTGAGTTCGTGTATTTAGGTAGTATGTTTACAAGAGATGGGCGAGTGGAGAGGGATATTGAAAGAAGGGTTGGAGCAGGCAACAAAGTGAATGGTGCACTTAAAGTTGTCATCGCAAACAAAAACCTATCAAAAAAAGCTAGAATGGCAGTGCACAATGGTGTTCTTCTACCGACCCTTATGTATGGAAGCGAAGCATGGAACTGGCAAAAGAAGGATGAAAGTAGAATAAATGCAGTAGAAATGAGATCTCTTAGACGAATGTGTGGATACTCTGTGTATGATAGAGTGTCGAATGAAAATATAAGAAGTGAATGCGGTGCGAATGATGGTGTCATGAACAAAATAATGAAAGGATGGTTTGGACATATGGAAAAAATGAATGAAGAAAGAATGGTAAAAAAATTATATGTTAATGATGTAAATGGAACCAGAAATAGAGGAAGACCGAGGAAAACGTGGCACGATCAAATAAATCAAATATTGAATGTCGGCCATGTGAGGAGTCAGAGAAATCGACGCGCGTGCATGACACGATGTATGAATGTTGAGGAAGCGAGAGAAATATGTCAGGAAAGAAAAGTGTGGCAGTCCATTCTTTCTGCCTACCCCTTCGGGGAGACGGCGTGATGGTTAGTTAGTTAGTTAGTTTTTAGAAATTTTATCTGTTGACATTTCATAAAAAAAATTATCTGGAGTTTGTGCAATCGGAGAAAAGAGCTTAAATGTACTAAATGTTGTCTGCTATTTGCAGACAGGTTTCAAATAAACAGTAAAAAATACTGTTTGCACAACGTATGTTTGCTCAGATGGGTACAATTACTAGGCTGTGTTTATTTGTAAGAGATTATGACACTCCATATACACAAAAATATCACTTTCTAAAATCACATAAAAGTGCATCAAAATATGACTAACTAACTAACCATCACTTTAAGGCGTCTTTAAAACGTTGCATGGAGTAATAACAATAATAATAAAGTTGTCATCGCAAACAAAAACCTATCCAAAAAAGCTAGAATGGCAAACAAAAACCTATCCAAAAAAGCTAGAATGGCAGTGCACAATGGTAGGCAGAAAGAATGGACTGCCACACCTTTCTTTCCTGACATATTTCTCTCGCTTCCTCAACATTCATACATCGAGTCATGCACGCGCGTCGATTTCTCTGACTCCTCACATGGCCGACATTCAATATTTGATTTATTTGATCGTGCCACGTTTTCCTCGGTCTTCCTCTATTTCTGGTTCCATTTACATCATTAACATATAATTTTTTTACCATTCTTTCTTCATTCATTTTTTCCATATGTCCAAACCATCCTTTCATTATTTTGTTCATGACACCATCATTCGCACCGCATTCACTTCTTATATTTTCATTCGACACTCTATCATACACAGAGTATCCACACATTCGTCTAAGAGATCTCATTTCTACTGCATTTATTCTACTTTCATCCTTCTTTTGCCAGTTCCATGCTTCGCTTCCATACATAAGGGTCGGTAGAAGAACACCATTGTGCACTGCCATTCTAGCTTTTTTGGATAGGTTTTTGTTTGCGATGACAACTTTAAGTGCACCATTCACTTTGTTGCCTGCCCCAACCCTTCTTTCAATATCCCTCTCCACTCTCCCATCTCTTGTAACTGAACATACTCTCACTAATATGAAAGACATCGATTTCCGAAGCGATCATGTTCAGCAGTTTGATTGCTCTCTCCACCGGCCTCACCAGAGACAGGTAAGTTCAGCATAAAACGGTCTGCGCTGTCGTTGTAGAAGATAATCATCCGAAACATAAAGATGGATACCCTTCAAGATGACGGAATTCTCAAAGAATCCCCTGATAAGTCTGAAGAAATAAGTAAGTGTGAACCCATCCCTCCTTATCTGTAGACTATTGGTCCCCAGCATGCCCAAGAGGAATGCAGTAGGATAAAGCCGCGGATAGCTACCAAACTCCCTCATGTAGAGATATCTTATAAATCTGAACCTCTCTAACATGAGTGAGTATCTCGCCTCGTTGGGACTCCGTATCACCGAACCACACTGGAGCTGTCTCCGGACCAATGAGTTATACAGTATTCGCAAAACATAGGGATTTCTGAAAAATCTACCAGTTCGGAGAATAAATCCCAACATTTTCAGTGCAACTTAACAAGAAGTGTGCAATAGAACATCTGGTGGTAGTGAAATGCAATACAGAATTGAACTGAAGCCGTAGAAGATAATACAAGTACTCACGGTGCTGGCGAGCTCCGCCATGGCGTCGGTGGCGACAGGGTCTGGCTGCTTTCCACGAGGCTCCGGGCTCAGGTCTCGGGCCCCCGAATCCCACTCCCACAGCTCCAGCTTGTCTAAATGATACAAACACAATAACTATGCTGTCACAAAGAGTAAATAATTAAAATATTAGGTCCTTACATATGAAATTGGCGTTTTGCCGTACTGGCAACTTTGATCTCAAATATCTTCTCTTTGGTTAGGAATTCCAAATTCAAATTTATACAGCTATTTACTCAAGTATTTGTGTTTCGAAAATTATAATTCATTTGTTTTTTCCTCAATTGTTTTTTTTCTTTGCGTCACTCAGTTTACAAAATGGAAAACTTGAAATATCGCGTTATTTACGAGTACGAGTTCTACCGTGGCACCAGTGCTGCAGAAACGGCTCGAAGGATTAATGATGTGTATGGCAACGGTGCCGCAAAAGAAAACACAGTGCGTTTTTGGTTCCAACGTTTTCGTTCTGGAAATTTCGACCTGCAGAACAAGCCCCGTGGACGGCCGGAGACCAAAGTTGATAATGAAGAATTGAAGGCTATTGTGGAAGCGGATCCATCGCAAACCACGTCCGAGTTAGCTGCAGGCTGCGGTGTTAGTGATAAAACTGTTTTAATCCACTTGAAGCAAATTGGGAAGGTGAAAAAGCTTGAAAGGTGGGTACCTCATGAATTGAGTGAAGCAAATCAACAAACGCGCGTTGACTGCTGCGTTGCATTACTCAACCGGCACAATAATGAAGGGATTTTGAATCGAATCATTACCTGTAATGAAAAGTGGATCCTGTATGATAATCGGAAGCGCTCATCGCAATGGCTGAACCCTGCCGAACCAGCCAAACCATGCCTCAAGCGAAAATTGACTCCAAAAAAGTTACTTGTGAGCGTTTGGTGGACTAGTGCTGGTGTCGTTCACTACAGCTTTCTTAAATCTGGCCAGACGATTACGGCTGATGTCTATTGTCAGCAACTACAAACTATGATGGAAAAGCTAGCTGCTAAACAACCGAGGCTGGTTAATCGCTCTAGGCCACTGCTGCTTCATGATAACGCTAGACCACACACTGCACAACAGACGGCTACCAAATTAGAAGAGCTTCAATTGGAATGTCTAAGACATCCACCGTACTCTCCGGACCTTGCCCCAACAGATTACTATTTTTTTCGAAATTTGGATAACTTCTTGCAAGGGAAAAAATTCAACTCCGATGGGGCAGTCCAAACCGACTTCAAATATTTTATTGATTCCCGTCCGAATGTTTTTTTTAGTAAAGGGATCGATGAACTACCTATGAGATGGCAAAAGTGCATAGATAGCAATGGTACATACTTTGATTAAATAAATATATTATATTTTAAAAAAATCAACTTTATGTTCCTCCCATACAAAACGCCAATTTCATATGTAAGGACCTAATATATTTATTAAATAACCAATGCACAGTGGTGTTCTTTTATCAATCCTTAGAACTATCAAGAGAAGAATAAAAGTAGGTTAAATGCATCTGCATTCAGATTCTCATTGATGCAGAGTTCAGATATATAAACTGGTGCCAGGAAGATTAGTTGAGCCGAAGCGTTGCCCTAGTACAAATTTCGGGGATCGAACGTTTGCGGTAGCTGGTCCATCAGCTTGGAACAATCTCCCTTCATACCTCAGATGCATTAACGATCCGACAGATTTCAGATCTAAGCTAAAAATCCATATTTTTCAAATGCAGTAGAAATGAGATCTCTTAGACGAATGTGTGTATGATAGAATGCGGTGCGCATGAAAGTATTATGAACAAACAATAAAAGGCTCAATAAGATGATTCGGACACATGAAATGAATGAATTGAGAAAGAATAGTAAAGAAAGTATAAGTAAATGACGTAAACGAAACTATAAATAGAGGAAGACCGGGGAAAACATGGCACAATCAAATTAATTAAATATTAAATGTCGGTCGCAATATGAGTCCGAAATGTACATGCAAACATGACACAAAGTATGAATGTTGAGGAACTTAAGAGAATTATATCCGGAAAGAACAGTGTGGCAGTCCATGGGCAGACAGTGTGATGGTTAGTTAGTTAATTAGTTTTAAACGGCCTTAGTCGCAGAGTGGCAACAGCTATGACTGCCACACAAAGGTCCCAGCTTCGATTCCCAGGGATGACAGTGAGAAAAAAAATCTGGCTGTCCTTTGTCTGGTAGAATTCAAGTGACAATAAAAATGGCAATAGACTAGCTAACCTATCACATGTCATGATAATCAACAGCAAAAAAATTGGATACAGTAATTGGGTTCAAAAAGATTGCTGGAGTGGCACCCAGGTGGTAGAAGACCAATTGGACGGCCAGGCACCCAGGTGGTAGAAGACCAATCGCGATGGAAGAATGAAGTTGGGAGAGATGGGGCGAAATTTTTACGAGTATCAGATTGGAGGGTCGAAGCAGAGGACAGGAGGAGTTGGAGGCGAAGAATACTCGATATGGGCTGTAGGGCCATTGAAGAAAACGAAGAAGAATTGGGTTCAAATAACCTACTGTATATAAATATGGAAAGCAACATCAGGAAACCGATTAAGGTTAGATTGAGTTAAAGATAAATTTAGGAACATATAAAAAAACAATAGTTTTGCAAATAATTAATGTTCTTGTCAGTAAATATTAAAAGTGACTCACTGAAGCTGCCAGCACTATGACTAGTGGCGGCAATGTCCTGTGAAGATCCGTCTCCGCTGTTCATGGCATCCTGCTCTTTCAGGGCAGCTATTTCACATCTGTACATTTGAAAAAAAAATTACAAAGATTAATAATTTAAAAAAATAAAATTATACTTTCTTATGAAGCACTTAATTTGATGTGTGACATTATTAAATAATAATACGTTTTTAATATTTGTATCCAAACCACTTTATTTGTTAACACCAACCGGTTATGATCCCGCCGGAGCTTCATCGGGGTGAGAGAATAAACTGTATATAGCGAAACCGGTTGGTGTTAACAAATAATGTCGGTTGGTTTAGATACAAATTTTGTTGCGGACAGGTAATGGACTATATTAATTTTCTTCTATAGGACGCAGGTCCCTGCAGGATCCGGAGCGGTGGTAGGCAGTGATACGTTTGGTATTTATTAGATACGTTTTTCAGATGTTTGATACGTTTGCAGGCAGTTTTTGTAGTGAAAAGCAGAGATACGTTTTGATATGGTAACGGGTTCCAAAGTCTTCAGGGTATAGTGCAGCAAAGAGGTGATTTGACCGAGGAAACCAAAAAGTTTAAGTAGCAATACCGTATCGCCGGCGGCTAATGTTCAGTGTGATTAGCCGCTGAAAACGGCGTCTGTAATTGGCCGCTAAAGCGACATCTATGATTGGCCACTGTCGATACGGCGATTAGGAGTGTGTACTTACACGTCCTACCGCCGGCTATATTCGCCGCTTGCTCTGTTCTTCGTCTGGCAGATATACCCAAACTGTTCCCTCGGTCTCATCCATATTTTCAAATCATTTTGAAATCGGTCCCTGCGAGACTTCGTGCGCCGCTACACTCATTTATTTTCAATCAAATGAACAATTAATAATCACAATTAACATAATAAACGAATAGTATGCATAATAAATGAACATAAACAATGCCATACATTTTTTTGTTATTCTTATTGGGACATATTAGTCTTTATTTAATGAACAATAAATATATAAAATTAATGATTAAAAAATATATTTAACTTAAAATAGGATCCGGTCCGTTACAAATATTAAAAGTGTATTATTAACTTTAATTTAAATAAATATAAAGATAATCTTTGAATCAAATAACATGTGTTAATTAATAAAATAATAAGAATGAAAGCAAAAATAATATTTAATTAAAAAGCACAATGAAATGTAGATATCATCAAAGGATTTTAAAAAAATAACAATAATGTAAGGGTCATTTAAGATGGTTTGGACACTTGGAAAGAATAAATTAAGAATGAATGGTAAAGAAAGTATATGTTAATGAAACAAAAAAAAGGAAGATCGAGGAAAACATGATACGATCAAACCAGTCAAGTATTAAATATCGGCCACGTGAGGAGTCAGAGAAATCGACATGTGTGCATAACACAATGAATGAATTTTGAGGAAGTGATAGAAGTACTCGTATGTCTGGAAAGAGCAGTGTTATTTTAGCCTACGCCTTTGGAGAGATGGCGTGATGGTTTATAAGTTTGTACCAAAGTAACAGGTCTCACCTGAGAGCCCTTCTCCTCCCCAGGAAGTCTCCGTAAGAGACACGGCCAGAGAGATCGGCCCCAAGCTCACTCAGCAGCTCTTGCACACACGGGCCCAGCTCCAGCTCTCGACAAACCATCTCCAAATCAGAACTGTAACAGATAAAATACTTGACACATTGCTTGTGGGTAGATTTGCACACTTAACACGCATAACTTGAAATTGAAAAACAATTAAAACATTTAATTTTAGTATGTTTTTTTCCAAGTTGAGTTTATTTTTCTCGACATGTTTCGAAGGTTTTACACCTTCATCATCAGTTTATATCATTATCCCGATGATGAAGGTGTAAAATCGTCGAAACATGTCGAGAAAAATAAAGTAAAAAGTGGAAAAAACAGTGTTTTAATTTATAAAAAAATCATAATTATGGAATTCATCGGTGTTATGGCATTAAGTTTATCTAAATAAAGAAAACATATAATTTTATATTAGCCTCACGGGACTCGTCCACATGGAAGGCCTCCTAAAAGATGGAAGGACAGTTGGGAATCCTTCTAATAGATGGAACAACCCTCTGGAGAACAGATCACATAGGTCTGAAGCAAGGAAGAATTTAAAAAAATGTGAGGTAGGCTAAGTACATCAGAAGTACCATCACGACTCAATGCTGACGGTACAGAAGAAAAAGTAATAATAAACTTTTAAGAATAAATTTAAATAACCCATTTATGATTATTTGCAGATATAAAAAATATGAATACCTATCGATATAGCCATCCCCGTTGTAGTCGCAGGCTTGAAATAACTTCTTGACTCTCTCCTCGTCAGCCACGGAGCTGGTTTCACTCATAGAATCGTCAAAAGGCAAGGCAGACATTATAAAAATTCTAACCTTATCAACTCGTATAAAAGTGACAAAAACTAGCTTAAATTAGCATTATTACAAGACTAATATGAAAATATCACAAACGTATAAGACACACGATAATTCACACCACTGATTTCGATTAAAAAGACAAAATTTCAATAATTATCGATGATCCAAACCGGGTCCCACACCCAAAATATAAAACAAGATATTTTATTTTTGTTTACATCCGACAAATCACCCATTTTTATTTGATTTGAGGAAAAAGACGTAAATATTATTTCTTGGTAAAATTAAACAGGAAAAAAGTCTTTCGATATTGTGCAATTATTTCATTAAAACAACTTTAAAACTTCGCGCATCCTTTGTTTACATGACTACCCAGACTACATTGACAGCTGGTCGGCCATTTCTAAGCATCGTGTTGATGAAAGTACTCGATTTGTTTATTGATGTTCATAAATGTAAGTTATTTGTAAAAAATAGAGCAGTATTTCTTAACCTGGGGTATAAATTAATATTTGAAAATCAATGCCAAACATCTGTGTTTATTGAATTGAATAGTTCTTTGTAAAATTATCAGTGTGAACTTATAGGTACTTAAAAACGATCGTAGTAAAACAGTTTTCCCTTTCAATATTATTTGTGTTTAATTTAATTTGGGTGACGCATGACGTGTAAATTAAATAAACACCCAAAAATACCTACTAATAATAGTATTTTTGGGGGTGCGGGAGAAACGCCTAACAATATAAATTATTAAATATCATTTATTATATTTTTGATAATAAAATATTTGAAAACTAGAGTAGTTCCCCCAATGACGCAAAAGTCGGGACCGCGTTATTGGGGTATTGAAGCTCATAAAAAATAGGGTAATGGGTTTTTCGCAAAAAATATATATATATTCCAAAACTAAGAACAAAATACGTGAATGTAATAATTTTTTTAACTAATATATATTTTTAAGTGTATTTTTCTAAACTAAAAAATCGAAACACATTTTTCAATGGGGTGCGGAGATCTATTTTCAAATTCAAAGGGGTGCGGCTCACAAAAAAACGTTAAGAAACGCTGGTGTAGAGGTTATATAAAAACTGAAACTAAGCACTCGTTAAAAAAATATTATTATTATGCAAATTACACACATTTTTCGATTAGTATTCGGAGAAAATGCTTGATTAATGATACTTTAATTCATATTCGATGTGTTTTTTTTATTCTTCCGATTAATTTCTTAAATAATAATTTAAAAATTTGTTTTCAATATTTAAAATTTATAAAAGCCTCTATTTTTAAGAAGTTATAAGTGTGAGCGACATACTTTGCCTTGCTTAGGTATTACCAAATGATTCACCTCAAGAGCGCATTAAATTTAAAATAAACGCTGCGTTTGATATTCGCAATCGGTTTCAACATAATAAAAAATAAAACAAATATGTTAATTAGATCATTAATATAGCTATGCAGGTGAAAATACGTGTTTTCAGCTCACAATTAAATCATTTATGCACTTATTGAATGAAGGGAGATTGTGGCAGCTACTACAGAGCCTTGATTCCCGAAATTTGTACTATCATAACGCTTCGGCTAAACTAATCTAGCTATTGTGGTAAAATTAATCTAGTGAATTTCATTTAATCTAGGATTTCTTTTAATTTAGACTGTCCGTTATATGCAGTTCAGATATATTACTTAGTGCCATTCTATGCAGCGTTTTAAAGACCGTCGGGCAGAGTATATAATATATTGGATTCTTTCGAAACTCTTAACCGTCGCGTTGCCATGTGGTCAATTGAATTTCCACTGCCAATTTAAAGTTGATTTTCTTAAAACCTATGGACCCTAATATTATAAAAAAATTGTAATCCTCCATTGAAGTGTTCTCAATATTTCGTAATAAAAAAAAAGCAAAAAATTACTTCCTTCATCCCAAAAAAAAATTTTTTTTAAGACTGCCCTCACCTTCATTCGTGTTAAGGTAGAATTTGTTTTGCTAATATTTACAACTTTATCAAAAGTGACAAATACTTACTCGCTGTTTTGAACGTATTATAAATTATATGTTTGGCCTTTTCTCATAGGTACGTAATAATACCGACTGTGGACGGAAACGCAGCACGCAACTTAATAATATCAGAACTGTGAAAATATTAACACTTTACCAAAAGGGACAAATATTAATACGTACTCGTTGTCTTGAACGTACTATACATTTTGCCTGGGTGCCTTTATCATACGTAAAATTATAGCGCCACGGCCGCGGCGCGGCGGGGCGAGACAAGTTCATACTTGGTGTCAGTTGCTCATATGCTGTGACGCATTCCATATCAGAAATCGCATGGTTTCAGAAAAAAATTAATAATGATATGTTTTTCAAATAATCCATGTATGTTATAGATATCGATCTATTCCTAATGAAATTCCCTACAAGATGACATAAATTAAATTTTGATTCATCGAGTCATATGCTTGATATTTAGATAAAGTTAGCGGTAAACTGAATTGACCACATGGGAGCGAGCGTTTTGTTTTGAACACGGTACGTTAAGGGTTAAACAGGTGGAGTTCTTTGAAATTTGAAACTCAATGGTCTAGCCAGGCGACACATGTTACTGCCATAAAATAGTAGAATAGTTCTGAAGACAGCCGTTTTCATTAATCTATTTTCTAATATTTATCTGGAGTAACTAACTAACCATCATGCCATTTCCCCGGAGGGGTACGCAGAGAGAGTGGACCGCCATACTGCTCGAGTTCCTACACATTCATAAATCGCAACATGCCCGCACGTCGATTTTTCCGACATCGAATGCGGGCGCCTTTTAGCACGATTAATTTGGTCATGCCATGCTTTTCTTGGTCTTCCGCGGCTTCTCTTTCCATCATTCTTTTCTCGTCCACTCGTTCCATATTTTTAAACTATCTCAGGGATCTTTTTTTAATTTCACTTATGATGAAATTAACTACGTTACACTTCTTTCTTATTTCGTCGTTCGGTATTATATATCGTTTTCCTACACATACTTCTCAGTGATCTCATTTTTACGACATTTATCCTACTTTAATCCTTCTTTCACCAGCTCCGAGCTTCACTTCCAAACATAAGGGTCGGCACTAGAACTCCATTATGTACTGCCATCTAGGCTGCAGTAGCGGAGGTAATTTTAATTAATCTATGAAATTTGAATAAAACACAAAAATAGATCAAAACTTTATATTATGTACAATTTTCAGTTATTACATATTCAAGGTTTTTATGGGACCTTGACATTACATAATAATTTAAACAAATATATATATATATATTTAAGAATTATTTTAGAACTATTAATAATATATAATATAATAAACCATTTTTACATCGTATTATTAAATTTTGTTAGTGAAATATATTAGGATTTAATAATAATTTGAATTATACATAGAAAAATATTTTGAGGCATTCTGAAAAACGATCACAATCTACGATAGAAGTGTGTTAATATTACAACTTGCATGAACGTGAAGCAGACAAATGCCTGTCAGAACAGAGGTGCGGGCCTCTATAATACCTTTGCCCCTTATAAGAATACGGGGTGCGATGTAAGATCTTATCATTTCCATTCTCAAATTATAATGCGATTTAATTTTCGTTCAATTCACGAACACATGAGTTTACGATAATAATTCATAGATGGCAGTGAATTTTGACATCACATCAAAAGATTTCATTTGAATAGTTTTTAAACTGTAATATAATTTATTTCTTGCATTCAAATAATCAATTAAAAAAAACAGAATTGATAATAATAATACACAACTTCTTGTTCTTCAAAATTCAATACCAATTATTAATAGTTTAATTGCTGTACACTGAATGACATATTTTATTCATATTACAATTTTTTTTATAAGGATTAATTGTATCTCAATAGAGACGAAGATGTAAAATTGTTTTTCTGGGAACAGAATATGGTGGCCGAGGCGCTTACAGGACTTATGACCTGTCATTGGTTGGGTTGAGCGATCGCTTTATGTTAACAACATTTCCCATTCCGCACTTCTTACGACCACCACGTCAGATAATTTTTTTGGAAGTTGTATATATGCTAGAATGCTGCGCCTATCTTCACATTTTTCACAGTGCATTAATAAAGATTTTCGGCTTAATGCATCCCAATTTTAATAGATGACGCTAGTGTAGAGTGAGCTAAAAAAAATGTGAATATAGGCGCAGCATTCTAGCATCTATACAACTTCCAAAAAAATTGTCAGACATGGTGGTCGTAAGAAGTGCGGAATGGAGAATGTTGTTAAACATAAAGCGATCAACTCAACCCAACCAATGACAGGTCATAAGTCCTGTAAGCGCCTCGGCCACCATTTTCTGTTCCCAGAAAAACTATTTTACATCTTCCATCTCTATTGAGATACAATTAATCCTTATAAAAAATAAAAAATTATCCGCAATGGTTAAAATCCAGTATTTGTTTACAAGAATTTGTATACATTCAAAATGTGTAAAAATAATTTATGACAAATGTTAAAATCTTACAGAATACCGATGCAAGCACCATTTTCTTAATTCTGACAGTACATTTTTTTGCGATTTCATGTTTTTTTAGTATTTTAAAAACATGACATGATTATTTAACACATTTCTCATAATTAATTTATAAAAAAATCTGCATGGCTGTATAGTACACATAGCAGAAAGTCAGCATTACATTGGAAATACTAATTATCGAATAACATAAGTACATTAATTGTATCTCAATAGAGACGAAGATGCAAATTGGAAACAATATGGTGATCGAGGTGTTTACAGGACTTATGACCTGTCATTGGTTGGGTTAGGTTTAGTTAGGTCCAATCCAATCTTCAAAGATGGCGTTAAAATCCAATCTTCATAGATGGCGCTAGTGTGTAGATTGAAACTAACATGTGAAGTTTGGTGTTACATATTAACTTATCGCACGCTTAATAGAACACTGGCTTAACTCAAAAAAGCAAGTTTTGCTCAATCTGACATGAGTCGGTGTTTTAACAAAAACAGTCGAAAAACACGTACGAATAGATAGCGTTAACATTGTGAACGATTATCGTACTACGAATGGATAGCGTTAACATTGTGAAAAATAGATAGATAGCATTAACACGAGCCTCTGTCTAATGTTAACTCAATTATGACCTAAACCATAATCGGTCAATTTACTATTGAGCGTGCGATATATACAATTTCCAAAAAATTGTCAGACATGGTGGTCATAAGAAAGGTGGAACGGGGAATGTTGTATTACATAAAGCGTGCGCTTAAACAAAACAAATAATAGGTCATAAGTCCTGTAAACACCTCGATCACCATATTCTGTTTCCAATTTGCATCTTCGTCTCTATTGAGATACAATTAATCCTTGAATTGATAACCCGCAATGGGTAAAATCCAGTATTCGTCTACAAGTATTTGTATACATTCAAAAAGTTGTAAAAACATAAGTACATTTTAATTTTCACACTACGTAACATTACATTTATAGTAAATTAAGTTGTTTTAAGAGATGAACAGACCTCGATTCAAAGTCATTTTCCACTAAAATGTGTAAAAATCAAATTAGTGAAGCTTTTAAAAGTCAATGCAAAAAATTGCTTTTAAAAATAAATGTTTGAATCGAGAACGCAAAAGCAAAAAAAAGCATTCATTATTTATTTTTAATTTAAAAAAATAATTTAAGTTTCTTACTTTAAATTGTATAATCTAATGTACTGATGCCATTTTTAAAAATAGAAGTACAATTCAAAATTCAAATCATAATTGTAAATGTTGTTAAAGGCTGCATAAGATATTTTGCCGCGTATCAAGAGATGAGTGAATGAAAGAGACATTACTTCGAGTAATGTCATTTTAATATATATATTTTTTATTTATTTATCGAACCTGAGAGATTTGAAATATTCTCACAAAATAAAAAACGCGTAAGAATAACATTATTTACGTAAAATACATTGAAATAACGTTACTCTACTCAATTAATACAAATGAAAACGTCGGTTTTCTAGAAGTTTTATTATATTTTATGGGAATGACATGTTTCGCCCTTCTAAGGCATTATCAAATGTCTTAGAAGGGCGAAACATGTCATTCCCATAAAGTATAATAAAACTTCTAGAAAACTGACGTTTTCATTCGTATTAATTATTTAATATGGAGTTTTACATCATTGTTCCAGAAACAATAAATAAATATCCATTGATTGATTGAAAAGGCGTTTACATTGATAATATATATTATATTATAAAAATAACAGAAGACAGTCAAGCTCGGTTATAGCCACCACGGATATATAAACACAGTACACTCCCGATTTTCCGGGGTCGGATTATCCGGGACACTTGAGTCATTGAAAAAATATTTTTAAAAACAAAAATATTTCACAATAGCACTTATAATGCAAACAAAAACCCAAATCTGTCACAATGACAACACATTCGCTGCTACATATAATAATCTATAGTCCAATAATGACATATCGCACCGTGAGTGTAAAACTGAGATAAGTGCAAATATACATTTTGGAGATATGGGAGGGAAAAACTGTTTTTTTTTTAAATAAACCAATGATTTTCGGTTTATAGGTATATTACTTTAAACTGAAAATCATTGGTTTATTAAAAAAAACAGTTTTTCCAAGCAATATGAAGTCTTTAAACTCCCATATCTCCAAACTGTATATTTGCACTTGTTTCGGTTTTACACTCACGGTGCGATATGGAATAGAAACGAGAGCTGACACCATCAGAACAAAAAGTCTCCTAATAACCACAGAAATGAAGACTCTCCGATCCGTTGCGGGAACGACACTCCGAGACAGAGTAAGAAATTCTGAAATAAGAAAGATCTGCAATGTGGAAGATTGTGAAGACTGACTGAAGAGATCATGTGGAAAGAGCATGTTCTGAAAGAGTGATAAATATAGCCGCAAATAAAGTACCAACAGGAAATGGACCTGCAGGAAGACCACCTAAAAGATGGCAAGACAGTTGGACATCTGCATCCCAGGAACAGGCTCCGAGGAATAACAGGACAGTCCTAAATAAAGCAGCAAAAGAAGATATAATTATAATAATATGCAAATTTTGAAGTGCCATTTTTGGGATGGTATCACCTCAAGGGTGCGTGTTTTAAATCTAAATATGAAGGCTTCATCTGATATTCGCGACCGGTTACAAAATAATATAAAACAATCTTTCACCTTGCTTAGGCATTATCAAATGTATGATTAACAAAGTAGACGTTGAACGATCGAAGTGTGCGCGGGAGATGCCTTTTGGTGGCGATGAGGTTCGCAACCCATCACACCGCGTCTCTCGCGATGGCGAAAAGAGAAGGATGGAGTGCCTCATCGATTAAAGTGTGGCAGTCCATTCATTCTGCCTACCCTTTCGGGAAGACGGCGTGATGGTTAGTTAGTTAGTTAGTTAAATAAAGAAGTTGTGTTTTAATTTGGGTATGAACTATGAAGAATATGGGTTTTTAGTTTAGATCTGAACTCTGAGCATGCCGAATGCTACGAAAAGGAAGTTCAACTTCAAATAGTGCCTTGAGAGCATTATAGTTATTGGTGGATATCATACCAAATTATACAAAAATCTTTTGATACAATTAACAAATTATACAAAATGTAACAATTTACATTAATAAAAAAAAACTAGTTTGGTGGATCCTATCACGTTTGATGTAACCGAATTTTCTGTATTATCATTAATGTAATGGATTTCCCGGATTATTGGAGCCCTGATCTAAAAGATCAAATTTATTCTGCTTTGTCTTCCAGGAAGGTTTTATCAGACATGACATTTTATCATGCCGGTACTTCACTTCCATACATAAGGGTCGGCACAAGAACACCATTATGCAGTCATCTTAGCTTTTTTGTATGGGCTTTTGTTTGCGATGACAACTTTAAGTGCACCATTTACTCTGTTGCCTGCCCCAACCCTTCTTTCAATATCCCTCTCCACTCGCCCATCTCTTGTAAACATACTACCTAAATACACGAACTCATCTACTTGCTCCAAATTTTCACCATTCACGCTAATGACTGTCATGCTTCCTTCTTTTTCGAAAACCATTACCTTGGACTTATTAACATTCATCATCAGATTATTTCGCATGCATACCTCATACATACAATTCACCAGGACTTGTAGTTCATGGTGTTGTCTGCAAGTAGGACAGCGTCATCCGCATACAAGAGACAGCTTAATGACACTCCGCTCATTTTGGCACCTACATCCAACCCTTTCAGCTCTTTCATATACTTGTCCATATATAGATAAAATAACCACGGGGACATTACGCAACCCTGTTTGACACCTTTATTGATATCAAACCAGGCTGTAAGATCTCCATTTAGTCTGACACAAGCAGTGCTTTCCGTGTATAGCGACTTAATTGGCGTGATCAGTTTTATACTTATTCCATATTCAGACAGTATTTTCCACAACTTTACTCTATTAACGTATTATTATTTTAAATACATAAATTTATCTATGCTCCGATGCAATCTTGTATTATAAAAGGGTTTATTACAAATTAAGTAGTTTTGCAAACACATATTAGCATCACATGAATGACGAATCGAATATTATTATTACAGCTTCAAAGAATACAGAGGTAACTAGGCATTTTCATACGTGTCGAGACATTGAAGAAAAATTTTCTGACTTAAAAATTTACATTATAAATTTATTTTTTTAATTACTTAAGAACGGTAATTGGTGTTATAAATGTCTATATATTTATACAGTATAACAACGTACCAAACTTTGAAACGTCAAGTGAGATTTTTAACAAATGAGTTTGAACAAACTAACCATCAAGCCGCTTCTCTAAAGTGTAGGCAAACAGGATAGACCGCCACTCTGTCATATCCTGACATAACTCTTGTCATGGCATTGTCTTTTTTTTTGTATACAACAGGTTGTTTAAACCCAATTACAGTATAAAATTTAAATAATTAAATAAAACAACGTTTTTTAATGTGATCGAGTTAGGAATACAGCAATCCAAGAAATCGAATTTTAGCGAGGTCGAAGATGTGGTCAGATGGGGACGTCAAAGACGGCGATACTGGCATCAACACGTAGAAAGGATGAGCTCAAATAGGATACCACACATAGCTCGTCATGGAACGCCAAACGGACAACGCCGACCAGGAAGACCCCCGAAACGGTGGAGAGAAAGCTAGAGTTCAGCGTCTCAAGAGAACCCGCCTGAAATAACAGACTCCTGAGTCTACCAAAAGTGAAGAAGAAGAAGAACGTTTTTTAAACTAATTTCACTTTTGTCACTATTTCGACAGAGACCAGTTTTAGCAGGCTCGCTGACATCGACAGATTGGTCTACATGTCGATGCCAGCGACCCTGGCGAAACCAGTCACTGTCGAAAAGACAAAACTCGGAAGTAGTTAAAAAAAACATTGTTTTGAGGGAAACACTTTGATATTTCAACATTATTAACTGTTTAAATAAAAACACTGTTATAGATTATCACAATTGATTATATTTCTTTCAAAATTGTCGCGATAGCTGTTTTGCTGAACGATGTTAGCATCGTCCATGCTGACGAGGGAAAAATGCCTAAATACAAGGAAATCCACACTTCGCTCGGCGAGCTCCTCGGCAATAGGAAGATTAGTTGAGCCAAAGCATCGCCCTAGTACAAATTTCGGGGATCGAGTCATCGATCATCAGCTTGGAACAATCTTCCTTCACACCTCCAATGCTAAATGATCTGACTTCAGATCTGAGCTGAAAACTCATATTTTTCATATTTCATACCCAATTTAAAACCTGCATATTTTGTTCTATTATACTTTCTAATGGATCGCGAATATCAATCAGATGCAGCGTTCACATTTAGATTTAAAACACGTCTTAATGGGCCCTTGAGGTGACTACATCACAAAAACGGCGCTTTAAAAGTTAGCATATTATTTTATTAGTGTGAATGCATAAAAAAGACCGAGGAAAACATGACATGACCAAGTTAATCAATTATTAAAAAGCAGTCATGTTCAAAGTCGAAACAATCACACGAGCGTGCGTGAGATTTATGTCAGGATAGAACAGTGTGGCAGTCCATCCTTTGAGTCTACCCCTCCGGAGAAACGGCGTGATGTTTGATTAGTTTATTAGTTACCACTAAAAAGGCAGTGGAACCTATATATTTTAAAATAACATTCTTGTAATAAAAATCTCACTAATTACTTTATATGGTACAATATATTAATTTCATTTGCTATCTAAAGTATTTTATATTAGTACAGGTAAAGTGTCAATTCTCGTCCATAACGCCTTTCATGTTACGATAATGGCTCTTTATAACGTCAAAATTTCAAAACGTTTAAAAATAAACTATCCACCGCGACCATAAACAAAACTTGAGTTGTCAATAGTTAAATAATGCAAAAACTTTCGTAATTAATATGAATGAAAACGTCAGTTTTCTAGAAGTTTTATTATGTTTTATGGAAATGAGATGTTAAGCCCTTCTAAGGCATTATCAAATGACATTTAATAATGCCTTAGAAAGGCGAAACAAGTCATTCCCATAAAATATAGCAAAACTTCTATAAAACTGACGTTCTTATTCGTATTCATTTATTTTTCTCGACATGTATCGAATATTTTATATCTTCATTGTCTATAGAACTATATTGAAGGTTATTTACCTTTGAAAAATGTCGAGAAAATAATCTAAAAAGTCGAAATCGGGAGAATGATATTGTAGGTGAAAAACCTCCGATAAATGTTGAGAAAATACATTCAAAAGTGGAAAAAACTCAGTTTTAATCCATAAATGATTTGTCATTATGTAATTCCAGCGTTAAAACCAAATAAAATAAATAATTTATGTAGAAAAAACAGTGTTTTGATTCGTAATAATTCAATAAAACATTTAGTGTTCATAAATGCTCCATGGTTGTCAGGAGTCTTTTTGTTTTCCAATCCACTTATCACAGACATGTTTTGGTTATAACATAGCCTTTATCAATGTTAAAATTTTGTTCATTGAAAAAGGTTATATTATAACCAAAACATGTCATTGTTAAGTGAAGTAAAGTGTTGTTACAATAAGTGCAGTTATATTTATTCACAACGCAAAGTGAAAGCAAACATAGAAGAAATGAAATATAATGTTTACCAATATGTAAGTATAAAAAAAATACTATACATTTCAAGTCAAAGGTTTCATTTTAGTAAAAAAAATTAAGTAAACATTGTAAGTTATAAAAAATTATAAAAATCATATAAAGACTGCAAAAGACTGGCAAAAGACTATGTGATCGAGTTAGAAATACAGCAATTCGAGAAATCTGCGAGGTCGAAGATGTGGTCAAATGGGGACGTCAAAGACGGCGATACTAAAAAGACTATATCGTTCGGTAGGGTAGATCCAAAAGAAGATACTGGAGCAAGCATGTAGCCAGAATGGATAGTGACAGACTCGCATATACAGCCACTTACGAAATCCCCACCGGACATGGTCCACTTGGAAGACCATCTAAGAGACGGAGGGACAGTTGGACCTCATCATCTCAGGAGACTTAATTTCTGTGTCACAAATTGTCAGTTCTATTAAAAGAAAAATAAGATTTTGTTGATTTGAAAAGGACGAGGAACACATGCAGAAGCTTGCTTCTAATAACAGTGTTAAGTGAATCTTAAAGCTTTTTTTTTTTGTTTAAATGGTAAAAGTACAGGGTCTTTCAATAGGGACACTCCATTTTTAATCGCTCGTGCAGAATTCCATCGTGGCATGCGTTGTGTGCTACGTAGCGCCTTACTGTTGGAACCATATGTTGTCGGTATCCATATCATCCAATTTAAGCCACAAGAGTCTCAAATTTATGCATTAAACAACGTATTATGGATTTTTATATAATAAATTGTAACAATTTCAATGCGTTGTTGAAGCGTGTAGTGTTCCATGGTGAAATGTCAAGACTAAATAAGTATTCTTGTCAAATTTGACAGCTATCGCTTTACCAAAATGGCCGCTATACGCTGTCAAAGTTCGAGCGTCCCTCTTGAAAAAGCCTTTAACCACCAGGATACACCATCTGCAGCGAAGCCACGGTACCTATTTTGCCGAAATTATATTCCATACATAATGTCCTTGAATGTCCTTTAAAATTAAAAAAAAATTGTGGCAATATCACTTAGACAGGTTGTTTAATTTCATTTCAAAGTTCGAGCGCTCTTAATGAAAAACCCTATTTATACCTGTAAAAACAAAATTTCACAATTATATAAAACAAAATAATTAATTTGTTTTATATAAAAAAGGAATAACAAGTTTGCTGGTAAATAATAACAAAATTCAACACAATTTTGCTAACAAGTTCTCGGGTCAAATATCAAATTTAGAAAAATTACGAAATTTACATTAGTCAATAATTCCTTCACGATTGCCAATATAACAGCAAGACAATACATCGTATAATTATTAAAGTACATAATAAATTGCAAACCTTTAACAATATTCTCATAATTTACACAATGATCCATTTACACTTCGATTCGTAGACAAAATAAATGTCGTCGGCCATTTACAAAATTTGAATTTAAAAATATTCCATTCTTTCGCGTTGCCATCGCACAAAAAAAAAAAAAGCTCACACGTATAATAAATAGGTACTCTCATGTTTATAGATAATTTTTTTGAACAATTCCTAATATTAATGGATTAATTAAACATTATATTTTATTATAACAGTTAATAATTTATCTTTAACATTTTTTTAAACACAGAACACAAAGAAATTAATTAAATTTTTTATCATTTCTCTTCTCGGGGAAAAAACACTTCTTTTTTTATATATTGTTCTTCACTCTTTTGTTTTAAGTAACCACATTCAATTTTTTTTAATATTTAACAACATTGTAATATTAAAATCATACACATTATTTGTTAATTTTTTTTTGTTGTTTTTTTTTTATCAAATTCAAAACATTTTTTGTATTCAATTAAAATAAAGCAAAAATGTATTGTCCTTACGTTTTACATCATTTGAAAAATAAAATAATAATTAAAACAAAATAACAAGAAAATATAATTATAAATTTGTTAAAATACAAAATTTCAAAATTACATATACAATTTTTTGCACTTGAATTTCAGTTTTAAAAAAAAGCCTGTTTTAAGAATGACAAATATTTTTTTACAATGGTAAAAAAAAGTATTAATTTATTGTTTCTTGAACAATGATGTAAAACTCTACCTTCACTAGTTTCAGTCCGAGGGATTGATTTGCAACTTGGGCCTGTTTAATGTGCTAGTTTCCCGTTGATTTTCACATTTGCATACATCAAGTTATTTGAATCCAATTATTGTATACAACTTTTTAGATGTGGTCAGATGGGGACGTCAAAGACGGCGATACTGGCATGAACACGTAGAATACCACATACATAGAATGCAAATAGAATACCACACATAGCTCTCCATGGAACGCCAAACGGACAACGCCGACCAGGAAGACCCCCGAAACGGTGGAGAGAAAGCTGGAGTTCAGCATTTCAAGAGGACCCGCCTGAAATAACAGACTCCTGAGTCTACAAAAAGGGAAGAAGAAGAAGAAGAACTTTTTAGCTATTGATTCTCATGACATGTGATAGGCGGCTAATCTATTGCCATTTTATTGAAAAGAGGCATCGGTTGAACTAAAAAAAATATGGGCCGAGAAAAATGCAAACATTTGAAGATAACTACATCCAGAGAGATGGTGCTTGCTCCACGGTGTCCCCCTTGTGACCACGACCAGCTTTTGCTACCTCGGTAGTATGATAGCAGGCTCGGGAGGTATGGAGGAAGATGTAGCCAGCAGACTCAACAAGGCAAGGGGAGCTTTCGCTATGCTTCGCCCTGTATGGCGTTCCAGTATCATTTCGAGAAAGTTCAAGCTCCAAATATTCAGCAGTAGCGTTAAAAGCGTACTGCTGTACGGATGTGAGACTTGGAAATCTACCGCGGACGTTATTGGAAAACTCCAGGTGTTTATAAATAGGTGCCTTCAATCAATATTCAAGATCTATTGGCCCCAAACAGTGTTGAATGCCATTCTCTGGACCATGGCAGGCGACAAGCCAATTAGAGAACAAGTCGCTAGACGCAAATGGCAGTGGATCGGTCACACTCTGAGACAGAACCCAGCAGCGTTCAGGGCGCACTATACTGGTTCCCTATGGGAGGGAGGACAGTTAGATAGAAGAGAATTAATTGTTATATAGTTAGAATTATGGGACGTAGGAAACAAATCAAGTATTGGACTTGAAGTTAAATTCATTTGTTTTTTGGGATCTTCGAAAAATCCGTATAACTCGTCTTTCTGGAAGTTTCGGAGATCGTTGGAGTCTCCATCTTTATGTTTAAACACCTTCGACCTTCGTGGCCGACTGGCAAGTGCTTTGACTGCCATACCGATGGTCCCAGGTTCGATTCCCGGCGATGGTAGTCTGGTGTAAAATTCACTTTATAATTGCTACCTATCACATGTCACAAGAATCAATATGATAGCTATACACTGTAATTATGTAAAGAGCGATTCAAAAAAATAATAACAATTACCCAACACACATATATAACCACCCTGAAGACGGAGATTGCAACGATCTCCGAAACGTCAGTCCAGAAAGACGAGTAACACGGATTTTCCAAAGATCCCAAAAAAAATAAATTTAACTTCAAGCCCAATACTTGATTTGTTCCCTACGTTCCATAATTATAACCATATAACAATTAAGATCCCAAAAAAACATATTGTTACCAAATGTGAAAATCTACTTGATTATTTAAATTATATATTTTTTATTTAAAAAAAACTAATGTTCGGTAACGTGTTTGTGAAGACTGCAAAACACAACACAAAGTGATCACAAACATAGAAAAATTAACATCTTTGTTCAAGAAACAATAAATTGTTTTCATGCATTCATTTTTTTATCGAGATTTGGACAATCGTTATAAAATACCGACGAACATGGCTATTACGAGGAAGATGGGACCGACTGAATTTGCTCGTTAAAAGCATTACTCGTTATACAGAGAATATGTATTTTTAAATGCTTACAAACATAATCATGACATGAAGTATCTGTTTCCTCGTTACATCTCAGATCTCGCTATTTCCGTGATCGTAATAACCGAATTCGACTGTATATATATAAAGTAGTGGTTATTCTGTAAAACTTATGCAGAATTCAAATACAAGGTATTAACGGTAACCTGTGTTCCTATTACAAATGTATTTAAAAAGTCAAACGTCTCCATTCTATTTCATTTTAAAAAATCTTTGAAAATAGAAAAGAAAAATTGATTGTAGAAACATAATTATGTTATTAAGTTTGAGTGCTTTCTATATCATTATCACAACCGACTCTGGAGTATCAGTGTGAAGGAAGTTTCCATCAACATTGCTTATCGTATTCTTCGGATTATAGAATGATGGATTGCACCGTCGAGGTAGAAAAATATGTTAACTAAATTATTTAAAATGGCAGTGATTATGACGTGAGTCGTTGAATAACGAGGATTTCATCTGGCGGCAAGTGTATATATCTATTTACCACGTGGAATGCATGAACAAGACTATCCATCACTAAGATCCGATTGGATAACTTTGACGGTGTTAGCATATATTGAATACGAATGAAAACGTCTGTTTCTTAGAAGTTTTATTATATTTTATATAAATGACACGTTTCACCCGTCCAGGCATTATTAAATGATTGATAACTAACTAACTAACTAACCATCACGCCATTTCTCCGGAGGGGTAGGCAGATAGGATGGATCGCCACAATGCTCTGTCCTGGCATACTATTCATTCCTCTACATTCATACATCAGTTCTTCAAGGAATCGAAGGAGGAAGGCACCTGCTCGGGACCTTGTCCGAAAGGCGTGCAAGATGGATCGGCCATGTAATATGACAAGAAGGCCTCTTGCATGCCATAATGGAGGGTATGACCGAGGGGACTAACTCTAGGGGACGCCCACGCCGAGAGTACCTGGAGGACCTGTTGGTGGACGTGCGCTGCTCATCATATGCAGATTTCAAAAGAGCCGCACAAGACAGGGAAGAATGGAAGAGAAGAATAGAGGAAATTTCTGCAAACCAATCCCAGGATTGAAACCAGAGAAGAAGACATTCATACATCGTACCATGCATGCACGTCGATTATTCCGACTTTGAATGTGGCCGCCTTTTAGTAATTGATTAATTTGGTCATGGCATGTTTTCCTCGGTCGTCCTCGGCTTCTTTTTCCACTCGCGCTGCTTGTGTACAACTTTTTAACCATTCTTCTCTCATCCATTCGTTCCATATGTCCAAACCATCTCAGGGATCCTTTTTTAATTTTATCCATGATGCAGTCATCTGCCTTACATTTCTCTCTTCTTTCATCGTTCGGTATTCTATCATACAACGTTTTCCCGCACATTCTTCTTAGATAAAGATATAAAACATTTGATAATGCCTTAGACAGGCGAAACATATCATTCACATATAATATAATAAAACTAGTACATAAAGGCACACAAGACTCCGAAGCACAGCGCAAAGACGACGTCGCAGAGAGGAAGAGGAGGAGAAAGGAGAGATCACTGGGAGACGGTGATGGCTCCATTACAAGCGCCTTCCCCTGCCCCAGGTGCCCTAGAATATGTGGATCCAGGATCAGGCTCTTCAGTCACATGCGGACCCACAACCGTGAAGAACAGTCTTCCTCGACAACGAGGGACAGCCGATGAATAAAACTAGTATAAAACAGACGTTTTCATTCGTATTAATTATTTAGTAGTAGTACAGTTATAAAGTAGTTTTACATCATTGTTCAAGAAACAATAAATGTGTTGGCATATGCTGTTTAATATCACAGCATGCAGAACCAAGTTGCTCCTGGTGATGCCGGTGGGGAGAGCAATCAAAATTTTTAATTGAATATAAGCAAATGTGGTATTATATCACAGCAAGCGGAACCAACTTGTTTTCAGTGATGCTGGTGAAAAGAGTTGTATTTCAGAAACAGTTTTATTTTAACTAAATAACATTGAATTGAATTGAAGTAAGTGCGGTTTATAATCGCACCACGCGGAACCAATCCGCTTCTGGTTATGCCCGTTGTGAGAACAATCTATCTTTTGAACTTCAGAAATTGTCATTTTTTTACAAATACTCGGAATACATGGAATTATCTAACATTTAATGTGTTAACAGCATGAGCAAATGCTGTTTTGCAGTATGGCACGCAGAACCAACATGCTTCTGGTGATGCCAGTTAGGAGAGGAATCAAACTGAGGAACTTTCTTCATAGATATTAAGTAAATAAGTGTAACCCGGATTTTACGTCCCCGTATTTAAGGTTTTCCCGCCAATTGCGTTTTATTATTTCAGTCCCGATACATTTAAGTACATTTTTTACCCGCTTTAATGTTTTTTTTTCCCGCAATTTAAGTCAGAAAATTTTTTCAAAATATGCGAGTTAGGCACGCTTGACAATGAGTCGGCGCACCGTTTCGGCCGTGATTGCTCGACGAGCGACGTTGTGATTGGCCGACATATTTCAATTTTCACCGGTTAACATCTGTCCTTCTGTCATTCGGTTTAAGACGCGATTTGTAACCCTTCATTATTTTTGACATGAATCGCGATTGTCATTTACAAACAGATTTTACGTTTTTTGTTTTGTTTTTTTTCGTTAAGTTAATTACAATATTTTCTTTCTTTTTACATCCGTTTCATTTTGGTTCACGCATTTTGCGAACTAATCTACGTGATTTAAAAATAAACAAATTTACCTTTTCTTTCTCAGTCCCTTAAAAAACGTAAAATAGGGGTTTCACTGTATGTATGTAATGAAGATATCCTTTTTACAAAGTGTTTTCATTTTATCGCTTTGCACTTATTTACCGTGTGATATTTTCAAGAGAAATACCTAATATATAGATATCTCGCTTGCACTAATGTATTTAAGCGCTCGAAACGGATTCTTTCTCATGTGACATTACACTTTATACCGCGTGATGAATTATTAGAAATCGTAAGTACATTTTGATGAAAAACATTATGAAATACGCGATATTTCGATTTAACGGTAGAATTTACTATGAAAAGTCAATATTTGGACTTATTACGAAATATCATTGTTCGAATTAACGGACTTTTACTGTATTTTAAAGTCTACTTGTGGAACAAATGAATTATTTTAAATATAAAGGCAGTGATGGCCACGTGTGAAAAAAAAAATAGAATATTCTATATTTAAATAAAAACAGTCATGTATCCATACCATCATAACACAATCGTTTTGAAACGGACAAGCAACGATTAATGGAAACGTATATAATCAAATTTAAAATAAAACAACCTACAAAAAGACAAACACAAGTCGAATTACATTGTCTCATAACTTTTCGGACCGCCGAAATTATCACCTTCGCTAGCGTTCTCGGAAATAGAACCGAGAGATGCTAAACTGTCCTGCGACACACCCGGCTCGAGGCTCTTGGAGTCGCTCGAAGACCGGCACACGTAATTGGAAGATAAGTCTTCCATGTCTTCGGAGACAGAGCCGAGAGACTTCACGCTCTCGAGCGATGCCAGTCTCCCGGATTCCCGCAAGTCGTCCACCTCTTCTGAGGTCATGTTCAGAGCGTAAAGCGAGTCCCGCGTTATCTTGCCTAGATTCGGAACTGGGGAGCGTGATTTGGAACGCTTGGTCAGACTCTCTTGAAAACTCTTCGGGCTCATTGAAATGGAGGTCGAGTTTTCAGGGAGGCTGCCGCACCTCTGCGGCAAGCCTTTGTGAGGGTCGAACTTCTTCGACGGTATCGGATGCGTATATCCGTAATAAGGGAAGGCTTTCTTTGGTTCCGGAATATCCTTCGGAGACGACTTGAATTCAGTCATTTTCTTCAAAATAGAGACAGGCTGGAACTCTTTACACTTGTCTTCCACACGGTTCCCCGTGAAATCTTCTATTTCCATTTCCGAGGCGACGTCAATCGCGATAGAAAGCAATTCTTTCGAATTTGAATCAAACGGATTGTCCGGGATAATTTCTTTTGGAATCAAAGCGTCTAGAATCACCACGTCCACGGCTTCCGCTGACGGTGCTTTCCTTTCCATTTCGTTGCGAGTCTCGTCTGAATTTTCTGTTAAGGCACTTGTTACAGACGTCTCCATCGTCGCTGCTATGTCCTCGCCCAAAATGGAACTCTCGCACAATGTCACGTCTTCGGAGACGAGATCCAAGATCGTCAGCGCGTCGCTTCCTTCGTCGACGCACTCATCAATATACACATCTTTCTCATGACCTGATCTGTTTTCATTCTGATCTGGCAGCTGATTTCCATCGTGTTCCAAAATGACCGAATCTTCGTTTAAATTTTGATTATTATCACCGGGCTCTAGATTGGTATTACTATTCTTGTCTATGCATATTAATTCGAGCAGAACGGGATCGTTTTTGAAGATATCTGCGTACTTATCGTCTTGGTTTTTAGAGTCGGTCATCTCCAGAATGTCATCGATCTTCTCCAAGTCCCAGATGGTGGAATTAGCCCCGAGAACACTCCGTCGTTCCAGCAACTCTTGGGCCAAAGCTTTTGTATTACTCGTGCTAGACGTCAGAGTGTTCTCCGGACTGATGTTCTCTTTTATCCTCCTTATTATCTTGCTGGGAAGATTCTCTACGGATGGACCGGACTCGGGACTCAGCTGCCTGTCTCCGGAGTGGATATTCTCCAGGCCGATGGACTGTTTCAGGACCGAGGAGTGTTTGGCGGCGTTCTGCGACGAACGGAGCTGCAAATCTATAGGGCGGACGAGATCGCGGATCGCTTCGATGGCCCTGGAGTCGTGGCTGCGTTTCTCGTCATCGAGGTTCGTTATTTTGGCGTCAATCGCAAAGTTGAGGTCGCCCCCGCTCAAGTTGAGATCATTTAGCTTGAAAACACATTCGTTAATATTGTCATTAACATTAATAATACGATTATCGTTATCACATACTTTAATAGCTACGCTTTGTACTTTGTTACTCTCGTCTGGTTTAATTAAGCTTTCATTGAAATTATCACATAACTTCTCCCGCTTCCGCTCGGTCAATTCGTCATCTAACTTATCACAGGTTTTTGCAGGTTTACACTCTTCCCCGTACTTGGAAACTATTGCCTCAGCCTCGTCGCATACGCTCTCCACCAGACTCCTGGCGTTCTCCATCTCCGTCTTCCGTAATCTAACGTCACAATCCGTTCCTAAACTATTTGTACTCTCGGACGCGGGAGCCACGCCCCCACCATCTTCGGAAAGCGAGTCCTTCGAATCAGTCACTAAATTAACACCGTCCGAAACGTTTTCACTCAAATTCGAATCTTCCGTATTAGAATCGCCGAGATTCAATAGTTTCAAATCTTCGGATATGTCGAAAATGTCACTAGTTTCTCGTTTAGACACATCATCTAAATCGTTCCTAATTTGTAAAACTACACTCTCCAGGTCGCAAACGTCTTCGTGCGAGTTGTGCGATATTTGCGTTACCGGAGCGTCGAGAATCATTTCATAGTCGGTTTTAAACGATTCTAAACACGTTTCGTTTGAAATAGTATCCGGATGGACGGTTGGGGTTTCTTCCGCGATCTGGACGCCGTCTCCCGTGCACGCTGGACTGACGACACACCGCTCGCCCTCGACTAGATTGCCTTTTAAGATTCTGTTATCGAGAGGTCTGTCGCCCTGGCTCTCTACGCACGTGCAAGTTCTATGTTCGGGCAGTCTGACGGTGCAGTCCGTCGTGATTTGGCACGAAGTGTACGGGTGAATGACGCACTCGGTGATTGTTTCATTCGTGTATTGCGATTCCAAAAATCCCGTGAGGTGTTTCGATTCGGATTCGTGTTCGCTAGAATTTGAGCCGATTACCCAATCAGATTTTATCTCTTTCTTAGAATCGTCACTTGCAAAAACATTTTCTATATTTTCCCCGTACTTTTTTAATTTCTCCATTGTCGTTGAAGGTTTCGAGTCGCTGGTTTTATTAGAACTGCTTCCGTAATTCCACGACCAGAACGAACTTCCGGAAGTCGAATTCATAGAAGTCTGCGAATCTCTTCGCGAGGAGCTCTGACTGGAATCATTGCTTTTCTTTTCGTCTGACGTTTTTGAAAAATAATTACCGGGATGGAAGATACTGAGCAGTTTGTCTTGCAGGGTGAGAAAAGTTTTCGGCGTTTGATTCGGTTCCTCTGTTTTACTCGCCGAAGACGTGAGATTGAAATTCCCCGGAGACACCCAAGAAATCTTTCTCGATCTCTGCTTCTGTATTGAAGGCACATCGAGGAGACTCGTGACTCTCCGCGGCGCCACGTCCACGCTACACTCCGTAGGTGTGCTTTTTCCGTTGTCGCTCTCGACCGATAGTGACGAATCGCGACCCATTGAAAAGAAACTGGACTTAAGATTCGAATTGCTCGTTAATGTACCTTCGTTGGACGAAAACGACTCATTAAATGAAGGATTTCTCGTCTTCGTTTCGGACTGTATCCCCGAGTCAACGGAATCCATCAGTTGATTATCGTTTGAAGGAAAAGTGAAAGTTCCCACATTGCCACTCTTGAATGAATCAACGGAGCTTATGCTGGCTTCTAGGCTCGTCACCGAGCCGTGGAGTTTCATATGCTTACCGAAGATATTAGGCGAAACACTCTCATTCGAGGATATGGAAGAATTCAAGAGGTTGACTTGATTGGTCGTGGGCAAGTGCACCATCACGCCCGCCTCGAACGTGCTGGACTCGAGACTGCTCTCATTCGAAGATGCGGACAAGTTGGCGAGCTTCTTACCGTGGCTTTTGAACGAGTTCTCGCCGACGGAGCATATGAAGGGGTTCTTATAATCCCGCACTGGGAAAACGTCCTGTTCAGTTTCTAAATATGGATCGGAATCGTCTTGGATCGAGAAAATAACACGATCTTTAATTTCTTCAACTACGGGTTCCACGTTTTTAATTCCGACCGTGTTCAAGGATTCCATCGAGCTACCGGATATATCTAGGCTGGATGTGCTATCGTACTGGTTTTTATTTTGATTCATAAGACGAGAAACTTCCAAATCCGGACTGTCCAAGCTTGATTCGCTTTTATTCTTTTTGATCGCACCGAGAACTTGTTTACATTCCGAGTCGAAATTACTCAATTCGCTCGTGAGTTTTCTCTTTTCCCCTTTCGCCGTTTCTTCGACGGCTTTATTTAAAACTTTGTCGATGGGTTTAACGTCTTGCTTCTTGCCGTCGTCGCTTAAAACCTTTTCGTTACATTTCACGTCGCTGCCGTATCGAACAACACTAAAACGGCTGTTCTTAACTTGGTGACGAGGGGCAGGATCGGATTCCGTTTGGCTCGAGACGTTTATCATCGGTTTGCTGCTGTCGTCCGGTCCGACGATCGCGATAGTAGGCGGTGGCTCCGTCAACGAAACCACTTTAAACCGTGACACGGGAAAAACATTTTTGATTCCCGGCGGGGTCGAAGGCGAAGGGCTGTCGGACGTCAACGAGGGAGAATCGGAGACCCTTGAAACTTGAAAGCGGCTTCGATGAGACGGGCTAGGGATGGGAGAACATGTGGGCGAAGGCACGGGACTTGGCAGCGGAGATCTCAGCCTCCCCGAGACGCTTTTGGGGGGCGAGAGCATCGGCTCGCTGATCACAGAGTTTTCGAATCTATTGAGGGTCTGGCAGGTCAGGCTGATCTTGCGCGTGGTGAAGGAGGCCACCCTCCGCCGCTGGAGAGTGTCGTCTGTCAGCGGCGACGTGGGCGTATTGAGGTTGTGCAGCTCGTTCCTGAGGCAGAGGGAACGGATCTCTTCCACCAGCCTCGCCTCCTCCAAAGGCTGTTCGATGCCATTCTGTTATTAAGAAAGAAGTTAGTTAATAATAATAACATAATAATTGAAGGCTGGTTATTACAAAGGTGACGGTGGTTTAAACATATAATAAAGAAAAAGAGAATAATCTGTTTATTGTAACATTCAATTCAATCCAATTTATTTAAAAAATATATTATATTGCACCGTGAGTGTAAAACCGAATTAAGTGCAAATATACATTTTGGAGATATGGGAGTTTAAAGACTTCATATTGCTTGGAAAACTGTTTTTTTTTTTAATAAACCAATGATTTTTGGTTTCTAGGTATATTACTATAAACCGAAAATCTTCGGTTTATTTAAAAAAAAAAAACAGTTTTTCCAAGCAATATCAAGTCTTTAAATTCCCATATCTCCAAAATGTATATTTGCACTTAATTCGGTTTTACACTCACGGTGCGATATTAACATTACAGGTATCATAGTTATAGCAGAGCAAGGGGGCATATATTATTTTATGCCCCAAATTGCCGCACAGAGGCCCTTCGAAGTTCTCCTGTATTGAGGGCGATTCGTCTCTTAAATGAGGTTGCAAAAGAGATAGACCTCTTTGGATGCAATTATGGCAAATTTGTAAATGCCCTTATGATAAAGGCAGCAAGCAAATAACTAGCTTTTCCTATTCATAAGGTTCTATTTATATTTCCTTTGATATTCTTTTTTTTCACTCTTTACATCGATTTGGCTTGCGCTGTAATGATGTAAGGAGTTTTTTCAACAAAATAATAATAATAATAATAATTTTCCAGTGCGTTTATAATATAATAATAACTAACTAACCATCACGCCATTTCCCCGGAGGGGTAGGCAGAGGATGGATAAAAAAGAAACAACGCAGTACAATTAGAAAAACAAGTAAAGCAAATACTATTTTAATATATAAGAGATAGATGCTTTCTGAAGGTAGCCTCACTATCGTGGAAGATGTCCAAATCCGAAGAGATTACCTTAGATATTATAGATTGGTTCTACACGTTCCCAAAAACTCCACAAAGCTTCTTGGTGTTTATCTTGACGCAAATCTGTCTCTAAAATCCCAAATTAATAACACGGTCAGCGCTAGTTTCTTCCACCTAAGACGATTAAAATCCGTCAAAAGGAGTATTCCCCATGACACTTTCAAAACTCTTGTAAATTCCTTCGTTGTGTCACGACTTGATTATTGTAATGGAATTTATGCAAACATTCCAAAACAAAAAATAAACAAACTTCAATCTGCGTTCAATGCAGCAGCAAGGCTCATTAAAGGCATTCCAAAAAAGTATCATATAACACAACATCTCAAAGAACTTCACTGGCTTAAAAGTCCAGAAAGAATCCAGTATAAACTCTGCTGGACAGTCTTCAAAGCGCTACATGGAATGGCACCAAGTTATATATCTGAACTCTGTATAACGGACAGCCTAAATTCACGGAAATCCACACTTCGCTCGGCGAACTCCTCAGCAATAGGAAGATTAGTTGAGCCGAAGCGTTGCCCCAGTACAAATTTCGGGGATCGAGCGTTCGCGGTAGCCGGTCCATCAGCTTGGAACAATCTCCCTTCACACCTTAGATGCATAAATGATCCGACAGATTTCAGATCTAAATTGAAAACCCATCTTTTTCATATTTCATACCCAAGTTAAACATTTATACTTTGTTCTACTATACTTTTAAACCGATCGCTTTTTAAGCGGTCACATTTAGATTTTTAGATTTAAAACACGTCTTAATGCGCCCTTGAGGTGATTACATCACAAAAACGGCGCTTTAAAAGTTAGCATATTATTATTATTATTACACAGTGGCAGATGTTCCCCCCAACGTTGGCGATGCTGTCCCTGTCATGATGAGATGATATCAACAGATGTGAAATCTTCCGAACTTTGATAGTTGACAACAGCTCCCTGTCAACTCTAGCTCGCTTCAGGACTTCGGTATTGGTAACCATGTCTGTCCAGGGATTCTGAGCATTCGGTGATAGAGCCACATTTCAAATGTTATTAAAATTTCTTCCAGTATTCATTGAGTTGACTTTTAAGATTCGTAAGTTGGGTACAGCTTAGGGTAATGATCGTTTTCTTTGAAGTGTGGAATCATTTCTTTGAGGAATGAGTGGATATGTAAAAAATTAGTGAGATAGGATGGTGGAAGGGATGGATATATAAATATTTTATAAGGCCATCATAACCCTCCCTTCCCTGTGATGGGTATCTTCTACACGTTGCTTCTAATATCCATCAATATCTCGATTAATATAATAAATACAAGGTTAAGATTTTAGGTATAATATATTTACGCTTTGATTAAAAAAATAATATTAATAATAATCAAAATTTATCGGGTACATCGGACGTATTTTGTGAACATCGGAACAAAATTCGTAGTGCTGAGTGCGCGACACTGTATTCACATCTCACTCTTGCATACTTCACTGTGGAAGCGCGAGGAGCTCAATGTTCTCATTGCCCGGCAGTAGCTCTCGGGCTTGCAACCAGAGTGGACTTATGGCCGTCCCGTGAGCGTTGCCAGATTTTTTTAAAAATATTTTTAGCAAATAAATCTCAATTATTATAATTTTTTACTTCAATTATAATTAATTAAGGGGATTAGCTATGAATGTTTTTTATTTTTCCGATTTAGAATCGCAAATTTTTTTTTGGGTACTGACTACCCAACACTGGAACGCGCGTTTTTATTTTAGCACAGTAAGGGAAAGGTTAAACAAGGGCCGTGGGGGTGAGAACTGACCGTGGGCGGAAGGGCATCGTCCAGATCCAGGCGGGTGACCCCGTTGTTCTTCCGGAGAGCCGTGGCCAGGGCCAGCAGCCCGGCCACCTGCAGTCTGTTGTCGCGGAGGTCTATCCTCTAAAACAATAATAATAATATTATTAAATTGGATTCGGGTAGTATGTTAACAGTGGAGAGGGATATAGAAAGAAGTGTTGGGGCAGGCAACAAAATGAATGGTGCAGATGCCATAAAGTTGTCATCGCAAACAAAAACCTATCCAAAAAAGTTAAAATGGCAGTGCACAATGGTATTCTTGTACCAACCCTTATGTATGGAAGTGAAGCTTGGAACTGCCAAAAAAGGATGAAAGTAGAATAAATGCAGTAGAAATGAGATCTCTTAGACAAATGTGTGGATACTCTGTGTGTGATAGATTGGCAAATGAAAATATAAGAAGTGAATGCGATGCGAATGATTTATTTATTTATACATTTACAAATGAGACATAACAAACGATAAAACATTTAGGCGACTCATTTGGACACAAAACGGTATTATAAAGATAAAAAAACAAAACAACATGAGACCAAAAAATCATACATATCAGAAGGAATCCAAATATGTCGACGTCAGTGAGGCAGTACTCTTTCCAGAATTTGCAATATATTTTTTTTTAATACTGCCTCACTGACACTGAAAATGTCCAAATCCGAGATGATTAGATTCAGCGTCCGAATTGCTCTTCCTACTGGCATCACCAAAGGCAGGTTGGTTCTGCGTGACGGAGTAAAGAACAATTGATGTCGGCGCTGTCGCAGGTAGTTATCATGGTTTTATGAACAAAATAATGAAAGGATCATATAAAAAAAAAACATAGAAACAGTAAATTTTTTTAATTACATCTTCTCTTCTCTTCTTTTAATAGATCTGACGATCTGTGACACAGATATCATGTCTCTTGGGATGAGAAGGTCCAGCTGTCCCTCCATCTCTTAAGCATTCCATAAACTTAACAAGAGTTGTTAGACAATTGCAGGCTGACATGACTGAAGTGCAAGAGCAAAACTGACGAAAGGGCGCTGCTGCGTCCTGTAACAATTTCAGGTTGTGGTGTTTTTTTTTTAAATAAATAACATATCTGTACCTGTATTACGGGATTATCGGCGATGACTTCAGCCAATGCCACGGCAGCCTCGGGGCCAAGACGGGCCCCCTGCACCCCGAGGCACAGCAGGGAACGGTTCTGCTGTAGGGCAGTGCGAAAGCGATTCACCGCTTCCCCTCCGAGCGCGTTCTGGCCCACGTTCAGCACCTCCAGCGAGCGGCAACGCAGCTGCAATGTTATTTATTACAATTTCAATTTTGTTTCAACTGATGGTATGTTATGAGATATAGAAAAATGGACCTTGACAAAAGCTATCACCAAAAAGCTGAATGCCTTTGAAACGTGGATATATGGTATTATATTTAAAATATCATGGACAGAGAGTCACAAACGAGGAAGTTTACACAATATTTATTAAAAATTAAGTAGTGGTAAGTTTTATGAAAAGTAGTTAGGCCACTTTTACACCTAACGATCTGTTCCGATGTTCTTCATGTATAAGACCAGCTCTGCTAAATACGAGGCTGCTGGGAGGAGCTGATAAATATTGGCGCACTAATGGCAAAAGATTAGTATATTTGTATGAACCACATAAGGGGATTATCAAAGACAATCGTTATTATTTTTTGCACTCCTGAAGTTGTGACTGTGTCTCCAAAAATAGATTGTCATTCTCGTAATTTGTAATCGAGTCTTGCTGGTCTTCATTCATACTTAACATGGATTCTTCAAAGTTCCGTTCAAATTTCCATTATAAAAGCTGCGGAAACAGAAATGGATGTCTAAAAAACGTGCAGAACTTCCGCAGTTGCGGAAGCAGAAGCAGAGGTCCATGGCATCACTAGTTCGCACCAGGGTTATGATGGTTCTGTGCTGGTTCCCAGGGACTGTGTTTCTACCTCAAAGTGGAGTTCATAGGAGAAACCTACCGTCTAATCATTCGCAACGTCAAGGGACCTATCAGGCAGTGGCGGTACTTCCATACAAGCCGAAAAGCCACGCTTACCTTGAAAAGTCTATAATAAAACGATGTTTTTGCGCGTTTGAGCTGTCTACGAATAAAATAATATTTAGAATTTTTGCGCGAGTTAAAGTGATTTAATTCGTTGCGTTGCAAATGACTCCGCTGACATGCGCAGAAATGTTTTGTTCCACTCATACGCGCCGTATTTTATTCACTCAAACATACCATAGGTGAGATGCGTGCGAAATCACCTACGTCCACATGTTTTGTTTCATGTTTTCGATGGGCTTCATATTGGGCTTGCAAAGGATCTTTGTCGCACTAATGTATTTTTGGCTTGTAATCATATAGCTATGTGCATATATACCAGAAGATATCTACATTTTTTGTATGGATTTGAAGCCGGGCTTTATCAGTCTGAAGTATGTTACTATTTGATGTGTCACGAACTTCATTTCTATTGTCAGAATGTTATGTCAGAAATGTTATGAAAAGAAAGATTATGTCATTTCTTTACAAACATTTATTTATAATTCGTGTTTTGGTGTTAACAAATGTATTATTATTTTCTATTTACAGCTTATTTCTTATTAATTATATTTCTTCTTGTATTTGTAAAACATTATTATATTATACAAGAAAATGAGTTTGATGACGCAGAAAAATATTTTTTGTATAGATTTAAAATGCGCCTAAAATGGGATTTAAAATGAACTAATTTAGAAAGATAAAACTCTTTTAATCCGGAAAAAGACATTATGGTGGCCCTCTAGTAATATTAAAAACAAAAAAGTCGGACGGGCTTGCCTTACTGGTTGACCCTAGGCACGCCACTGCTATCAGGGAAGGAGATATCTTCACCTTACTCGAGTCTGAATATGAAGTCAGAAGGCTTACATGATATTTAGGTCATAATTGTAAATGTCGTAATAACCTTTATTTAGAAGAAGAATACAAATATGTTTACCAGGGCCTTGCTGAAGTGTTGGCCGCTGTTCCACGTGAGATCGTTGTTCCAGACTACCAGCACCGCCAGCCCTCGCTCCGAGTACGAGCTGGAAGCTGGAAGAGGAGCATTCATTAGAAATATTCAAATCTTATTATTAACCTTCGTGGCAGAGTGGTAAGAACTCTGACATCCATACCGAAGGTCCCGGGTTCGATTCCCGGCGATGGCAGTGTGATTGTCACACTGTCTTTGGTCTGGTGTAGAATTCACGTGACAATAAAATGGCGATAGATTGGCTACCTATCACATGTCATGAGAATCAATATAATAGCTAAAATAAATTGTATACAGTAATTGGGTACAAACGACCTGTTGTATACAAGGAAAAAAAATCATAAATTAACTGTTTAATTAAAACAATGTTATAGAATATCACAATTGATTTTATGTCTTTTGAAATTGTTGCGACAGCTGTTTCGCTAACGAATGTTAGCATCATCAGGTGTTATAGTCCGTTCACTAGAGGGAAATCGTTTGCAATAGTATGAGTGACGTTTACCAAAAATCTAGATGCTATTTTTATTTATATTTTTTATGATTGGATAACCAAAAAATATTGAAATAAATTAACATGTTATTTTTTTATTTAAAAAAAAATTCTATTTGCTTAATTATAATGATTATAAAAATTAAGATCAATAAAATTATAATTTGTTTATAGATTTTTCCTTGGAAAAGCGACTAAGGGACTAATATTAATAATACTATAGAGACTAAGAGGGATATGGGCGTTTTTCAAAAAGTTTGCTCGTTGCGTAATAATTCCACTACGTCACATTTGGCGTTCCACTAATAAATCACGTCGCGTAGTGGATGTGACGTATGATGCCAGTATTGAAACAAACTCCAAAATGCAGGTTTATGAATATGATTTTACTAAATATTACATTGAATTCAGATTCTAGATGTCGGTCATTTTTACCCATGAAAAGCTGTAAGTCAAACAATCAATACTTACATTATAGAATCACGTTCGTAGTGGAAAATAAAAACAGCATGTCGTGACGCCCGACCACTATTTCACATAACATAATGCGACTGGTGTCAATTTACGAACATGGCGACCGTTGACGAGCTATAAAATGTTGCCATCAATCAAATATATACTCGTACTTAGTTTATAGTAAATTTTTCGTTTAAATCAGTATATCGACGTAGCGTATACGGAATTTTCCACCAACGTCGTTTTGAGTGACTAAATAAAAACAGTATTTTGTATTATTTTGAACTCTAATACGCTGTTATCTAGGAATATTATTGAATCTGGATCATATAATCCTTCCAAATAACATAAAACTCTTGGACAAGAAGTAGCTTATCAATGAATATTTTTCGTTTATAAAGTGCAAAAGGAGCGTGGGACACTAGAAAAATCCCCACTTTTCTATCGTATATTCCCAATAATTAAGCAAAATAAACAGATATAAGTACTTTTGGATATGTGAATAATCAATTTGTGAGTTATTCTGTTGTTTTGAGATATAAAAAAAACAGTTTTAAAATCAATAGCCTGCAGAATTACCTCGAAAGTCATAGGACATGTAACATTTTATTTGAAAAACACCCATATTCAAAGGAGAGTAATATTAATAATGATATTTTTTTCCTTTGTTGGTTTCAAGTACAATATTTGATCCTTGCAGGTGTTTATTTCTAGGATATTATCACTAGTTATTGTAAAATTTATTTCTATATTATGTATTTAAACAGACCCGAAAGTGACTTCCCTTTTGTTAATTTCGACATGGTAAATTTGTGATTAATCAATAATAAAATTTATATTTAAAAAACACTCCTGCAAAATGAGTATTTTTCAAATCACCGAATATATGAGCAGCCAAACGCGTGCGCTCCGTCTTGCGTCTCGCAACACACGTAGCTAACTGGACGCAATCAATCAGATTCCAAGAAAGACCACCATACTAACACATAAGCAAAAGCTCTTCATAATAATAATAATAATAATAAATTGGATAATTTATTAAGCGCCATTTTTATGAATTACTCATCTCAAGGGCGCTGTAGAAGATGCTCCGTTTTATCAACTAGATAATAATAATAATAATAATGATAAAAAAAATATAAACATATTTAGTATAAGGGCTGCACCCGACGAAATCGATCAGCCCTTCCTGTCAGGAAATGATAATTTGAAAAGGTGCGTTTTTAATCTCGATCTAAACTCTGATTGATTCTCAATGCACTTAAGGTCTGCTGGAAGACTGTTCCAGGCTGAAGGGCCGGCTACCGCGAAGGCTCGGTCGCCAAAGTTTGTGTTTGGACAGCGTTTTGGCACAGTTACCGATCGCAGAAGACTTAGCTGATCGCAATGTAGACTGTCTAGTATCTAGGTTCTCGTTGATGCAGAGTTCAGATATATAAGCTGGTGCCATTCCATGCAACGCCTTATAGACCGTCCAGCAGAGCTTGCATTGTATCCTTTCTGGACATTTCAGCCAGTGGAGCTCATCAATGGAATCAACTATACAATCAACTGAGTTGGATGGTTCTGGTGGCCGGTAGGTAAAACAATCTGTTCTGTCGGAGATATCTTTAAGGGACAAAAAGACCAACATCCTCCAGCACAGCCGAGTTTTCGAAAAATATCAACTAATTACCTGTGCTTCCCGAGTGCGGGGAGGAGACGGTGGACTCGCTGCTGGAGCTACTGGAGGGGGAGTGCAGCGAGGACTGCGCCGATAGCGCCTCAGCAAGCAGCTCCACTCCGGCATCCTGTACATTCAATCACATCTGTTATTTTTTTTATTTCAAACAGCGATCCAGCTAAGAAAAGTTGTCATTACATAATAGAGTTATGCCAACCCTCGTGTATGGATGTAAAGCTTGTGGCTGGCTATTTAGCGATGGCAGTGTGAGTGTCACACTGTCTTTGGTCTGATGCAGAATTCGCGTGACGATAAAATGGCGATAGATTAGCTACCTATCGCATGTCAGAGAATCATTATGATAGCTATACCCTTTACGTCAATTTGGCTTGCGCTATTGAAAGAAGGGTTGGGGCAGGCAACCAAGTGAATGGTGCACTTAAAGTTGTCATCGCAAACAAAAACCTATCCAAAAAAGCTGAAATGGCAGTGCACAGTGGTGTTCTTGTCCCGACCCTTATGTATGGAAACTAAGCATGGAACTGTATCGGGACTGAAATAATAAAACACAATTGGCGGGAAAACGTTAAATACGGGGACGTAAAATCCGGGTTTCACTGTATTTTACTAATATTTTTATCTTCCTGGACTATTGCACCATACGATGGGACAGCAGTCAACATGTAGCGGTGATAATATGACGTGATTTCCACGTGCGACGGGATACCATGACTCTACCGTTGTTGCTAGATGAGGTGCCCACCTGAATGTGGTTATTGCTGACGTCCAGAAGCTGCAGGCAGTCATTGGTCCTCAGCAAGGAGGCGAGGTGGCGGGCATCCTCGGGCAGCAGCTTGTTGTCCCCGATGTGAAGCTCTCGCACCGACTTGTTCTGTCTCAGGGCTCCGACTGCAGAATTAAAAACACACTGTAACATGGTAATTTTTTAATATTCAATACATACTGTAACACAATACGTGCCCCAACCTCAACATTGTCATTTCCAACGCATGGAAAGAATGAATGAAGAAAGAATGTAAATGGAAAATTAGAAATAGAGGAAGACCGAGGAAAGCATGGCATGATCAAATAAATCAAATATTGAATTTCGGCCACATAAGGAGTCAGAGAAACCGACCCGCGTGCTTCACACGATGTATAAACATTGAGGAAGCGAGAGAAATATGTCAGGAAGGAAAAGTGTAGCAGTCCATTCTTTCTGCTTTCCCCTTCGGAGAAACAGCGTGATGGTTAGTTAGTATTCTTTAAATACATAAGCATTGTAAATTAGTCATGAAATTCATTAATTGATTCCAAGAAATGCTTTTCAGTATTTTGCAACTTTCACCTCGTAACTATTGTAAACTATTTCAATTGCCGTAATTACCATATTCTGTTACATTAACTCAGGTATATAAACGATTGCGCAGTTGATTCTCGCCACATTTGATAATGCCATAGAAGAGTGAAACATATCATTCATTTTAATTAATCCCTAGGATTGAAACCTAAAAAAAACAAAGGTAACAAACAGTCGCAAGAGTGAGGCAACACTCTAATGTTGAAAGGTGAGCATAAGGTCTCGTGTAGAAGTGTAGGTGGTGGGAGAAAAGGTAGAGGGTGTTACCGAGGGACACAAGCAGGGGCCCCGCAAGGCGGGAGCGCTGCAGGTGCAGGCAGCGCAGGGCGCAGGAGCCGCGGAAGGCACGGCCCAGCGCCACCGCCGTGCTCTCGCTCAGGTCAGTCTCGCGGGCCTCCAGATGCTCCAGGAAATGGGACTGGAATCCAAATAAATACTCATTTATTGTTTCTTCAACACTGATGTAAAACTCTATATTATTATTTTGGTATGAAGCCATAACTTTGTGGAGTTATCAATATTTAAATTGAATACACATTAATTTGTTAAAACCACTTTTATTTTTGAGTTCGTCGACCGGTTTCGCTCACAACCGAGCTTCCTCAGGACTGATTAATAACTAAACTTAAAATTAAATACAATATCATGGCTTAGGACTAGAGGAAGATGGGACTAGAGTGTTAGAGTGAGAAGACTGTGGGTGATAAGGAATTGACAGAAGAGAGTGGGGAGGATTAGGCAGTGGTACAGTGTTGTTCAGAGGGAACATATTTAAAATAGGGCTGTAGGACAAATTGGTTTGGTTATTTATTATTTTACAATTAGAATTTATTGATTTTTTTATCTCTAGTGCTTCTAGATTGTTGAGTTTTATTCCGTTGCTGTTTTTATGGAGTAATTTGGCACCTAAAGTTTTATTGAAGGTATGATCGCATTCTATCAGGTGGTTCGCAAACTCTGAAAAGCCATTATTATTAAGACATCGTAGATGCTCTGTGATGCGTGTATTAAGAGATCTGGTAGTTTTTCCTACGTAGAAGCTAGGACAATCGTTACAGTTTAGTTTATATATACCGGCGTGATTAAATTTATCTTCCTTGTCTTTCGAGTTAATTAGAAATTTACCTAGATTATTGTTGGTGTAATAAGCTGGTTTTATTGTAGGTGGGAAATTTCGAACGGCTTGGGAAGAGAATTTGTTTATAAATAGGATTTTTCTCCATTGAAAAGGGGGTTTGTCATCATTTTTATTGTGAGTTTTAGTTTCAGAAGTATATAAGAATTTTTGGGTTGAAAGTCGTTTGTTATGTTTATTGAGTATATTGGAAATAAGGGTCGGGGAATAACCATTGTTAACTGCTATTTTGTTGATTGTAGATAATTCCTTGAAGTAATTGTCTTGAGATAATGGGACTGTAATGAGCCTATGAATCATAGCATGAAAGGCAGAATTTTTATGAGTAACCGGGTGGTTCGAAGAGTTGTGTATAGTCATGTCTGTATATGTTGGTTTTCTGTAAATGTCAAAATCGATTTTTTTATTAATAATTGATAATGTTAGGTCTAGAAAGTTTATTGAGGAGTTTTTTCCTATTTCTAAAGTGAATTGTATATTGGGGTGAAGTGAGTTGATGTATTTTAGGAATGAGTCTAATTGTCTGTCAGTACCAGTCCATAAACAAAGTATATCATCTACATATCTTTTCCAGTAGAATACGTTTTTTAAGATGGGAATATTCGATGTGAAGATGTTATTTTCTAGATTATTCATAAATATATCTGCCAAAAGGGGACTAGACGATGCTCCCATCATCAGGCCTTCCTTTTGGTTGAAAATTTTATTATTGAATTGAAAGTAATTTTGTTTTAAGCATACGTTGAATAAATTAGTAAAATCTGTGATAAGATTTTTGGGTAAAATAGAATCATTAAGCAAATTGAAAAGGAGATTTTTGCTTTCTTCTACTGGGACATTTGGGAACAAATTGACTACGTCAAATGATATTAATTTGCAATTATCTGGGGGTACAATGTCTTTGAGATCTTCAATTAATTGGAATGAGTTTTTTATAGAATATTCGGGTTTGAATATGTTTAACTTATTTAAACTGTCGGTCATGAAAGATAACAATTTGAAATTAGGTGCATTGCAACAGGATACGACCGGTCTTATTGGGGAATTTTGTTTATGGATTTTAAGGAAACCGTAGAGTTTGGGTGTTTTTGGATTTTTGGTTAGGAATTTTGTCTTATGGTGTGAATTATCAATAAACATATCTGATACACAATCTTTTAACACACTTTTAACACTTTCTTGATATTTGTTTGTTGGGTCTTTTGGTAACACTGTGAAACTGTCATTATTGATGAAATCTTCTACTTTCGAAACGTATTCACTTTTTTCTAAAATAATTACTGTATTTCCTTTATCTGCTTTTGTAACCACTAGATCATCTTGATTTATTTTCTTCTGTATTTGTTTGAGAATATGCACTTCTGGGTTGATAATTGGTTTACACGACGATAGATTAATTTTAATAGATTCAGCACTTTTGTATAAAAAACTTTTTGGTTGATTAAAAAGTGCTGTTTCTATGTCCACTGCAACGTTTTCTACTGCATTATCATAGTTATTTGGGTTGTAGTTAAGGTTGTATTTGAATCCTTTTGATAATAAAGCTAATTCTTCTGGGTTGAATTGCGTCGAAGATAGATTTTTGACGCGTTCGTAAAATTGGTGTGTTGAAGGTACGTTGATATCGGTGTTACGTTTTATGTTACTGGTGTTCACTAGATTTTTAAGTTTTTTATTTAAAATTTCACGTTTTTTGTACACCTTTTTTGAAACAAAATTTCTTACATAATCATCGAATAAGTCCCATTCTATACGATGTAAAATGTAGGTTAAATCACTATGTAATAATTTAAGTTTTAGTTTAAGGTTATTACGATGTTTATAAGCACATTTTAGATCTTCTTTTAACCACGATAATTTTGCTTGATGTAACGAAGAACTATTCCACACTGTAGTATTATTATTTACACTGGTAAATATTGAGTTTAAATATTTAGGAAACACTTTTGATTTAATGCATTCTTTATAAAAGAATATACGAAGGGAAGCCACTCTGTATTTAATTGAAAAGTTATCTAGGTAAATTTCTAATTAACTCGAAAGACAAGGAAGATAAATTTAATCACGCCGGTATATATAAACTAAACTGTAACGATTGTCCTAGCTTCTACGTAGGAAAAACTACCAGATCTCTTAATACACGCATCACAGAGCATCTACGATGTCTTAATAATAATGGCTTTTCAGAGTTTGCGAACCACCTGATAGAATGCGATCATACCTTCAATAAAACTTTAGGTGCCAAATTACTCCATAAAAACAGCAACGGAATAAAACTCAACAATCTAGAAGCACTAGAGATTAAAAAATCAATAAATTCTAATTGTAAAATAATAAATAACCAAACCAATTTGTCCTACAGCCCTATTTTAAATATGTTCCCTCTGAACAACCCTGTACCACTGCCTAATCCTCCCCACTCTCTTCTGTCAATTCCTTATCACCCACAGTCTTCTCACTCTAACACTCTAGTCCCATCTTCCTCTAGTCCTAAGCCATGATATTGTATTTAATTTTAAGTTTAGTTATTAATCAGTCCTGAGGAAGCTCGGTTGTGAGCGAAACCGGTCGACGAACTCAAAAATAAAAGTGGTTTTAACAAATTAATGTGTATTCAATTTCTATATCATTAGTTGTACAACTTTGCTTCCGCCGTTTTTCAATAGATGGCGGTACTTCCATACAAGCCGAAAAGCTGGGCTTGCCTTAAAAAATCTATAATAAAACGGTGTTTTTTGCGCATTTGAGCAGTACAAATAAAATAATATTTTTAATTTTCACGCGAGTAAAAACGATTTAAATCGTTGCGTTGCAAATGACTCCGCTGACATGCGCAGGAATGACCTAAGTGTATGTTTTGTTCCACTCATACGCGCCGTATTTTATTTCACTCATAAATACCGTAGGTGAAATGCCGGTGAAATGCCGGCGAAATCGCCTGCGTCCACATGTTTTGTTTCATATTTTCGATGGGCTTCATTTTGGGCTTGCAAAATGTAAAAGAGTCTTTGTCGCACTTATGTATTTTTGGCTTGTAATCATACAGCTAGGTGCATATATACCAGAAGATATTTACAATTTTTTGTATGGATTTGAAGCCGGGCTTTATCACTCTGAAGTATGTTACTATTCGATGTGTCGCGAACTTTATTTCTATTGTCAAAATGTTATCAGTCATTTACGTTATGTGCAGAAATGTTATGAAAATAAAGATTAGGTAATAAAATTTGTGTTTCGGTGTGACAAATTTATTATTAGTGTCCATTTACAGCTTACTTCTTATTAATTATATTTCATCTTGTATTTGCAAATGTACATTATTATATTTTTATTCAAGAACATGAGTTTGATGACGCAGAAAATTATTTTGTATAGATTCGAAATGCGCCTAAAATGGGATTTAAAAGCAATTGATTCACGTAATTAATTTAGAAAGATAAAACTCTTTTAATCCGGAAAAATAAATTATTGTGACCATCTATCTACTAATATTATAATACAAAAAAGTCGGCTTTGCCTTACTGGTTTACCCTAGGCCTACCGCCTGTAGCGGTTAGTGGTGGAATAAAATAAATAGATCGTAGATGTTATCTTTGACATTTGTTTATGAGTAAATTTTTTTCTACATTTCAGGTATTATTCGGAATTCAGTATTTCTTGTCTGTGTATTGTTGAGACTCCCGTGGACTCACCTTGTTGATCATCCGCGAGCAGGCCTGCCAGCCCAGCACGCCGATGGAGTTGTCGGAGATGTCCAGCTCCGAGGCGCTCTCGTAATACTCGATCATGTCAAACATGGCCACCTAAAAAATATATTCAAGTTCTTTAACCTTTAACCGTCCCTTCCCTACGATGGGTATCTTCTACACGTTGCTTCTAAAAACCATCAATATCCCTATAAATATAATAAATACAAGGTTAAGATTTTAGGTATTCCTCCATAATACATTTACGCATTGATTTAAAAATAATATTAATAATAATCAGAATTCTTGCGGGCTTGCAACCAGAGTGGACCTATGCCCATTCCGTGAGCGTTGCCAGATGGTTTTTTTAATGTTTTTAGCAATTAAATCTGAATTATTATAATTTTTGACTTCAATTATAATTATATAAGGGGATTAGCTGTGAATTAATATTTTTAACGCGTACTAACTACCCTACACCTGAACGCACGTTTTTATTTTAGCACAGTAAAGGAAAGGTTAAAGGCCGGCAAGAATTTGAAACATCGGAATGCTCTTGTAAACAATTAAATTACTCTTCACACAAAATACACAAAAAATATCAAATAAATTGTATTTTGTAGTCAAATGTTTAACATTTTTTATATTACAAAAATAATCTGCCTTTTTTAATTTCATTTTGAGTTTAAGAAAACAGATAAAAATAATTACATTGAAAATTTTGTTTATAAATGAAACCAAAACATCGCGCTGTTGATAACAGATATAATGATATAAGAGTCACCCTTTGCCGCCCGATTTGTATCCAGTCTGTACTTCCTAAACTCTTTGATTCATTAGTCTTGGATGAAATATATCCACAACTAGCTTCATTCATTGACTCAAGACAACATGGATTTGTGCGGAAGAGATCAACTTGTACTAACCTAGCGATATATCAACATTATATTATAGATAGCCTGGCATCTAGACAACAAGTTGACAGTATCTACACCGACTTTAGCAAGGCCTTTGATAAAGTGTCACACAAAATCCTTGCTAGAAAGCTACAGTGTTTGGGTATTGCTGACGAGATGTTGAATTGGCTCCAAAGCTACCTGATGGGCAGAGAACTGTACGTCAAAACTGATAATGAGCAATCCTATACATTAATCTCAACTATCGGTCTTCCCCAAGGGAGGGAGGTTATTCTTGCTGTTCATAAATGTCATCGTAATTTGTTAAAATAAAATAATAAAAAAGTACACACACACTCAAAATCAAAGATTCCGACACAGTACGAGATACTAAAACTGTGCCGTGTCACCCGCTGACGGTGTCTATGGAATAAAAAAAACATTTTTTTGTCGTCTAAACCTATTTCCCAACTTAAGAGAGAACTCACGGCGGTCTGCTCGGCGAGTCCGGCGGCTGCCAGCTCTATCCGGGAGAAGCGAGCCCTGCGCAGGACGGCCTCCAGAGCCTCGCACGCCTCCGGGGGCAGCGGCCCGCATAGCCGCAGCACCCCTCGCCTCCCGCTTGAGCCCCCCAGCGGCCAATCCTGGAAGAAAAAAAAATTGTTTTGTCGAAGCAGGATAACAAAGCGAACTGCAAACCTCAAAAGAAGAATTGGACCAAGCCGGGCAGCTTTCGGAAAAAATGGAGTGCTTTCACACAAATCAGATTTTCGCAGAGAACATTAAATAGGAGGGATAGAAATATCTCCTTCAAAGAGTTCAAAGTTTCTAGGTGTTCATTTAGATCAGAGGTTCCCAAACTTTTTTGTCCCGTAGACCCCTTACCGATTTTTTCTATTTTCTGTAGACCCTCTGCTTTCCTTATATTGATTTTTTTTTACAAATTCATCTATAACTGTAAAATTACTTTTTGAAGCTGACACAGAGCTACTCCCTTTAATAGGGTTTTCTGTAGAAAATATATTCTTTAAAATAAAAGATATGTTATGTTTTATAGTTATACATTTTAACTGTTAAATTTACAACACTGTTATAATATCACAATGTTGTATTATACACTTTTTTCGCCAACCAATGTTATCATCAGCAGATCAAACAACTGTCGTGATATTCCCAAAAAGTGTATAATAAAAAATGGTCACATTATAACAGTGTTGTAATTTTAACAGTTAATAATGTTGAAGAATCATAGTTTTTCGGCCAAAACAATAGACTATTTAGACATGCAATCATTAATTAAAACAAAACAAAATGCAAATCCAACATTTGTACATAAAATAAAACCAATAGGGGGGATGAGCCTGATGCTATGATATCAAAATTTCAATATTTGGCTTCAATTTAGTTTAACCATCTCGTGGACCCCCATTTACATCTCATGCACCCCCAATTACTTTTCCAGTTGTCGTAGACCCCTTGTAAGTCGAAATCGATCCCTGGGGGTCGATATAGATCACTTTGGGAACCACTGATTTCGATGACAATCTGTCTTACAATACGCACATATCAGGGCTTGTTAAGTCTGGCATCTTCCAACTGAGACAGCTAAAGCATATAAGAGATATTTACCTATTGGTGAAGCTAGGACCCTCGTAAATTCTTTTGTAGTTTCACATTTAGATTATTGCAACGGAATGTACGCTGGATTGCCAAATAATCAATTGAGCAGAATACAAAGTGTATTCAATGCCGCTGCCCGATTGATTATGGGGCAACACTGTCATATCACTCCGCTCCAGAAGGACCTTCACTGACTTAAAATTCGAGAGAGAGTAAAATATAAATTGTGTTTGACAGTGTTTAAGGCTCGACACCAGAGAGCGCCAGCGTATATATAGGACCTCTGCACGACACCTATGCCAACGGAAAAGCAACATTCACTCCGATCAGTAGAAACAAGTAACATAATAATTCCAGTCAGAGCCGATAAAGCAAGTTTCTATGATCGTGCTTTCAGCGTTGCGGGTCCATTGGCGTGGAACAGCCTCCATGTTAGTATTAAGTATGAGGATAGTGACGTTAAATTTAAGAAACTTCTAAAGACTGCACTGTTTGGTCAGTCATTTCCTAGTGCGCCCTTGGAGTAATTGATTTTACAAAACGGCGCACTTAAAATACAAGTCATCAGAATAATAATAGCCTAAGCTTAATTAAGGCGAGGGACGCACAGCTTTAAGTTTTGTCCCGCGCTATAAAAGCAGGTATCCCGCAATCCCGCTGTCTGAAATAATTTTATGATGGGACATAGAAGTGAAATAAAAAATTAAACTAGATTAAATGTGGCCTGGAGACCCATTTGCCTTTTGCTTTTTTCTTTCTTTCTTGAATGGTGTATTCCCCAGTTAATGTAGGTCCCGCATGGACGGAGGGCGGGCCTAGGGATTGTATGACATTTCGTGCTCAGATCGAGAAGGTATGTGACGTTTCGTTAAATATGCTGGGTTTTGTTCTTCGAATTGTTAGGGTTTCCAGAGACACCCGGGTCCTAAGAACTCTATAACTCCTTAGTCAGAAGCAGGCTCGAGAGAGGTGCCGTGAAATGGATTCCTTATGAGGTTCAGTATTCCCTCATGTTGGAGAGGGTTCAAAAGAAATTCTTGAGAGCCCTCTACATGAGTACGGAGTATATCCTTGGCTCTATCCAACGGAATTTCTCTTGGGTATGCTGGGGTATAACTCCCTCGAACTGAGGAGGGAAGGATTAATGTCAATGCATTTTTTCAAACTGATTCGGGGCTCTATTGAGAACCCCTATGTTCTGATAATTACCTGCGACAGCGCCGACATCAATTGTTCTTTGCTCCGTCACGCAGAACCAACCTGCCTTTGGTGATGCCAGTAGGAAGAGCAATTCGGACGTTGAATCTCGACGTTGAATCTCAATTTGTCTCGAATTTGGACATTTTCAGTGTCAGTGAGGCAGTATTCATAAAAAATATATTACAAATTCTGGAAAGAGTACTGCCTCACTGACATCGACATATTTGGGTTCCTTCTGATATGTATGATTTTTTGGTTTCATGTTGTTTTATCTTTGTCTTATCTTTGTAACACCGTTTTGTGTCCAAATGAGTCACCTAAATGTTTTTAATTTGTTATGTCTCATTTGTATATTATGTATAAATAAATAAATAAATGAGCGAAGCTGCCAAAAGGGCGCCTCTGCGTCCAATAACAGCTTTTCTTTCGTTTTCGCAGGAAAAAATTGTTTCACTCAACGAGTGTTTAAGTAAGATTCTGGAACGAATTATTCTCTATTCTACTGTAAATCAATATAAAAGGAGAACACTACAATATATGGAATAAGGAAGCAGAGTTGAAGACTTACTCTGAGCTGCTGTACGACTTCATCCAGAGGCTCCGTCTTGTGCTCCCGGCAAGACTTGGCATAGTGCGAAATGAGCTCATCGGAGTCTATCTCCTCAACTGAAAACAAAAACACAATATTATTAAAAACACTAGCTGTATAGTTGATTCACAAACCGAAGACCTATTGCTTATGTGTTGGTATGGTGGTCTTTCTTGGAATTTGATTGGTTACGTCCAGTTAGGTACGTCAAACGTCAGTGTGTTCCGAGATGTGAGGCGGAGCACACGCGTTTGGCTGCTCATATACTCGGTGATTCGAAAAATACTCGTTTCTCAGGAGTGTTTTATAACTAACTAACTTACCATCACGCCGTCTCCCCGGAGGGGTAGGCAGAGAGTGTTTTATTATTATTATTATTCATTAATCGCAAATTTACCATCTCGAAATTAGGAAAAGGAAAGGCACTTTCGGGTCAGTTTAAATACACAATATAGAAAGATATTTTATAATAATTAGTAATAATATCGTCCCTTATGTATGGATGACGCTGTCCTTCTTGCAGACAACGAGCATGAACTACAAGTCCTATGTATGAGGTATGCATGCGAAATGATCTGATGATGAATGTTAATAAGTCCAAGGTAATGATTTTTGAAAAGAAAGAAACCAGGACAGTCTGCAACATTAGCGTGAATGGTGAAAATTTGGAGCAAGTAGTTGAGTTCGTGTATTTAGGTAGTATGTTTACAGTGGAGAGGGATATTGAAAGAAGGGTTGGGGCAGGCAACAAAGTGAATGGTGCACTTAAAGTTGTCATCGCAAACAAAAACCTATCAATAAAAGCTAGAATGGCAGTGCACAATGGTGTTCTTCTACCGACCCTTATGTATGGAAGCGAAGCATGGAACTGGCAAAAGAAGGATGAAAGTAGAATAAATGCAGTTGAAATGAGATCTCTTAGAAGAATGTGTGGATACTCTGTGTATGACAGAGTGCCGAATGAAAATATAAGAAGTGAATGCGGTGCGAATGATGGTGTCATGAACAAAATAATGAAAGGATCATTAAGATGGTTTGGACATATGGAAAGAATGAATGAAGAAAGAATGGTAAAAAAATTATATATTAATGATGTAAATTGAACCAGAAATAGAGTAAGACCGAGGAAAACGTGGCACGATCAAATAAATCAAATATTGAATGTCGGCCATGTGAGGAGTCAGAGAAATCGACGCGCGTGCATGACACGATGTATGAATGTTGAGGAAGCGAGAGAAATATGTCAGGAAAGAAAAGTGTGGCAGTCCATTCTTTCTGCCTACCCCTTCGGGGAGACGGCGTGATGGTTAGTTAGTTAGTTAGTTAATGTGTTTTTTTTACTAATTTAAGGTGTGCTTTATATAATATTTACTTCTGATTTTATTTCATAATAAAGAGATGTGAGGCCGCGCGGGAGATATATAAGGTTAAAAGAATATATTAAATGTGGTCTGTCACCCTTTTGATTGATGACAAGAAAAGGCTAAATTAAATTAACGTAAGTCCCGGGTGGACAAGGAACTGGCCTAGATAGTGCAGCGAGACTGACGAAAGGGCGTCGCTGCGTCCTATAACAGTCTCGGGTGGTGGTGGGAACCTTATATTACCATCTCGAAATTAGGAAAAGGAAAGGCACTTTCGGGTCAGTTTAAATACACAATATAGAAAGATATTTTATAATAGTAATAATATCCTAGAGATAAAAACCTGCAAGGATCAAATATTGTAATCGAAACCAACAAAGGGGAAAAAAGAGTATCATTATTATTATTAGTCTCACCCTTAGTCGCTTTTCCAAGAAAAAATTAATGAACAAATTATAATTTTAATAAACTTAATTTTTATAATCATTACAATTAAGCTGATAGCATTTTTGAAAATAATTAAAATAACATGTTTATTTATTTGTAATTAACTAACTAACTAACCATCACGCCGTCTCCCCGAAGGGGTAGGACTGCCACACTTTTCTTTCCTGACATATTTCTCTCGCTTCCTCAACAGTCATGCACGCGCGTCGATTTCTCTGACTCCTCACATGGCCGACATTCAATATTTGATTTATTTGATCGTGCCACGTTTTCCTCGGTCTTCCTCATTTCTGGGTTGTTCCATTTTACATTTAACAAATAATTCTTACCATTCTTCATTCTTTCCGGTGTCCAAACCATCTTAATGATCCTTTCATTATTTTGTTCATAACACCATCATTTGCACCGCATTCACTTCTTATATTTTCATATCTACACTCTATCATACACAGAGAACACATATTCGTCTAAGAGATCTCATTTCAACTGCATTTATTCTACTTCTCTTCATCCTTCTTTTGCCAGTTCCATGCTTCGCCTATACATCAGGGTCGGAAGAAGAAACCATTGTGCACCGCCATTCTGTTTTTGGATAGGTTTTTGTTTGCGATGACAATTTTAAGTGCACCCAGTCACTTTGTTGCCTGCCCCAACCCTTCTTTCAATATCCCTCTCCACTGTAAACATACTACCTAAATACACGAACTCACCTACTTGCTCCAAATTTTCACCATTCACGCTAATGTTGCAGACTGTCATGATTTATTTAATAATAATTTATAGAATTGTTAATGGGACAAATGAAGAGTGGTGATGTGTCAGACTAGGTGTCTCTGCCTACCCCTGCGGAAGCGTGATCCCGGAGCTAATTATATTTTGAGTCGGCGTACAATTTTAGAGCCAGAATAGACGGGACAAGAGGAAAATGAGTAATTTGACCGAAAATAATTATTTTCACGGTATTTGTCTGTTCTGAGGGACAGGTGACCAATTCTTGGCACGGCCAACCAGGGTCGCCCCTCACATATAATAATAATGAAATTAAAGAAATTAAAAATAAAAACAGATAAGTTTAGACACGTGGAAAGAATGAAGGAATGAAGAAGTAGAGACACATGGAAAGAATGAAGGAATGAAGAAGTTTAGACACATGGAAGGAATGAAGAAGTTTAGACACATGGAAGGAATGAAGTTTAGACACGTGGAAAGAATGAAGTTTAGACACGTGGAAAGAATGAAGGAATGAAGAAGTAGAGACACATGGAAAGAATGAAGGAATGAAGAAGTTTAGACACATGGAAGGAATGAAGAAGTTTAGACACATGGAAGGAATGAAGTTTAGACACGTGGAAAGAATGAAGTTTAGACACGTGGAAAGAATGAAGGAATGAAGAAGTAGAGACACATGGAAAGAATGAAGGAATGAAGAAGTTTAGACACATGGAAAGAATGAAGGAATGAAGAAGTTTAGACACATGGAAATAATGAAAAGTTGAAGTTTAAAACACATGGAAAGAATGAAGGAATGAAGAAGTTTGGACACATCAAAGGAAGGAAAAAATAAAGAAGTTAGACACATGGAAAGAATGAAGAAGTTTAAAACACATGGAAAGAATGAATGAATTAAGAAGATATGGAAAGAACGAAGTTTAGATACATGGAAATATTGAAGGAATGAAAAAGTAAAGACACATGAGAAGAATTAAGAAAGTATGTGTTAACAAAATAAACAGACCAAAATATTTAGGAAGATGGAGGAAAATATGGGATGATCAAATCAATCAAATATTAAATGACAGCCATGTAAGGAGTCAGAGAAATTGATGTGTGTGTATGAAGCAATTGAATGTAGAGGAAACGAGAGAGAAATGTCAGGATAGAACAATGTGGCGGTCCGTTCTTTCTGCCTACCCCTCCGGAGAGAGACGGCATAATGGTTGGTTAGTTAGATGAACTACTTCCCGAACACGCTGTACACATTTCAATATTGTATAATTATTCCAACAGGTTGTGAAATGAAACAATGGGAACATATTTTCCGTACCACCTGTGGCGGACACGCATATATAAGTGAGGTTATTCTTAAAAACTATCCTCAATTAGTTAGAAATGGAATTCTTAGAAAATAGTCAGCTTCATACTTGGCAGTAGTCTATTCCAGCGTTTCCCAACCTTTTTATGCCCGCGGACCGGTGAAAACAGGGGAATATTTTTTCAGATAAAAATATATTTTTCATGCTGTATTTTGTTTTTGTAAATGCTCACCGACGTGTATAAAATACAAAGAGAAACGGTAATTATTTATTAGGAACATATTTAATTTCTATAGGTTCTTCTTCTTCTTCTTCTCCAGCGCTACAACCCTTTATAATAATAATAATAAATTGGATAATTTATAGAGCGCTATTTTTATGAATTACTCATCTCAAGGGTGCTGTAGAAGATGCTCCGTTTTATCAACTAGATAAAAATAATAATAATAATAATAATGATAACAATAATAATAAACATATTTAGTATGAGGGCTGCACCTGACGTAGTCGATCTGCCCTTCCTATCAGGAAATGATAATTTGAAAAGGTGCGTTTTGAGTCTCGATCTAAACTCTGATTGATTCTCAATGCACATAAGGTCTGCTGGAAGATTGTTCCAGGCTGAAGGGCCGGCTATCGCGGAGGCTTTGTCGGCACAGTCTGTGCTTGGACAGCGTTTTGGCAGTCAATCTACCGATCGCAGAAGACTTAATTGATCGCAATGTAGAGTGTCCAGCATTCAGGTTCTCGTTGATGCAGAGTTCAGATATATAAGCTGGTGCCACTCCATGCAACGCCTTATAGACCGTCCAGCAGAGCTTTGTGAGTCTAAACCTACTGCAAGAAACGTCTCTATCTCATCCTGTCTCTGGCCCTCACCTCCAGTCTTGCTGCTCCAGTATTCGACAGTCTGCCACCGCACCTTCTAACCATCAGAGTCTCCGCATGCCAACGCTTCTTCGTTCTACTGGATTGTCAGACAACACTCTTGTGGAGCTTCAGATCCCCCATGCGGTACAAGTTCCCTAGCCAGTCTGTTGATCTTTATGAACTTGACCACGCTGACCTCCTGGTATAGATCGTAGAGCTCTGTGTTGTATCTCCTTCTCCACGTCTGACCATCCTTAATGGGTCCGAAGATTCTGCGGAGGATCTTCCTTTCGAAGCAGTTCATCTTTACTTCATCACGTTTAGTGAGTGTCCAAGTCTCCGAGGCATATGTTAGAACTGGTCTAATCATAATATAATTATAATTGTATAGGTTATAATTTCATAATTAAATAAGACAGAATTTGACCATCTTACCAGATATATGAAAAGTCACGCAATGAAGTCTTAACTAACCATTACGCCGTTTCTCCGCAGAGGTAGGCAAGAGGATGGACCGCCATACTCCTCTGTCATGACATTACTCTCTACATTCATGCATCGTAACATGCACACTATTCGATTCGAGTCAGAGAAATCGACGCATGTGCATGACACAAAGCATGAATGTTGAGGATGCGAGAGAAATATGTCAGGAAAGAAAAGTGTTGCAGTCTTTTCTTTCTGCCTACCCCTTCGAGAGACGACGTGATGGTTAGTTTTTTTACAATTAACTTTTACCAAAACATTTAATTGTTGCTTTGTCAAGTTTAAACCATATCTTTATCATTATCATGAGAGTTCCACATGCATGAACTAACTCAATATAACAATTTCTCCAAACCAATTTATAAATTTAATTATACACCAGGTACAAGGTGGTTAAAAAAAATGTTTTTTTTAAATAAAAAATAACTAAACATAACACCGTTTTTCCGAAGTGGTAGAGAGAAATAATGGACCACCACACTATCCTTTCCTGACTTACTTCTCTCACTTTCGCAACATTCATACATTGTTTTATGCACGCACATCGATTTCTTTGACTGCTCAAGTGGAGAACATTTGCTCTGTTTTACTAGTTTCAAACAGCGTTTTAATTCATGAAATATTCATTATCCAATTTTATTTTTATCATTAAACTATAGAACAGTTCAGGACCTTCAAGTATCTAGGCATAGATCTGGTGGGAGGAGCTGATCTGCGGAAATAAATACAAGCCCAAGTAAACAAGGCAGCGGCAATCTCTGGCGCTCTAATTCCACAATATGGAAAAACAAAGACATGGCCATTAAGCGTAAGATGTGAATTTATAAAGCATGCGTAAGACCAATAATAACATATGGCGTCGAAGCAAGGACAGATACAGTAAAGACCAAACAAGTTTTGAGGACTTCCGATATGAAGACACCGAGTACGATAGCAGGCAAGACACTGAGAGATCATGTGAGGAACACCAGAATAAGAGAGATAAGTGAGATTGAAGATATTGTAAGATGGAGAAGACAGCGAAAAAGGGACTGGTACGGTCATGTTCAAAGAATGGACATCACCAGACTTCCCTATATTGCACTACATAATCAGCCTCATGGGACTCGTCCTCGTGAAAGACCTCCTAAAAGATGGAAGGATAGCTGGGAATCTACCTCACAGGAGGAGCAATACTCTGGAAAACAGACCACATAGGTCTACAACAAGAAGAAGAAATTATACATAAATGGCAGACTGACATCAGGGTTGACAAGCAACAGAAGAGTGATGACATCATGGAATATTTAAAATGTGAATTACTCCGTGGGTATTATAGTTATATTGCTAAAATCTTGTAACATTTGTGACAAATGATTCACAGATGGCAGTATGGTTCGATATTGGGTAAGAAATTGAATAATAAAATATTTGTAGAACAAAATACCTATACTGCAAACACCATTATGTCGCGCCTTCGGTAAGACAAGGGCATAATTGTTAAAAATTCTCAAAAGGAGTTAAGTATGCCAATGTATTTTAAAAACATCCCTTTATCTGGAGGAACAAAGTCGCTCATTAAGTTCAGTCTCATTTTGCCAGAGGGCGATAGTGTATTATCTATACAGCCAGAATATCACGACATTATTCTTCAAAAATCTTTAAATGTCTCTAATGAAAAATTACAAAACGTGCAATTGTGCCCTTGTCTTACCAAAGGTACGATAATATTAATAATAAATTGGATAATTTATAGAGCGCCATTTTTATGAATTGCTCATCTCAAGGGCGCTGTAGAAAATGCTCTGTTTTATGAACTACTTAAAAATAAACATACTTAGAATGGGGGCTGCACCCAACGCAGTCGATCAACCCTTCTTATCAGGAAAGGATAATTTGAAAAGGTGCGTTTTGAGTCATCTAAACTCTGACTGATTCTCAATGCACCTAAGGTCTGCTGGAAGATTGTTCCGGGCTGAAGGGCCGGCTATCACGAAGGCTCGGTCGCCAAAGTTTGTTCTAGGACAGCGTTTTGGCACAGTCAATCTACCGATCGCAGAAGTCTAAGCTGATCGTAATGTAGACTGTCTGGCATTCAATTTCTCGTTGATGCAGAGTTCAGATATATAAGCTGGTGCCTTGCAACTCTTCGGCACACCTCTTATCAGTCTTGCTGCTGCGTTGAATGCAGCTTTAATGTACGATGTGTATTTTTATGTAACGTTTATGTTGAGCCACCCTGTGTAGAGAGGTCGCCCGTGTGTCTAGAGTCTTGTGCCAACTGCCAAGGAGCGCATGCCAAAGTTGCTCCACTGCGTAATCTACGCACTTTATTATATATGATTGTGCGTCTACTTGTGTGAAGAGAGAACTAGTCCCTTCCAAACATAAATTATTACGTCCAAAAATGATTCGAACACCTGCTTTTTCACGATCGATATATCATACCCTGTAACAAACTAGAAGCATCATCGACTCGTTCTTGTACTTCGGTATAAAGGTCACTATGGCTGCAGATCTCTACTCCCAAATTTCTGAAGCTCATTACTTGCTCCACAGGTGTATCATCAACAGTCGGCTTAAGATATTTCTCTCTACGAAGGAAGCACTGCCAGTGTTAGGGTAAATGGAGACATCACGCCTTGGTTTGATATCACAAAGGGTGTTAAACAGGGGTGCGTGATGTCTCCATGGTTGTTCGACCTGTATATGGACAAGTGTATGAAAGAACTGAAAGGAATAAATGCTGGTGTTAAGATGAGTTGTCTGTAAATTGTTTGCTTTACGCAGATGATGCCATTCTCTTTGCGGATAGTGCGGACGAATTACAAGTCTTGGTATCCAGAATGTATGAGGTATGCAAGTCAAACGATTTAATGATGAATGTCGGAAAGTCAAAGGTGATGGTTTTTGAAAGGGAAGAGCAAATGACAGTTTTTAATATAAGAGTGAACGAAGAGAACTTAGAGCAGGTGAGCGAATTTGTGTATTTAGGTAGCATGTTCACAGCGGATGGTGGAACGGATAGTGACGTCGAAAGAAGGGTTGGTGCGGATAACAAAGTGAATGGAGCTTTAAAAATAGTTATTGTAAAACCAGAATTTATCAATGAAAGTGAAATGGGCGTTCACAATGGAGTTCTGGTCCCAACCCTAAAGTATAGAAGCGAAGCATGGAACTGACAGAAGAAGGATGAGAGCATAATAAATGCGGTAGAGACGAGGTCCCTAAGATGTATGTGTGGTAGAACGATATACGACAGAATCTCAAATGCTGATATAAGAAAGGAATGTAGAGCGGAAGAAGGTATTATGAACAAAATTATGAAAGGATCGCTGCGTTGGTTCGGACATATGGAGTATCTAAAAGTGAATGTAATGAACCAGTTGGAAGCGCTCGAGATGTGGATATACCGCAGAGTGCTCCGTATACCGTGGACTGATAGGGTCAGTAATGCAGACGTACTACAGAGAGCCAGAGCCAATAGAGAGCTGTTGTCGAGTGTGAAAATTAGAAAGGTCTCGTATTTGGGTGTGGATGTGCTAACAGGAGAAAAATACCACCTCCTTCGACTGATAATAATGGGTAAAGTGGAGGGATGTCGGGGAATTGGTAGGAGGCAGCTGTCCTGGCTGCGGAACCTAAAATAGTGTACAGGAATTACAAGAGTTCAGAACCTGTTTCAAGTGGCGCAGGACAGAGATGCCTCTGCTGCAGTGATCGCCAACGTTGGGGGGACTCGACATGGCACCGAAATAAGAAGACACATTGATGAATTAAAATAGACCCTTTTTTCGAAAAAAAATACAATTATTCGAATTTTTGATTATCCGGGGCCGTTCCCAATTGATCCGGATCTTTCCAGACAAATGTATAAAATGGGAAAAATACAAAATCCTGAATCGGTGTAGTCACAATATCCTTCCGGAACAGAATAGAAGTTTGTTTATGTTGATAAAACAAATTAAACAAGTGTGAATTATACGCCTGTAATGTAATTAGTGACGTCACCGAGAGATCTTTATTATCCACAGCACACACTCCATCTTGTCATACAACGGTTGCCTCTTTCAAATTCATACGGCGGCGTGCCGTGCATGCGCATGAAATATTAAAACTAAGAATGACATTAACAATTTATTTAAAAGAAATGAAAATGTCCATTTTCTAACTAACTAACTAACCATCACGCCGTCTCCCCGAAGGGGTAGGCAGAAAGAATGGACTGCCACACCTTTCTTTCCTGACATATTTCTCTCGCATCCTCAACATTCATACATCGTGTCATGCACGCGCGTCGATTTCTCTGACTCCTCACATGGCCGACATTCAATATTTGATTTATTTGATCGTGCCACGTTTTCCTTGGTCTTCCTCTATTTCTGGTTCCATTTACATCATTAACATATAATTTTTTTACCATTCTTTCTTCATTCATTCTTTCCATATGTCCAAACCATCTTAATGATCCTTTCATTATTTTGTTCATGACACCATCATTCGCACCGCATTCACTTCTTATATTTTCATTCGACACTCTATCATACACAGAGTATCCACACATTCGTCTAAGAGATCTCATTTCTACTGCATTTATTCTACTTTCATCCTTCTTTTGCCAGTTCCATGCTTCGCTTCCATACATAAGGGTCGGTAGAAGAACACCATTGTGCCCTGCCATTCTAGCTTTTTTGGATAGGTTTTTGTTTGCGATGACAACTTTAAGTGCACCATTCACTTTGTTGCCTGCCCCAACCCTTCTTTCAATATCCCTCTCCACTCTCCCATCTCTTGTAAACATACTGCCTAAATACACAAACTCAACTACTTGCTCCATGTTTTCACCATTCACGCTAATGTTGCAGACTGTCATGGTTTCTTCCTTTTCAAAAATCATTACCTTGGACTTATTAACATTCATCTTCAGATCATTTCGCATGCATACCGCATGCATACCTCATCCATTTTCTAGAAGTTTTATTATATTTTATGCGAATGACATGTTTCGCCTTGCCAAGGCGTTGTTATAAAATGTAAGGAGAATCAAATATAAAGCATATTCAGATAATTTAATTCAATTCAATTCGATTCAATTCAATTTATTAAAAAAAAAAATTATAAACATTACAGAATAATATCAATTCCAAATCGTTTATAATCTCAATATACAAAATTATAATAACATTTTTTTTTAAAAAGAAATACAAATAATATAATAAGAAAACAAACAGAAGACAATTAGAAAAAATATTCAAGAACAATTTAGTTAAAATAAACATTGTTGTACAATAAGAAGAGAAGCAAATAGAAATTTAATAACTAAGAGATAGATGCTTTCTGAGGGTAGCCTCACTAGCGTGGAAGATGTCCACATCCGAAGAGATGCGGTTTAATAGGATTATTGCCCTGCCCACGGGCATTACCTTACCTAGATTGATTCTACACAGTGGCAGGTGAAATAATCTATGTTGCCTTTGTCGCAGATAATTGTCGGGGACAAACAAAGTCAAGTCATTCAAAATATCAGGTTTATGTATTCGACTACGAATCAGTTGAAAAAAATTAACACCCAGGTGGACAGTTCGTCTAATTTCCGATGATTGGTAGTCCAGCATACCTAGCAAGAAATCAGACTTAATGATTTTACTGAAATCTCTTGATGGAAAATCATTTTAATTAATAATTTAATAAAACTATGTATTTCTAATAACACCTTCCACTTGTTGTCTTTATTTTGACAGCAATCGGTTTCGCCAGGCTAGCTGGGATCGACAGACTGTTGACACTGTTATGAACATACTTCTTTATATGTGAATATGTGGTAAATCTGTATATGATAGTGTTAAATGCCAATATAAGAAGTGAATATAGTACAATTCACTTATTCTATCTAATATTAATGTAGGTCAACTCTCTTATACTATAAAATATTGATAATATATAATAATAAACATATTTTGTATGAGGGCAGCACCTGACGTAGTTGATCAGCCCTTCCTATCAGGAAATGATAATTTGAAAAGGTGCGTTTAGAGTCTCGATCTAAACTCTGATTGATTATCTATACGCTTAAGGTATGCTGGAAGATTGTTTCAGGCTGAAGGGCCGGCTACCACGAAGGCTCGGTCACCAAAGTTTGTGCTTGGACAGCGTTTTGGCACAGCCAATCTACCGATCGTAGAAGACTTGGCTGATCGCAATGTAGACTGTCTGGCATTCAGGTTCTCGTTGATGCAAAGTTCAGATATATAAGCTGGTGCCATTCTATTCAACGCTTTATAGACCGTCCAGCAGAGCTTGTATTGTATCCTTTTCAGACATATAATGTTGTTTAACTCACTCACACTGTTAAAAAAATCAGGTTAATTAACTCACTTAATTAGAATAAAATAGATTATTGAGTCAGTCAGTTGAGAGTCAGAAAAATTGATGTGAGTGCATGACACAATGTATGAATGTTGAGTAGACGAAAGAAGTATGTCAGGAAATAAAAGTGTAGCAGTCCATGCTTTCTGCCTACCCCTTTGTTAGTTAGTTAATACATTGAATAAAATGATTATCCAGGATCACTGATTCGTCTGTTCTGTGCAATAAGTATGACAGAGTTGTCTATGAAAGTGCAAAATATGTTTATAAGGAACGCAAGTATAGAGTTATTCAATAGTGAAAGCACGATTATAGGTGTTAATGTGCCCTTGAGGTGATAACATCACAAAAACGGCACTTCAAAGTTCTTCTTTTCTTCTTCTTTTTGTCCTGTCACACCTACGTGGTGCATAGGGCCTCAAGGAACCTTCTCCGCCCAACTCTATCACGTGCCTGATGCCTAACATCATCCCAAGTGGGGCCTGCTGCCTTAATCTCGTCCTGCAGGGCTCTTCTCCAGGCGGCACTAGGTCTGCCTTGCTTCCTCTTTCCCCCCATAGGGGACCAGTCTAGTGCACCCTGAGCGATGCAGGCTGGGTTCTGTCTCAGAGTGTGACTGATCCACTGCCATTTGCGCCTAGCGACTTGTTTTCTAATTGGCTTTTCGCCTGCCATGGTCCAGAGAACGGCATATGACACTGTTTGGGGCCAATAGATTTTGAATATTGAGCGAAGGCACCTTTAAAGGTAAGCATATTATTATTATTATTATTGCTATTTATTTTTAAAAACATTTTATTTCATTATTATTTTAAATGAACTTCGATCAAGAGATCATTAGATTATCTCAAACATGATTTTTTATTGTACAAATTTTTTTGTGCACAATTTTATTGCACAATACTAGAAGCATTTGAGTTGTGGAAACTTCAAAAATCACAGACAGCCTTAGTACATTATTGACTATACAGTTTTATAAAGGTGGCAACACTTATAAATAGCTGCATCTTAGAATTAAAATTTGAAATACACATATTGGCCAAATTGTATAATTAGGCAGGTGGAAAGAGCAATCCAACTGCTAAACATGGTCTCCTCGGAGATCGACGTCTTTCATATTAGCGATAGTACATTCAGAAGGTAAATACTCTTAATTCTGGAGAGTATCCTGTTTTCCTAATGTCGAACCATTTCTCATGCGTTTCTGGTAGTACACTATACACAATATGTTATTTTACCTGTTCTCAATAGATGTCTTAAAATAAATTTTGTAATGTCTATTGGTGAAATAAACTGATTTGATTTGATCTCAACTTTTTTGTTAATAATATTATGAATCATTGGTGCATTGGAATGAAGTTCTGTGATGCTTTTGATATGTTTAAATTAAGAAATGAAATGAAAGAAATAGTGCGGCGGCACATTCTTTCTGCCTATTTCTGCCTAACCCTTCGGAGAAACAGCGTGATAGTTAGTTAGTTAAAACATTAAACAAAAAGATTGTCCAAGATCTGATTAGTCTGTTTTGTTCAATAAGAATGACAGAGCGAAATATGTGTATAAGGTACGCAAGAATAGAGTGAATCAGTAGTGAAAGGCATGAAGAGGAGGAAGAAAGGCTCAAAATGACAAAATAATTCCACGAAAATATAAAAATATTTTAGCAAGAAATCTTAAAAGCACTAAATCATCCTAACTGCATCCCTATAAAGCCTTTTATGCATCTTTATAGTAGGTGATGTATGCCAAGTCAAAGCCAAAAAATTCAAGAAAAAAAGAAGTTCTATTTGTAAACACATATTAATATTCACATTTCCTTTGATATTCGTTTATAAATCTTTTAAATGGGGATTTTAACTTAAGCTGTAATGAGGTAAAGATTTTTTTAATACCTTATTAAATATTGAATCAGGAAATGTCGAAGGGTTAAAATAAATTGTACAATTTAAAATTGAAACGTATGTCCAATTTGATGTTGTGCAATTAAATACGATATAATATATATTTGAATGAGAGACATTTTTATGGTTCTATAAACTTTTAACGTCAGACAAAAAATATTCCTCGGGTTTTTAAACGAATTACATAGTGCCTGAAGAAAAGAAATGTTCAAGAGGCGACTGTTAAATGATGTTGCATGGTAGTTACCTGACTGCCAAGGATACACGGGCTCCAAGTAGCCCGTGACGAGTTTGCTGTCGTCCTCAGGGAATGTGACTCTCCGAGACCTGTCGGAAGGCCTACCCGCCCGGCCGGCCAGCGAGCTCGGCGCGCGGGGCGGGCTGGCGGCGCCGGAGGCCCCGAGGCCCTGCGGCGAGGCGCCCTCCTCGCCGTCCCCGCGGAGCGCCCCCGACATCTCACATTCTGTCACAATTACACGCGCAAGTAAAAGGGAAAATTCTTCACAAGGCGATTCCAGATCCGCACCGTTTTCACTCCGAAATAATCTATAATGCACAGGTAATTTGCTGGCGTGGTTCACTGAGGTTTTGGTGTTTATTATGGGCCCGCGCGAAATGATTCGATATACAAAGGATACATATAGTGCGCGCCATCTTGCTTGTGGGCACCTATATAAAGAGGAAAAAAAACATAGACAATTTTAGTATTGACAATCGCTGCTGTCAGTTGTATCAAGCTGTCAAAATACATATTTTTTTGTTATTTGTTTTAAGTACCTTCTTGTTTGTCCTCCATTTTTTTTTTATTGTTGTAATGGGAATTTACGGTAGACGAATAATAAATACAGGTAGCTTTCATTAGTAAAAGGAGAAAACATTTCCTTTCTCGAAATATAACAAAAGGGCTCCTGATTGTTATTTAACATGGTTTTCAAATGAATTCAGGCGATGGCAGTGTGATTGAAGTCTGGTGTAGAATTCACGTGACAATATAATGGCGATAGATTAGCTACCCATCACATGTCATGAGAACCAATAGCTTAACAGTTATATACATTAATTGGGTTCAAATAATCTGATGTGTATAAATGTGGAAAGCAACAGGAAACTATTCCATTGAAAGGCCCGAATGGCATCCCAAAAACCAACAAAAATAACGCACTTTACTGCAAACCCTTGGATTAAAAGTATCGACGGGAATCAACTCAGAAATATACGAATTGTGGTGTAATTGATAAAAAGCATGTTTTTCGGGAAATACAATTTCTAAATAGAGCCCTTAATAAAATTAAGTAGGAATCACTAAGATGCTTTGGACATATGGAACTAATGGATGAGGGATGCATTGTTAAAAATATAGGTGCAAATTATGAGAATGGAAAAAGAAGTCGTGGGCGGCCAATAAAAATATGGCTTGACCAAATTAACCAAATACTTAATGGCAACCATCTTGGTAGTTGAAAAAATCGACGAGCGTGCATGACACTGTAGAAAAATAGAAGAATAGCAAGAGTTTTGTCAGGATAGAACATTTTTTGCCTACCCCTCGGGAGAAATGGCGTGATTTTACCCTAAATAAATATAAAAATGACCCTATCTTATGTTATCCTCCTAGTCTAAGGTGTAAGAAAGGCTTTTATTCATAATGCATTCAATTGAATTAATTATCTTTCTAACAGGTAAAGTATTTTTTTTATTATGAGTTAAGTTTACTGCTAAAAAATTATAATTCTGCACAATTTTGTATTATTGGGTCTAAATTAGGATTTACATTGAGTTAGCATAATTAATGTGTATTATTATTTTTGATTATCTATGAAGCATTTTCTTATCTTTGTCACTTGCTTATAAATATGCCGCTAGTTTTGTTTGTGGTCATTCGGGTTTTTTCATTCGATGGTATCGGGTTATTTCACGTTAATTACGCGATTTAACTGCCAATAAAAAGGAAATATTTATATCTAAACATTCCCCAAGTGCTTATAAATCGAGTTGTGTACTCGCTTGTTACAAAACGACGTATTGACTGAACATTTGTGTCGAAATAGTGCTAACCTAAAATTCCTAGCATTATTAGCGGCGTCTGTCAAAATACGATGTAAAACAATTGACAAATTGCAATATAATTACGTTTTACATATGTTAATTAACGATTTATTTAGTGCGATATTAAATATTTAAGTCATCATACCAATTTTCTAGTCTTAAATTTGAAGCAAAGGTTTAAAATATGACATCTCCAGCTCCGAACGTTGTGAATAAAACGGGTAGTGGTTGGCCACGGAAACTGCCGACGGCGCCCCAAACGCCACCATGTTCACAAACTCAGACTTTAAACAGATCTATCCATCTATATCCCTTGACAAACTATACATTTGGAACCAAAGAACCTTTATTTGAAAGAGATCCATCGGTTCCCGCGCGGTTCCAACGGATGCGCGATGAGTTCGAAAGAATCGGCATGCGGCGGTCTGTGGAGGGCGTTCTGTTAGTTCACGAGCACGGACTCCCGCACGTGCTGCTGCTGCAACTGGGGACCACGTTCTTCAAGCTCCCTGGGGGTGAACTGAACACCGGAGAAGACGAGATCGAGGGGCTGAAGCGCCTGTTGAGCGAGACCCTCGGGCGCCAGGACGGCGTCAGGCAGGAGTGGGTGATTGAAGATACGATCGGCAACTGGTGGCGCCCGAACTTCGAACCTCCGCAGTATCCCTATGTTCCCCCGCACATCACCAACCCCAAAGAGCACAAGCGCTTATTTTTGGTGCAGCTGCAGGATAAGGCGCTGTTTGCCGTGCCCAAGAACTACAAGCTGGTGGCAGCTCCGCTGTTTGAGCTGTACGACAATTCCCAGGGCTACGGGCCCATTATTTCCTCTCTTTCGCAGAGCCTCTGCCGCTTTAATTTTGTTTATATGTAGTCCTTTATATCTCTCTCTTAAATACATTCTATATTAAGTCCTTGCTTGTTTTATTTTATTTTACACACCCTCCGAACACATGTTTTTATTTCATAATTTTTCACAAATTTCCAGTGGGAATATGGATAAAAACCTCATCTAGTATAGGATCTTGTCTTTCAGGAGTTTCAACCCAAAGGCTGGTGTTGTTGGGTGATATTAATAATTATTTGTTAAAAATGTATAAAGTCACTTAAATTTTCATTAATTACCATATTCTGCTCTATTTACTAGTGTATATAAACAGCAACGAGCTGAAATTTCGCCACATTTAATAATGCCTTAGAAGGACGAAGCATGTCATTTCCATTAAATACAATAAAACTTCTAGAAAGCTGACATTTTCATTTGTATTAATTAAGTAAAATGAATCAATTGTATCTCAATAGAGACGAAGATGCACATTGGAAACAGAATATGGTTGATCGAGGCGTTTACAGGACTTATGACCTGTCATGAGCCTGTCTGTGAGCACACGCTTTATGTAATACAACATTCCCCATTCCACATTTTTTTTCTTATGACCAGTATGTCTGACAAATTTTCGGAAGTTGTACTCGTATATATGTTAATCTGTAAGACCACCCCTTACCATGGCAGTTTTTTGCAATCTATTTGCATCTTCGTCTCTATTGAGATACAATTGATTCTTGAATTGAAAGCCCGCAATGGGTAAAATCCAGTTGTTAGTCTACAAGTATTTGTATACATTAAAAATGTTGTAAAAATAAAATGAAGTTATAAAAATAATTTTATATCATTCAAACAAAACTTTGAGATAAATTATTTAATATTAGAAAATTCTGAATACAAATGAAAACATCTGTTTTCTAGAAATTCATTTTTACTGAACTTGTGAATCACTTTTTCTTATGGACACAAATATCTAGAATATAAAATATCAACTAAAATGATTTAAAAATTTCTGACAAACATGGAACAATAAGTACGAGTATGTATGTAGATTAAGGCTTACCGCGCACTAAGCAGCCAAGTTGCCGCAACCAGGTTGCGGCAGCCAGTCTGACATGGCAGTATATGGGAGCCCGCGCACTAGGCAACCACGATTTTCTGGTTGCGGTAGCCATTAGAACGCGTCTGAGTGCACGGCAACTAGCTGGCTGCTAGCAGCCAGAACTAGCGCGAACAATAGTAGGCGATTGTATGTGGCTGCCGTCAGTCCTCGCGCACTTGTTATAGCGGCCAGACGTATTTTGTGCTCCGTGACGTTTTGAAAAATGATTTTCGTTCGGAGAAATTTATTCTGGGTATTATTATTATATAGTAAGAAGTAAATAATAAATGTTTTGAAAAATAAACGCAATATTTTATTTATTTATGTAGGTACTCATTGGTTGCTATAACTGGCTGCTTAATATTATGGCTGCGGCAACCTGGCTGCTTAGTACGCAGTAAGCCTAAGAAGGACACTGTTTTAAATAAGAATACAGGTATATAGAATATTACAGAAAGGTGAATAATAATAAAATTAAGAATACACATAAGCGGCTTGTTAAAGAAAGACATGTACTTGAGGTGAGCAATGTGAACAATACTGACAATTAGCTGGTAAACTTGAACTGGTTTGCAAAATTAAGGGTTTGGTGGAGGTCGATACTTTCTAAGTATAGAAAACAACAACTACAACAACAAACCATCACGCCATTTCCCTGCAGGGGTAGGCAGAGAGAATGGACCGCCACACTACTCTATCCTGGCAAACCTCTCTAGCTTCCTCCACATTCATACAACGAGTCATACACGCACGTCGATTCTTCCGACTTCTACCATGACCAACCTTTAAAATTTGATTAATTTGGTCATGCCATGTTTACCTCGACTTAGTACCCCATTTACATCATTAACGTATACTTTCTTAACCATTCTTTCTCCATCCATGCGTTCCATATGTTCGAACCAACGCAGCGATCCTTTCATAATTTTGTTCATAATACCTTCTTCCGCTCTACATTCCTTTAGAAAGAAAATAATTTAGATTTACTCCAAAAATCTAAGTCTTGACAAGAATTTGCAAGTCTAGTCATTCTCGGTATAGGTGCATTATATCCATAGTTAGTTCTATGCATATTCTCATGGAAGAGTTTAAATTGCCTTAGATTTCAGGTGGGTATATTGAATTTTTCAACATTCGCACCATTCAGTTGCAGAGTGGATATAGAATAATTAAGTCCCCCAAATGTCATCTATTTAGTCTTCTTAACGTTGATTTGCAAGCCCAGATCCTCTCCTGCTATATCAATTTTATTTAGAAGTTCTTGAAAATCAGATATACTGTCAGCTAAAATAACTGTGTCATCAGCATACCTGATGTTATTAACAAGATCCCCATTAACCTTCACTCCCAGGCTGGAGTTTTCAATACATTGGAAGACTTGATTGGAATACAAGTTAAACAATAGAGGTGCCAAAATGCAGCCTTGTCGAACTCCTCTGCGTATAGCTATATCGTCTGTACTCTCATTTCCATGTCTAATCTCAACGTCGGGGAGTTGGTAGAAGGCAGCTGTCCTGGTATGCGGAACATTAAAGAGTGAACAAGAGTTCAGAACCTGTTCCAAGTGGCGCAGGACAGAGATGCCTTTGCTGCAGTGATCGCCAACGTTGGGGGGACCTCACACGGCACCGAAAGAAGAAGATATTGAATTTTATAATTTCGAGAAGACAAGGTGTATCAAAGTCTAAGTTTACAATAAAAAAGGAGACTACATCATAATTACTTCTGCAATTAAATAGTGGTGAAATATCCAGTAGCTTTTCCAGGTCAAAGTAGGAATATTCTTCTCTGTCAAGTCTAAGCAACTAACTAACCATCACGTCATTTCTCCCGATGGGTAGACAGAGAGGATGGACTGCTAAACTATTCAAATGCTGACATTACTTTCGCGCATCTTCTACATTCACACACCGTGACAAAAGCATTCGACCAAATATCCTAAGAAAAGGATGCTGTACGGGATCAATGTTTAAAATGTGAATTTACGGGTTCAATGTTTGAATATGGAGACCAGACTATGGAGCTGTATGGGTCTCTCGCAAACCAAGATGGAGGATCTAGCGGTCGAAGTGTATGGTGAAAATGGGGCATACTATAAGTCGTATGTTATGGATGTGATCGATGGGAGAGTCTTAGTTTCATTTGAAAATATCCTTCCCTCATTACCCCATCCTACATAACATATCCTCATTCCCAACAAAGTCACTTCCAACAAGTGAGGGAGCAATAGCCTTCGGGCTGATACTCCCGAAAGACAAGATCATAGATAGATAGATGGAGCTGTGTATTGTCTATGTTATAAGGGTAGAAAAATTGGAATATTTTTTAGAAAAATTCTCATAATTGATAATCAGCTTGAAGAAGTAGACAATCATCTGAAGTATTTATGACTAAGAATTTTGTTGTCATCAGCAAATAACCAGAACAATGAATTAGTAATTGACACATTAATAAATAAATAATTTAGTTATACAGAAATTGTCGACGTCCTCCTCTGCTGGACATAGCTTCCCCCCATGCTTCTTCACACTACTATCTTGTGCCTACTGCATCCTGTCACCACCAATTTTCCTTGTTATCAGACCATCATGGGAGGGGGGCTGGGTAACAAACTATCATTTTCCCTTTCAAAACATCATCGCCTTTGACTTTATGACATTTATCATTAGCCTTGCCTTGCATTAGCCTTTATGACATTTATCATTAGCCGTTATTTAGGCTTGCATACCTCATATATTCTCAACACCAAGACTTGTAACTCATCTGAACTATTTGCAGCAGATATGTCATCTCACTCATCCTAGCACCAGCCTTCCTTTTAGATCTTTCATACACTTATCAGTGCGTCTTGCCAGTCACGACGTACGGAGCCGAGACGTGGACACTGACAAAAGGTCTAGTCTACAGATTTAAGGTCGCCCAACGCGCCATGGAAAGAGCCATGCTTGGAATAACCTTGAGGGACAGATTTAGAAAAAAATTCATTCGTCAACAAACCAAGGTGACTGAGGTGGCTCTGAGGATGGGCGAGTTGAAGTGGCGATGGGCTGGTCATATCTGTCGGAGAACCGACGGCCAATGGGGGAGACGGGTTCTGGAGTGGAGACCGCGTACAGGATTCCGCAGAGTTGGACGTCCCCCTGCCCGATGGACCGAAGATCTGAAGAGGATTGTTGGACATAGATGGATGGGAGCGGCAATGGATAGGGGGCGGTGGCGTGCTTTGGGAGAGGTCTACATTCAGCAGTGTATGACAGACGGCTGATGATGATACACTTATTACTGACAGTACTATCTTCGTAGAGGGAAGCAACTGACCGTATCAGTTTTCTGTCCACTCCGTGTTCAGACAAAATTGGCAACAAAACAGGTTTTTTGCAAATCAACATACATTTGGATTATAAGAAATAAATGTAACATATTTTAGAAGATACACCATATTCTTTTAGAAATATCCCACCCAATTATATCGACATCAGTAAGGCAATACTCTTTCTAGAAGTGATAATATATTTTGTTTATGAACGCTGACTCACTTACACCAAAAATATACAAATAAGGCGATTAAACTTAAATGTCAAGATTGCTCTCCCTGCTGGCATCACCAAAGGCAGTTTGATTCTGCATAATGGAGTTTAGAACTTCTGACTAAGAGTGAGTAACTCTGAGTTATATAGGGTTCATAGGTTTATGTTTCAAGAAACAATAAATGTATACTTATTTACTTTGTTAGCATTTGTAAAAAAATAACATATTTACTGAAGATATATGTTTTTAATTTTTACACTGATGAAGGACTGCATTTTTATTTCTTCTTCTTTTCACCCAATTTTACTCCACTACTGGATATAGGCCTTTTCTACTCTTCCAATATTTTCTATCTGTTGCCACCTACGACCCGCAAATTGAACAATATCGTTCGTCCACATTTTTTGTGGTCTTCGTATGCCTCTTTTGTTGTTCCATAATAATAATAATAATAATACGCTAACTTTTATAGCGCCGTTTTTGTGATGTAATCACCTCAAGGGCGCATTATGGTCTCTACCTAAGGATTCTAATTCATCACCTGAGCTTATCCTGTCTCGCTGCATCCCCCGCCCACTACCATTTTAGCTTTACTGTTCTTTCTGCGATATCGGTAACCTTTGTTCGGCGTCTTATATCCTCATTTCTAATTTTATCACGGAGACTGACCCCCAACATATGTCTTTTCATTTCATTTAATTTATTTTAATAAAAATTACAAACATTACAGACATATTTCCAGATCGTTTGCAATTACATTATGAGAATTTAAAAGAGAAGCATAAAAACGCATAAATAAATAAAAAAAGTTTAAGAATTAGAAATAATCATAACATTGATATTGCATCCCTGAGGCAACTCACACTATCACGAAATATGTCGACATCCGAGGCGATCCGATTAAGCACTAAGATTGCCCTGCCCACAGGCATAACCATTGGCAGGTTGGTCGCTTGCTGAACACACTCAATGTTTGTAAGCTTCTGGTAATGAGAGACATAGTTTCCAAGCCATAAGGCGTCACTGGCAAGACACAGCGAATGTTTCCCATATTAGGGGGGGCTGAAATCATATACTCACGAACCCGCCTGGCAAGCATGTTGTTTAAAAATCCAAAAACCTTATAAACTACATTTTTATTTATAAGTGAATAAAGTATCAAAGTAATGTTGAATATTATGAAGATGTGTATTTATTTTAAAGAATTTTAGTTGATAATTATTTATAAGCATACTAAGAACTCATACTGTATACAATTATATTTTACAAAGGCATTTGGGGAAAAATACCAGAGTAAATAAAATATATAAAGTTACGCTTAGTTTGATAGTAAAATAATACTGGTTTCCGAATCTGGTAGTCAATACGTAAATGTACTAAGATAAATCCATATAAACGTTGGATGAAAAATAGGAAATTATATGACTATTTTTTTTGCTTTACCCCTCTAATGGCAGCCCACTACTTGTATAACAGAATAATGCCACGACGCCCTATATAGTAGTAGTACAAACTTTTATCTCTTTATTGAAAACTGACAACCAGTTACGACAACCTAACCCTACAAAAGTTCTCTAGATCGTCGGTGGCGGTTTCAGATATTTATTTCTTCCATAAAACAGTAAGTAAAGCTAAATAAATCTTTTTGGAAGTTATTAAAATGTAAACTCTGCTTTTCAACGGTTTTTCGTTTAGAGTTGTAATGTAAATAATGCATCATTTAATATATAAAAATGTATATCTGTTATGTTCCATAAACGTCAAATCACGATGGACGAAATTTTGCAAGTTGTCAGTATTGTTCTTCTGACGAAGTTTTATATGGCAAGAGTAAAAAGGGAATATTATTGTTTTTTGGATTACTCACAATCTGTTTCTTGAATAGCCCTTTTCACTAATTCCTGTTTTAATACGAACGTTTCCCGCCAGGCGGATTTAAAAGCAATATTTTTGTCACGTGACCATTTTCCTGCCGCCAAATTGTACGTCAACGGGTTATTCACCATAGAATACGAGATATTATTTCTAACACTGTCCGTTGTTGCCGCCGAAAATATATAATAATTGCAACAATAAAGTAAATGAATTAACAAAAAGTAATTTAAATAGACGTTTATTGCGTATTGAACGTATTTTAGTGCTAAAGTTTAATTTAAAATGGCTAAAGTTCACATTACGAACGTGGTGGTTCTGGATAACCCCAGTCCGTTTTTGAACCCGTTCCAATTCGAACTGACTTTCGAGTGTATCGAAGAATTGAAAGAAGATCTTGAGTGGAAAATGATTTACGTCGGGTCGGCGGAAACAGAAGAACACGATCAAACTCTGGATACTATTTACGTGGGTCCCATTCCTGAGGGACGACACATGTTCGTCTTCCAGGCGCCCCCTCCGGACGTCCAGCGCATACCGGAGAATGACGCTCTCGGTGTCACCGTCGTTCTGCTGACCTGCTCATATAGGGGGCAGGAGTTCGTGCGTGTGGGCTATTTTATTAACAACGAATACACTGAAAGTGAACCCGAGCTCAGAGAGAATCCCCCGCCAAAACCGCAGTTTAACAAAGTGATTCGCAATATCCTGGGATCCCAGCCGCGCGTGACCAGATTCAAAATCAACTGGGACGACACCCCGAACAGCCAGTCGCAGATGGAAGTCACGGAAAATATGGCGGGAACGTCATACAGCGCCAGCATTTCGAATATCTCCGCCAATTCGCTCATCGCCGACTTCACGAACGACAGCCAGAGCCAATCTTTGATAGGAAACTACTGAGGCGGATCCGGATTTGCGAAAGCAAATTTAAAATTAGAACAATTCTCAGAAGTGAACTGACTGAGTATTATATGCATATATTTTTTTAGGTCAGATTCTTCAAACCAAATAATTTGTTTTGTGTTTTATAATAGTATGAAAGTATGGTGCAATAAGTGGATATCAGATTCTGCAATTTAAGACTACAGGGGAAAAACAAGGAATGTCAGTAGAAGGTTAATTTGAATAAATTGAGAATAAAGCTAATCAAAGTCTATATATTTCTTAGCAATTAGCAATCGATTATCTGGCCATAGTCGATGACACACATGATTTTTGAATATGAAAATTTTACTGTGGATAGATACGTACAAATGCCGCTAGATGGCATTATTACATTTATTTTGAATTTTAACTGACATTCCTTGTTTTTACCCTGTAGTCTTCAATTGATTCGCCATGTTTTATTTTTAAATCCAGAAATGATTGTTCTGGAATCGCAACCCACTATTTTGAAATGGTTCATTTTGAAAATGTATTAATAGGTGTACAGTGTAACCAGTGGCTGTACTCCTATAGAAGCCTAGAATCCACCAAATCACCTTCTAACAATGTTCCCATCAGACGTAAGAGGAATAGCCACAAGAGCTGAACCTCTGTAAGGCAGGTTTTGATTCAAGATTTTTTACGCAAGCCGGGCTTCTGGGCTTCTATGGAAGTACCGCCACTGAGTGTAACCCCTCTTAACCGCCCTGGTTGGGAACGGGACCTGCCCGGTTGATCCGAGGAACCCAGGTCTCTCTATTTTCGTATATTCATCACATCCGATGCCATTGAATCTTGTTGCTGCTCAACATATTGCGATAAAATGTCTGCAGCTTTTTTGCTTCGTCGTGACTTATTTCTTGTGAGTCCTCCACATCTGCATTTTAAAGACGAGCTTTTTGCTATTTTGCGTTCGCTGGATCGGTTTCGCTTGGTTTCGCAGGTTTATCCGAGGATTGGATGATCCCAGACCGATCAAGAGGGGTTCTACGGCAATATTTTCTGTTAATTATAAACGGCTAATTATTTTATTTATCTTGTAACTTGATGTAACTAATATTGTATTACAGTAAAACCTCGATATAACGGACTAATTGGGGGTATCCGTTAAAGCCAAAAGTCCGTTATATAAAAATGCGTTTAAAATAAATCAAAAAACTTTTTTTTTTTTTTTTAAATATGTACACTGTATTTAGATATAAATACTCAAACAAAATTCTATTTATTGTCTTCGGACACTCGCCGTGAAGTGACATTGCTGTTTGATATTGACGCGCTTGCTTTGAAAAAGAAATCAAGTTATGTTTGAATTTTGCCGTTTTTTTTATAATCAACTAACTAACTAACCATCACGCCGTCTCCCCGAAAGGGTAGGCAGAAAGAATGGACTGTCAAACTTTTACTGATGCGGCACTCCATCCTTCTCTTTTCGCTCCGCGGGAGACGCGGTGTGATAGGTTGCGAACCTCATCGCCACCAATAGGCATCTCCCGCGCACACTTCGATCGTACAACACCCACTAAGGAAATATATTAACACTTAATAAATACATTACTCAAAAGTCTTGTGGGGTATATGACAGATTGCCACTGGTCGCAGCTTACAAAATGCAAAGTTTAGTGAAAAAATTAAATTGTTTTATGTTTGAGCGAATCAAACTTGTCGGATGATGTTGGATATAATCAACTCTCTTAAATTACAAAACAAACAAACAAACCATCACGCCGTTTCTCCGCAGGGGTAGGCAGAGAGAATGGACCGCCACACTACTCTATCCTGGCAAACCTCTCTAGCTTCCTCCACATTCATACGAGTCATACACGCACGTCGATTCCTCCGACTTCTAACATGACCAACCTTTAAAATTTGATTAATTTGGTCATGCCATGTTTTCCTCGGCATACATTCTCGACACCAAGACTTGTAATTCGTCCGCACTATCCGCAACAAATTACAAAATTGCGTATAATCTGACGGATAGTCAATAAATGTTACTAGATCGTCGAGATGTGATCTTACCACTGATAACTTCATTTTTAGCTGCGTTGTTTGTTCTTTGCTATCTTCACTTCCATCCTCGGCATTATGTCATGATGTGATTATCATGGCCGCTAAAAATTGTTTACATGCGGCGACACTTGAATTTAAGAATGTATAATATTGACAGGAATATTGATTGAATGTATAATATTTAAATTTGACTGGATTTTTTGTGCGTTATATCTGAAGTTCGTTAAATATAGGTCCGTTATATCGAGGTTTTGCTGTACTTGTAAGCAATTTGTACTGCAACCACTTGTATGAAATTTTGATAAATTGTATTTTTAACTAACTAACTAACTAACCATCATGCCATTTCTCCGGAGAGGTAAGCAGAGAGGATGGACTGCCATAACATTCTGTCCTGACATACCTCTCTAGCTTCCTCCACATTCATGCATCGTAACATGCACACTCGTCGATTTTTCTGACTTGGAATGTGCTCTTGACAGATGTGTCGCCACGAGAAGTTAATATGATCGATGTAGAACGTTTATTACATTAAACATAGGAAAAGACAAGATTAATATTGACTTATTATTACCTAAACTTACTTCCAATGGCCTTACATGAAGACTTTTAGTCTCCTGATGATTTTCCTTCAAGCTCAGATCAGCCAGAACATTATCCATTAGGCGCTGTCTAGTAGGGATGGGCAAAACGAATCACTTAATGGATCTGATCTGATCCGCTCAGCAAAGTGAGCCGACTCTTTTTAACGATCCACCGTTCACCATTTTGAGTCGTTTGTTAAAAATGAATTTCTGCAAAGTTTGAAATTATTTTGGTTAGCTTTGTTTTTGCTCATCGACCTAAAATAATTATTTGACGACCCTTTTTTTTTTTTGGTCGTCGGTTAAAAAATAAGGATCACCGGGATACATTTTTTATCAATTAGCCAAAAAAAAAAAAAATAGGAAACCAGGATAAATTTTTTGTCGAGCTAAAAAAAAAAAAAAAGGCGGCAACGATTATTATCAAGAAGAATCGGCTCACTTTGCTGAGCGAAACCGTTCAGCTCAGATCCCTTAAAGAGATCACTAAAAAGAGTCGACTCTTTTGCAATAATATACGATTCACTCAGCGGATCATAGAGCTGCCGCTCTTTTTTTATGGATCATCGCTCACCCGCTCACCAAAAAGATTCGAATCTTTGAGTCGACTCGTGAGCGGATCGCACATCCCTACTGTCTAGGCCTTCCTAGAGGTTTTACTTCGGTCGTCTTGACGAATACAGGGTCTTGATTATTCTGGTCTCTTCGACTTGGCATACGTGCCCACCCTATGTTCGATGGCCAGTTCTCACAGTGTTCATTATAAGGGTCTGCTTTGTTATCATACGGATCTCTTGGTTGCTCCTGTGCCTCTAAGTTCCCGCTGCAATACCAGGTCTGGGTCCCAGGATCATTCTCAAGATCCTATACTTAAACTGGCAGAATTTTTGTTCTTTAAAAGTCCATTGTCCATGATTTAGATCAGAGGTTTCCAAAACCCTTTTGTCCCGTAGACCCCTTGCTGATTTTTTCTAATTCTTACAGAAAGATTGCAAAAAAAATGGTTGCTGCCGATTTCTACTGGTCGGAAGTCGCAGTCAACCTTAAAAAAAAGTGTCGCTGCCGAATCCTCTACCTACTGGCCGGAAGTCGCATTCGAGCTTAAAAAAAAAGATCACCAAAGATTTTGATCGTCCGATTATCGCCAAATGAGTTTAATATTAAAAAATGGTCGCCGAAGATTTGGATATTCGTTTTGCGTTTCTATATTCGGCTTCAATTTACTTGAGCCATCTCGTGGACCCTCAATTTTTTTTGCAACTGTCGTAGCCCCCTGGGAGTCTATATAGACCACTTTGGGAATCACTGATTTAGAACATACTCGTATATCGTCACTGGCTTGATGATATAAATGAACAACTTTTTTGATAATTATCTAAAGAGACATAATTCCAGACTTTTGTATGAAGCACTTAATTTGTGGTGTGACGTGAAATAAAATAATAATACTTACTTACTTCTTATGGCCATACAACTCTTGAAGAGTTTTAGCCTCCTTCAAGCTCCTCGATCCTGCGCCTTTTGCTCCCAGCAGTCCGATTCGCCCAACCTAGCCAGATCAGCCAGAACGTTGTACATTAGGTGCTGTCTAGGCCTTCCTAGAGGTCTTACTCCAGTCGGTCTAGACGCGTACAGGGTCTTGATTGCTCTGGTCTCTTCGGCTCGACATACGTGCCCAATCCATGCTAGGCGACCGGCACTTACGGTGCTCGTTATAAGGGGTAACGTAATAAAATAATAATACACTTAATATTTGTATCTAAACCACTTTATTTGTTAACACTAACCAGTTTCGCTCCCGCCGGAGCTTCTTCAGGGTGAAAGAATAACTGCCAAAAAAAAAAAAACAAGATGGCAGCAAGTTGCTGAAACCGGTCACCTTTAAACACAAGTGGAAGCCCACTAAATATATAATAATTAAGAAGTTTAGTATCAATTTTAACTAACTAACTAACCATCACGCCATTTCCCCCGGAGGGGAAGGCAGAGAGGATGGACGCCACAATGGCCTGTCCTGGCATACCTCTCGGGCTTCATCTACATTCATACATCGTACCATGCACGCACGTCGATTATTCTGACTTCGAATGTGGCCGCCTTTTAGTAATTGATTAATTTGGTCATGCCATGTTTTCCTCGGTCGTCCTCGGCTTCTTTTCCCACTCACGCTGCTTGTGTACAACTTTTTAACCATTCTACTCTCATCCATTCGTTCCATATGTCCAAACCATCTCGGATCCTTTTTTTAATTTTATTCATGATGCAGTCATCTGCCTTACATTTCTTTCTTATTTCATCGTTCGGTATTATATCATACAACGTTTTCCCGCACATTCTTCTTAGTGATCTCATTTCTACGGCGTTTATCCTGCTTTCATCCTTCTTTTGCCAGCTCCAAGCTTCACTTCCATACATGAGGGTTGGCACTAGAACTCCATTGTGTACTGCCATCTTTGCTTCTGTGGATATATTTCTATTTGCAGTAATGACTTTGAGTGTGCCATTTATTTTTCATTATTTAACTGACATTTTATTCTCTCGCCGAAGCTCCGGCGGGAGCGAAACCGTTTGGTTTTAACAAATAAAGTGGTTTAGCTACAAATATTAAAAGTGTATTATTATTTTATTTCATAATTCCAGATCTTGGATTAGTCATAATAAAGAATTGTTCAACATTTAAAATAGAATGTTCCATTTCAAGAATCAACTGTTGACGAGACACCCGATGACAATAATAGCTAATGTTTAATTTATGTATCTCGAAAAGCTGTTACACTTTTAATTTAAAGTTTATTTATATCTTGTATCTTTTTAAAATAAAATTTGTTATAACTACACTTTGTTTTATTTTACACTTTGTTTTATTGGAACAAGTTGATGAATTTGTTTATTTAGGAAGTATGTTTACATATGGCATTGAATCGAGGGCAGACACTGTCAAGACAAAGAGCATGCTCAGGACAACCGAGATGAAAACACTCCGCGCTATAGCTGGCAAGACCCTACGTGATCGAGTTAGGAATACAGCAATCCGAGAAATCTGCGAGGTCGAAGATGTGGTCAGATGGGGACGTCAAAGACGGCGATACTGGCATCAACATGTAGAAAGAATGTGCTCAAATAAGATACCATGCATAGCTCTCCATGGAACGCCAAACGGACAACGCCGACGGTGTTCTTCTACCGACCCTTATGTATGGAAGCGAAGCATGGAACTGGCAAAAGAAGGATGAAAGTAGAATAAATGCAGTAGAAATGAGATCTCCCAGCACGAATGTGTGGTAAATCTGTATATGATAGAGTGACAAATGCGAGTAAAAGAAGTGAATGCGGTGCTAATGAAAGTGTTATGAACAAAGTAATGAAAGGGTCGTTAAGATGGTTTGATCACATGGAAAATAAGTGAAGAAGGTATATGTAAACAGAGCTATAAATAGAGGAAGACCGAGGAAAACGTGGCATGATCAAATTAATCAAATATTAAATGTCGGTCACTTGAGGAGTCAGAGAAATCGACATGCGTGCATGACAAGATGTATGAATGTAGAGGAATCGAGAGAAGTATGTCAGGACAGAACAGTGTGGCGTTCCATTCTCTCTACCTACCCCTCCGAAGAGGCGGTGTGATAGTTAGTTAGTTAGTTAGTTTTTCTTTTATTTATTTTCTTCATGCTCAGATCGAGAAGGTACGTGACGTTTCGTTGAAGATGCTGGGTTTTGTTCTTAGAACTGTTAGGGTTTTCAGAGACACCCGGGTCCTAAGAACTCTATACAAGTCCTTAGTCAGAAGCAGGCTCGAGGGAGGTACCGTGATATGGAGTCCTCATGAGGCTCAGTATTCTCTCGTGTTGGAGAGGGTTCAAAAGAAATTCTTGAGAGCCCTCTACATGAGAGAGTACGGGGTGTATTCTTGGCTCTATCCAACAGCATTTCCCTTGGGTATCATCATCATCATCAGCCGTCTGTCATCCACTGCTGAATGTAGGCCTCTCCCAAAGCACGCCACCGCCCCCTATCCATTGCCTTTTCCATCCATCCACGTCCAGCAATCCGCTTCAGATCGTCGGTCCAGCGGGCAGGGGGACGTCCAACTCTGCAGAATCCTGTACGCGGTCTCCACTCCAGAACCCGTCTTCCCCATCGGCCGTCGGTTCTCCGACAGATATGGCCAGCCCATCGCCACTTCAGCCCGCCCATCCTCAGAGCCACCTCAGTCACCTTGGTTTGTTGTTGAATGAATAAATGTTTCTAAATCTGTCCCTCAAGGTTATTCCGAGCATGGCTCTTTCCATGGCGTGTTGGGCGACCTTGAATCTGTTGACTTGGGTATACTAGGGTATAACTCCCTCGAAATGAGGAGGGAAGGATTTATAGCAACGCATTTTTCAAGCTGATTCGGGGCTCTATTGAGAACCCCTATGTTCTGGAGCAAAAAGGTCTTTTTGTTCCTGATAATTACCTGCGACATATATACACCCCTCTCTTAAAAAAGTCTCATTCGGACGTGAAAAGGGTAAAGAAAGATTATCTGATGAAACGACCAAACTGATTGAGGACAGTTCGAGGTGGTTAACGGGTTAATCTAGATGGTATTTGTTTTATCCTTGAATTAAATTGGATGTAGCCCAAGCTCCTGACACCAATAAATAGCTGACTAAAATCCTCAGAGCTCTGCGATCAATGTTATCATGTCGCAATAATCCACTTGTTTCATATTAAACGACATACCTATTGTTAAATGGCACGATTCAAATAATTATAGTGAAAATAGACTGAGTCTATTATTTTCAAAATAATATGCTAAAGGAGAGCAAAATACGAATTAACAAACATGCATACGTATTATAATGACATATGGAATAGAAACGAGAGCTGACACCATCAGAATAAAAAGTCTCATAAGAAACACAGAAATGAAGACTATCCAATCCGTTGCGGGAACGACACTCCGAGGCAGAGTAAAAAATTCTGAAATTAGAAATATCTGCAATGTGGAAGATGTCGTGTGATGGGGAAGACTGAGAAGACGCTACTGGAGAGATCATGTGGAAAGAGCATGTTCTGAAAGAGTGATCAATATAGCCGCAAATAAAGTACCAACAGGAAATCGACCTCAAGGAAGACCACCCAAAAGATGGCGAGACAGTTAGACATCTACATCCCAGGAACAGGCTCCAAGAAATAACAGGAATAAGTTCTAAATAAAGCAGAAGAAGAAGAGGAGAAGATTTTTTTGCAATAAAGTTATTAATATTTTCACATAATAAAAACATTCTTTTCAATTATTAAAAGGCTTTTTATTTGCAGATACCTTGACTTGGAACGAATTTTATCAAATCAAATCAAATCACATCAGTTTATTTACTCAATAGATATTACAAACAGCATAAATGTTTAAGGCATCTATTGAGTACAGGTAAAATATTATACACATACAACATAATACCAGGAACGCATTAGTGATGGTTCGACGTTAAGAAGACAAGGTACTTTCTAAAGTCAAGTGTATTTGTCCCCTGAATGTACTTTCACTAATATGAAAGACGTCGATCTCCGAGGAGACCGCGTTCAGCAGACTAATTGCTCTTCCCACCGGTGTCACCAGAGGCAGATTGGTTCTGGCGGCCGGTAGGTAAAACAAACTGTGCTGTCGCTGTCGGAGATATCTATCGGGGACAAAAAGACCAACATCCTCCAGTACGGCCGAGTTCTCGAGATTCTGTAACAACACTTGACTCAAACTTACGCTGTCTGTCCGAAAGGGTAGGCAGATAGAATGGATCACAACACGTTTATTTCCTGACATACTTCTCTCGTTTCCTCAACATTCATATATCATGTCGTTCACGCACGTCGATTTCTCCGACTCTTCAAATGGTCGACATTTAATATTTGATTGTGCCACATTTTCCTCAGTCTTCCTCTATTTCTAGTTCCGTTTATATCGTTTACATTTACTTTCTTTACCTTTATTTCTTTCCATGTGAGCAAACCATCTTAATGATCCTCTCATTATTTTGTTTACTTCACTTCTTGTATTACCATTTGCCACTCTATCATATACAATTTTTATACACATTCGTCTAAGAGATCTTATTTTTACTGCTTTATTCTACTTTCATCTTTCTTTCGGCAGTTCCATGCTTCATTTCCATACATTTTGATTATACTCTCAACGTTTAGTCGATACAAATGTTGTTTTCTAAAAGTTTTATTATATTTAGTGTGAATGAAAGTGTTATGAACAAAATAATGAAATCATCATTAAGATGGTTTGGACACACGGAAAGAATAGTTAAAAAAGTATATGTTAATGATGTAAATGGAACTAGAAATAGAGGAAGACTGAGGAAAACGTATGAAAACTGATGAAATAAATCAATTAATTAGTTTATAAATAGGTGCTATTCATTAAAAAAAAATCCGTTGTACATATTTATGAACCAAAGCGTTTTTCCTTATTAGATGATTCATTTGAGAATTTTGAATTGGTGTTGAAATTTACTTTGATAAAAGAAATCATTGTGTTTTAGAAACAAGCACCGCACAAGTTCACAGTCGAGTTAAAAAAATAAGTAATTTGTAATTTATTCAAGAAGACAAAATGATTCAATTTTTTAAATTTATTATCAAAGTAAATACTTTGTCATATTTACTCCTGATGCTCTCCAAGTAAGTACCTGATTTATTTTTGCAATAGTTTCAACAACAAGATTCTGTTTTTAAATTTGTGTTTTTGTTTTTTACAACTGATCTGTCAAATATTTCTGATGAATATGAATACTTCATACAACAATATAGTGAGAAAGTTAAAGGATGACATGTCTAAATTTAATTTATTTACATGTAGCTTCTTTAAAAACAGGTGAGTTAGATTGTGGTGGGAGACAATCATTACTAATGTGGATAACTAGGTAACCATTATGCCGTCTCCTCGAAGGAGTAGGCAGAAATATTGGATTGCCACACTGTTCTTTCCTGATATATTTCTCTAGCTTTCTCAATGTTCAAATCAGTTTATTTCATCAATAGACATTACAAAATTAAGGTTTAAGGCAACTATTGAGAACAGGTAAAATAATATATTGTATATAGTATACCTACTACCAGAAACGCACGAGAGATGGTTCCACTGCAGGAAGACAAGACACTCTCCAAAATCAAGAGTATTTGCCTTCTCAACGTACTTTCACTAATATGAAAGATTTTGATCTCCGAGGAGACCACTTGGACTTGGACTTGGATCTTCTGGCTTACAGAGGTTCAGCTCTAATGGCTATTCCTCTTACGTCTGTAGGAAACATTGTTGGAATGTGATTTGGTAGTTGTTTTATGATGGGGCTAAATGTATGGCCCGGAGTGTCCCTCCGAAAGAGGGCGAGGGGGGATTTAGGGTTTATGATAGTCTTACATTATTGTCAAGGAATGGAAGACCAGCTGGGGTTGGGATTGTATTTATAAAAAAATCTGTTCCCGAAGGGAAGATAAGAGGAGCAGTGCCTGGATGGAGTTGTGGTAGGAGATAGCATCCTGCGTGAGACCACTTAGTTTGGCGGAGTACGTAGTGGGCTATTAGGGAGGTTTTTTTTTTTATCCGCATTGATTGCGGGAGGGGTAAAGAATTGAATGATGGTGGATAACTTGGTGGTAAAGGGTCATTATTTATAAGGAAGATGGTAATAATTTACAAAATTATGAAAGGATCGCTTCGTTGGTTCGGCCATATGGAACGCATGGATGGAGAAAGAATGGTTAAGAAACTATACGTTAATGATGTAAATGGGGTACTAAGTCGAGGCAGACCGAGGAAAACATGGCATGACCAAATTAATCAAATTTTAAAGGTTGGCCATATTAGAAGTCGGAGGAATCGACGTGTATGACTCGTATGAATGTGGAGGAAGCTAGAGAGGTTTGCCAGGATAGAGTAGTGCGGCGGTCCATTCTCTCTGCCTACCCCTGCGGTGAAAAGGCGTGATGGTTTTGTTTTTTTGTTGTAATAGTTTAGGTTGTGGTCTGGAAATGAAAGAGATGAAGTTGGAGTAATTGCCCTTCCCACCGGTGTCACCAGAGGCAGGTTGGTTCTGGCGGCCGGTTGGTAAAACAATCTATGCTGTCCCTGTCGGAGATATCGTATCAGGGACAAAAATTCGAACACCATCCAGCACGGCTGAGTTCTCGAAATATCCCCTGAGTAATCTAAAGATGTTCATACATTGTGTAATGCAAGTTAATGTATCAAATCATTTAATGGACATTTATTATTTTTCAACAACAACAAACCGTTTCGCCGTTTCTCCAAAAGGGTAGGCAGATACCGAGACCCGGTACATGTGCAAACATTGCAATGTGGCTCTCCACAAAGGCCAATGTTGGCAAAACTACCACACAAAAATGATATATTGAAGTGTTTTAAATAAATACTAGAAGTTTCGATTGATTGAACCCAGTATTTTCATAATTATAACACTTTATGTTCCATGTATTCACATAAAAAATGGTGAATACATGGAACATAAATTAAATAGACAATACGAGTATGCGCACCATCTAAAAAGAACAATTTGTGTTAAATTATTTTTATTTTGTTTTTTTATTTTATATCATACAATGATATAAAATTATAATTATGTGTATTAAATAGACAATTAAATATTATATATTTTAATTGTATCTCAATAGAGACGAAGACGTAAACTGGAAACTGAACATGGATGATCAAGGTGTTTACAGGACTTATGACCTGTCATTGGTTGGGTTAAGCGCACGCTTTATGTAATTACAACATTCCCCATTCCACCTTTGTTATTTGTGATCATGCATGACAAATTTTTTGGAAGATGTATATATACTTCAAAATCCATATTTATCTTCACGTGGCAGTTTCAGTCAGCCATCTATGTAGATTTGGTTGCACTAGTGAATTTTTTTCAAGAATTAACCTATACAACCGACCCACTAACGCCATCTATGGAGAATGATTTTCGGCATATATTATATTTTGCCGGCGATTTTCGGCAAATATTATATAATTATAATTAAATAGACAATATGTGCACCATCTAAAAAGAACATTTTGTGTTAAATTTATTTATATTGTTATTTTATTTTATATCATTGTATTTTATATTATTTGTTTTAGATTTATTTTGTGGGTGTTGGACTATCGAAGTGTGCGCGGAGATGCCTATTGGTGGCGATGAGGTTCGCAACCCATCACACTGTGTCTCCCGTGGGGCGAAAAGAGAAGAATGGAGTGCCACATCGGTTAAAGTGTGGCAGTCCATTCTTTCTGCCTACCCATTCGGAGAGACGGCGTGATGATTAGTTAGTTAGTTTTCATAATTATAACACTTTTAAGAAACCCTTAAAAAAAACATGAAGTTTCACAAAAATGGGCCTGGTACATGGTTAAATTTTATTTGTATTCGGCTGGTGCTCATAGTGCTAATAAACAGGGAAATTTTGAGTGTATTGGTTCTATAGTCATGAACACTGCCTTTTATTCTTCTTCTTCTTCTTCTTCACTTTTGGTAGACTCAGGAGTCTGTTATTTCAGGCGGGTCCTCTTGAGACGCTGAACTCCAGCTTTCTCACCACCGTCCTGGTCGGCGTTGTCCGTTTGGCGTTCCATGGAGAGCTATGTATGGTATCCTATTTGAGCTCATTCTTTATACATATTGATGCCAGTATCGCCATCTTTGACGTCCCCATCTTACCACATCTTCGACCTCGCAGATTTCTCGGATTGCTGTATTCCTAACTCGATCACGTAGGGTCTTGCCAGCTATAGCGCGGAGTGTTTTCATCTCGGTTATCCTGAGCATGCTCTTTGTCTTGACAGTGTCTGCCCTCGATTCAATGCCATATGTGAGGACTGGTCGCACACAGGTCTTATAAATGCGTACCTTGCTGTCAGTCCTCATGTCCTTGTTTCTCCATATGACATCTTTCAGGCAGCCTGCAACCGCTGCAGCCTTATCTACCTGTGACCTTACTTCTCTCGGGAGGTCATTAGAGCTGGTTACTTCGCTTCCGAGATATCTGAATTGGTCTACCTATTTTGTTTTCCTTTTATTTATATAGTTTCATCTACCTATGCCTTTTATTTATATAGATTTAAAATAATGGATAAGTTGCGTGTCTAGAAGAGATGTAACATTCCTCTAAGGGGGCATGCTGTGATATGATCTTTCCTAGAAGCGTGTACTCTGATCTAACGAGATGTTTTCCCTATCCGATAAAAGATTTGTATTAAAAAACAATAATATTTTTATCAGTGGTTTTAGATAAAGCATAACTCTGATAAGAATATCTCTATCTTTTAAGCAGAATATTACACCCGTCAGTTTAGCTATTGTATCTAGCTTGACAAATACGTTAATGTCTCATTAGACATACAATAAATCAAACATATTTATTGCATAATTTGATTAAAATGTGAGTAAATTTCAAGCCATATTTAATCATATTTTAATTCCGTCTTATGCTATTTTTAGACTGTCATAAAATTGATGATTTTTTATTATTTCTTTCTGTTTTTACTTGTCATTTTATAACCTTCCCGTTCAATACCATCATTCTATTATTATTTAGTAACCTAATTGTTCATAGCCATCATTCTCTTATCATTTAATAACCTACCCGATCATTGTCATCGTTCTCTTGTCATTTACTAACTTAACCTACATGATCATTGTCTTTATTCTCTTGTCATTTAGTAACCTAACCTATCATTCTCTTTTCATTTAGTACAATGATCGTGTGGATCATTGTCTTTATTCTCTTGTCATTTAGTAACCTACCCGATTATTGTCATCGTTCTCTTGTCATTTTGTAACCTACCCAATCATTGTCATTGTTCTCATGTCATTTAGTAACCTAACCTATCATTCTCTCGTCATTTAGTAACCTAACCTATCATTATCTTGCCATTTAGTACAATGATCGTGTGGATCATTGTCTTTATTCTCTTATCATTTAGTAACCTACTCGATCATTGTCATCGTTCTCTTGTCATTTAGTAACCTACCCAATCATTGTCATCGTTCTCATGTCATTTTGTAACCTACCCAATCATTGTCATTGTTCTCATGTCATTTAGTAACCTAACCTACACGATCATTGTCGTTTTTCTTTTGTCATTTAGTAACCTAAACTATCATTCTCTTGTCATTTAGTAACCTAACCTACCCTATGCGTATGGCTCTGAAGTTGTTACAAAACTACAAAATGGAAGTAGAATAAATGCAGAGGAAATGAGATCTCTAAGAAACAAGTGGATGAATCTGTATATTTAACCACCCTACCTATTTGAACGTACGTGATACGTTCACTGTGACTGTACCATTCTGCGCTATCCCGTATCACATACGCACTTGAGAAAAAGTAATGACCTAAAATGTACAAACTGTTAGGGATACGCGCGTGTGCCAACAACACTCAAATACAAGTCTTCATAAATATGATAGTTTTACAAGGGGCAGGCCAAGTGTGCGGCCGAGTATTTGACGTTTTGTAATTAAAAAAAATAAAATTAATATATAATTAAATTTCATTAATAAACAACCTGCTTTTTTTGCACGTTTCTCGAAAAAATAACCCAAAGTTAGGGCGGTTAAGAAAGTGTTTTCAAAGAAATGAGAATTGGAGAGGGATATTGAAGGTGTCAAGAGTACTGTAACTCACCGTTTGTATTTTACAATACATGTGTATACTAATGAATGTGCATATATTATAAGTCTCTATTTAAATGTTTCCAGGTCTTCCAGCGCAGAATCCAGTATGGCGAGCCGGCTCACTCGACTGCGGGCTCTCATGCAGCAAAACTCTCCCGTCTTCCGGGCATACATCATCCCCACGGCAGATGCACACCAGGTACGGGCCAACCCAAGCAAACCTTACTTTTTCTATCGTTTCTTAAATAATAGAAAAAGTAAGTTTGATATAAAATTTCATATTAAATTATTAATAACAAATTCATTTAGGAATTAAATCGAGAGAACACAATATTAACATCATGATTACCATGATAAAGGTTTAAAGCCTTCAAAACATTGCACGCTTTCGTTCGTCCATTCGTAGTACGATAATCGTTCACAATGTTAACGCTATCCATTCGTACGTGTTTTTGTTAAAACACCGACTCATGTCAGATTAAGCAAAACTTACTTTTTTGAGTTAAGCGTGCGATATATAAGTGGCGTTATAATGGCAGGATACCATATATGTGTATGTATGTATTTGTATATACATATATAAGTATATACATATATATATGGAATACTTATGTATAGAAGCGAAGTATGGAACTGGCAGAAGAAAGATGAGAGCAGAATAAATGCGGTAGAGATGAGGTCCCTAAGACGTATCTGTGGTAGAACGATGTACCACAGAATCTCAAATGCTGATATTAGGAAGGAATGTAGAGCGGAAGAAGGTATTATGAACAAAATTATGAAAGGATCACTGCCTTGGTTTGGACATATGGAGCGCATGGGTGAAGAAAGAATGGTTAAAAAAGTATACGTTAATGATGTTAGTGGAGTAAGGAGTCGAGGTAGACTGAGGAAAACATGGCATGACCAAATTAATCAAATATTAAAGGTTGGTCATGTCAGAAGCCGGAAGAATCGACGTGCGTGTATGACTCGATGTATGAATGTGGAGGAAGCTAGAGAGGTGTCTGCTATTTAATTGTTTTAACGTGTTTTGATGAATGTCGGAAAGTCAAAGGTGTTAGTTTTTGAAAGGGAAGAGCAAATGACAGTTTGTAATATAAGTGTAAATGAAGAGAATTTGGAACAGGTGAGGGAATTTGTGTATTTAGGTAGCATGTTCACAGCGGATGGCCGAACGGACAGTGATGTTGAAAAAAGGGTTGGTGCGGGTAACAAAGTGAATGGAGCTTTAAAAGTAGTTATTGGAAACAAGAATTTATCAATGAAAGCGAAAATGGCCGTTCACAATGGAGTTCTGGTCCCAACTCCTATGTATGGAAGCGAAGCATGGAACTGACAGAACAAAGATGAGAGCAGAATAAATGCGGTAGAGATGAGGTCCCTAAGACGTATGTGTGGTAGAACGATGTATGACAGAATCTCAAATGCTGATATTAGGAAGGAATGTAGAGCGAAAGAAGGTATTATGAACAAAATTATGAATGGTTCGTTGCGTTGGTTCGGACATATGGAGCGCATGGGTGAAGAAAGAATGGTTAAAAAAGTATACGTTAACGATGTAAATGGAGTAAGGAGTCGAGGTAGACCGAGAAAAACATGGCATGTCCAAATTAATCAAATATTAAAGGTTGGTCATGTCAGAAGCCGGAAGAATCGACGTGCGTGTATGACTCGATGTATGAATGTGGAGGAAGCTAGAGAGGTGTGCCAGGATAGAGCATTGTGGCGATCCATCCTCTCTGCCTACCCCTCCGGGGAAATGGCGTGATGGTTAGTTAGTTAGTTGTATTTGTATATTCATATATAAGTGTATGTATATACTCGTATATGATGGATGAACAAAACAATAAAAAGAGCATTAAGAAGGTAAGTAAAGGAATGAATGAAGGAAGAATGGTCAAGAATATTTATGTTTACGATGTAAACAGAACATGCAATAGTTATCAGCTACATGTTGCTCCTATATGTGAGGAAAGATTAGTGTGGCAGTTCATTATTTCTGCCTACCCCTCCAGGAGACGGTGTGATGGTTTGTTAAACTTGAGATTTAATATATTTGAGTCTGAAAGGGGTTTAAAAAATCTGTTATAGGAGCTATAATTTTTCTTATCAAACAAACGTGAATTGGAAAGTAATTAAGATAAATAATTGGATTAAGCCATGAAATAGCAAAAACAACAAAACAAATATTGTTTTATTAAACCCAGACCATCGAGAAAATTATGATTTGGCTAACTAACTAACTAACTAACTTACCATCACACCGTTTCTCTAGAGAACCGAAAGAACCATAGTATCGAGTATTTGAGACCAATTTTTTTTACTGCAAATGAAGCTAGAGTATAAAAGAGCTATATGGAATGGCACCAATATACATATACCAACTTTGTATAATTCTTCTTCTTTCGGTGCCGTGTCAGGTCCCCCCAACGTTGGCGATCACTGCAGCAAAGGCATCTCTATCCTGCGCCACTTGGAACAGGTTCTGAACTCTTGTTATTCCTGTCCACTCTTTGATGTTCCGCAGCCAGGACAGCTGCCTTCAACCAACTCCCCGACGTCACTCCATCTTACCCATTAATATCAGTGGAAGGAGGTGGTATTTTTCTCCCCTTAGCACATGACCCAAATATGAGACCTTTCTAATTTTCACACTCGACAACAGCTCTCTATTGGCTCTGGCTCTCTGCAGTACGTCTGCATTACTGATCCTATCAGTCCACGGTATACGGAGCATTCTGCGGTATATCCACATCTCGAACGCTTCCAACCGGTTCATTACATTCACTTTCAGAGTCCAGGTTTCGCAGCCATATAGTAGAACAGACCAACATTTAATCATTCTTTGTTGTAGTTTCAAGTTAAGATTATCGTTGCAAAAGAATGTTCTCATTTTATTAAATGCAGCTCCTGCAACTTCAATTCTGCTTTTCATCTCAATGTCCGGGTCAAGCGCTTTAGTGATAATGCTGCCAAGGTATTTAAATTGGTCGACCATTTCAACATTCGCACCATTCAGCTGCAGAGTGGATGTAGAATAGTTAAGTCACCCAAATGTCATCTATTTGGTCTTCTTAGCGTTTTTTTTCAATCTCAGATCCTCTCTCAAGTATGCGAATAATGCATTAAATTTAAGAAACTTCTAAAGACTCCACTGTTCGGTCAGTCTTTTCCTAGTGCGCCCTTGGAGTAATTGACATTACAAAATGGCGCACTTAAAATATAAATCTTCATAAATAATAATAATATTAATGTGTTGTGTTTCAGAGTGAATATATCTCGGAGCACGACTCGAGGCGGGCGTTCATCTCGGGGTTCACAGGATCCGCGGGCACGGCCATCGTCCTCGACAGTCAGGCGCTCCTGTGGACCGACGGGCGCTACTACCTCCAGGCTGAGCAGCAGCTCGACAGCAGCTGGGAGCTCATGAAGGAGTGTGAGTAGTCTGTTATGTACCGTCCTTCTTAAAGAGCCATGTCAGGTACCCCCGACTTTGGTTATCACCCCAGGGAATGTTTCTCTCTCCTGTGCTAGCCGGAACAACTGCTACACATGCGTTACATGGAATGGCACCAAGTTATATATCCGAACTCTGTATAACGGACAGCCTAAATCCAAGGAAATCCACACTTCGATCGGCAAACTCCTCTGCAATAGGAAGTTTAGTTGAGTCGAAAGCATTGCCCTAATAATAAATAATAATAATAATATGCTAACTTTTAAAGCGCCGTTTTTGTGATGTAATCACGTCAAGGGCGCATTAAGACGTGTTATAAATATAAATGTGAACGCTGCATCTGATTTTCGCGATCGGTTAAAAAGTGTAGTAGAACAAAGTATAAAAGTTATTAAACTATTATAACTAAAACTAACTAACCATCACGCCGTCTCCCCGAAAGGGTAGGCAAAAAGAATGGGCTGTCACATTTTAACCGATGCGTCACTCCATCCTTCTCTTTTCGCCCTGCGGGAGACGCGGTGTGTTATTAAATTGGGTATGAAATATGAAAAATATTGGTTTTCAGTTTAGATCTGAAATCTGTCAGATCATTTATGCATCTGAGGCGTATAGGGAGATTGTTCCAAGCTGATGGACCGGCTACCGCGAACGCTCGATCTCCGAAATTTGTACTGGGGCAACGCTTCGGCTCAACTAATCTTCCTATTGCTGAGGAGTTCGCCGAGCGAAGTGTGGATTTCCTTGAATTTAGGCTGTCCGTTATACAGAGTTCAGATATATAACTTGGTGCCATTCCATGTAGCGCTTTGAAGACTGTCCAGCAGAGTTTATACTGGATTCTTTCTGGACTTTTAAGCCAGTGAAGTTCTTTGAGATGTTGTGTTATATGGGACTGTACAAATTTTGGGGATTGAACCTTTGGAGTAGCGGCTGGTCCAACAGATTGAAACAAACTCCCTTCATACTTTAGATGCATAAATGATCCAACAGATTTCAGATCTGAGCTGAAAACCCATATTTTTCATATTTTATACCTAAATTAAAACCCAACTTGTATATTTGTTTTATTTTACTTTCTAACTGATCGCGGATATCAGATGCAGCATTCATATTTAGATTTTTTAGGCGACGTCTTATGTGCTATTTGATTCTTGCATAACAATTAAGGTTATATTTTCTTGCAGCCCTGCCGACAACCCTAACAAAAGAGAAGTGGCTGGTGAAGAACCTCCCTCCCCAGTCGACGGTGGCAGCCAACCCCATGCTGTTGCCCAACTCCGAATGGAAAACTCTCGAGGTGGGTCAGTCTATGACAAGACTCTATTCTTGCTTGACTGTCAGTCATTGAAAAATATAATTACACTTGGTATTACAACACCTTATTTCACTTAACCCTTATAGTCCGGCTGGCGACAATAGCAGTCTGCATATATTCTCCGTGTTTAACTTGTAATAACCTGTAAACTTACTACTACAGATCAAAAGTTAAAATATGTATTATGTACTATTATGTATTCTCTGTGATTTACTAACTAACCATCACGCCGTCTCCCCGAAGGGGTAGGCAGAAAGAATGGACTGCCACACTTTTCTTTCCTGACATATTTCTCTCGATTCCTCAACATTCATACATCGTGTCATGCACGCGCGTCGATTTCTCTGACTCCTCACATGGCCGACATTCAATATTTGATTTATTTGATCGTGCCACGTTTTCCTCGGTCTTCCTCTATTTCTGGTTCCATGTACATCATTAACATATAATTTTTTTACCATTCTTTCTTCATTCATTTTATTCAATATGTCCAAACCATCTTTAGATCCTTTCATTATTTTGTTCATGACACCATCATTCGCACCGCATTCACTTCTTATAGTTTCATTCGACACTATCATACACAGAGTATCCACACATTCTTCAAAGAGATCTCATTTCTACTGCATTTATTCTACTTTCATCCTTCTTTTGCCAGTTCCATGCTTCGCTTCCATACATAAGGGTCGGTAGAAGAACACCATTGTGCACTGCCATTCTAGCTTTTTTTGATAGGTTTTTGTTTGCGATGACAACTTTAAGTGCACCATTCACTTTGTTGCCTGCCCCGACCCTTCTTTCAATATCCCTCTCCACTGTAAACATACTACCTAAATACACGAACTCAACTACTTGCTCCAAATTTTCTCCATTCACGCTAATGTTGCAGACTGTCGTGGTTTCTTCCTTTTCAAAAATCATTACCTTGGACTTATTAACATTATTCTTTTTGTTGAAGATTTCATTTAATTTTTTTGTATTGCGTGTCCCATACGGATCACGGCTCGCGGCCAACCATTTGCATAACCGCCGAGCAATGAGGTGATGGTTTCTCCTACTATATCGGAATCTTTAAATTTTGAGTGTCTGTTTACTTAGAGTGACTCTTATATCGTTATTAGTTATCAACGGCGCGATGTTTTGGTCTAATTTATAAACACCATTTTCAATGTAATACATTTTTATTTGTTTTCTTAAATTCAAAATGAAATGAAAAAAGTCTGATTATTTTTATAAGATAAAAAATGTTAAACATTTGACTACAAAATACAATTTATTTGATATTTTTATGTATTTTGTGTGAAGAGTAATTTAATTGTTTACAAGAGCGTTCCGATGTTTCATATTCTCGCCGGCCTTTAGGGGTTAACACAGACGTGTTTCAGTTATAACATAACATAAAATGTGCACAATTTTAACAATAATATAAAACAGAGTGATCACTTATTTATTAAAAGGGGGTGGAATTATGAACAAAGGTGAAGGGGGCTTAATTAGGATCGAGGAGAAAGGGAGATATATATATATACATCTGCGATCAGTTACATCTCCCCTTTCCTCAATCCTAATTATACCCCCTCCATCTTTTTTAATTAATTTTTTTTATTTGATTTATTTTTTTAAAAATCCAATTGGGTTATATGGATACATTTTAGGATCTTACTATTAATTATGTATTGTTTCAGATATATTTTATATTGAGTTGTAGTGAGTCTCCTTGTGTCTTTTGGTAGTTTATTGTAAAGTTTCAGTCCATTGTTCAATATCCTTGATTGTCCTGTCTTAGTTCGTGCATTCGGTAAGTGGTATCTGTCGCAGTTCCTGGTCCGGTGTCTGTGTATGTCTGAATTTTTAGTAAGTTTGTGAATGCTGTCTGTTGTCTTTTCCATGGTCATTCTGTGTACAACTTTTAAGGTCTCATATTTGGTCAGGTCTGATATGTCCATTTGTTTTGTTTGAACATAACTTCGCATCCAAAACACAAAGTGAAGGCGAATATAGAAGAAAGTCATTGGCAAGACTATGTTCTTACTCGTGATTGACTGTTATTACAGAGCGCCCTCCAGAAGGCCGGGCATTCGCTGGTGCCGGTGGACAAGGACCTGGTGGACATGGTGTGGGACGAGCTAGAGGGGGACAACCGCCCCAAGCAGCCCGCCAACCCCATCTTCCCCCTCACTCTCAACTACACAGGTCAAGACAGCAATTTTATTTTATTTAAAACATTTATAGCTAGCATACAATTATATAATGGTGTTCTTCTACCGACCCTTATGTATGGAAGCGAAGCATGGAACTGGCAAAAGAAGGATGAAAGTAGAATAAATGCAGTAGAAATGAGATCTCTTAGACGAATGTATGGATACTCTGTGTATGATAGAGTGTCGAATGAAAATATAAGAAGTGAATGCGGTGCGAATGATGGTGTCATGAACAAAATAATCAAAGGATCATTAAGATGGTTTGGACATATGGAAATAATGAATGAAGAAAGAATGGTAATTTTTTTTTATGTTGATGTAATGATGTAAATGGAACCAGAAATAGAGGAAGGCCGAGGAAAACGTGGCACGATCAAATAAATCAAATATTGAATGTCGGCCATGTGAGGAGTCAGATAAATCGACGCGCGTGCATGACACGATGTATGAATGTTGAAGCGAGAGAAATATGTCAGGAAAGAAAAGTGTGGCAGTCCATTCTTTCTGTCTACCCCTTCGGGGTGGTTAGTTAGTTAGTTTTTTAAAAAAACTTTTTGTTTACACAATAAATCACGTAATTTATAGTTTAACCGTTTGAATGCGTATCATCGATATTTCGACAAACGAATATCTATCATAAATTGCGTGTCGTTGATATATCGACGATATCTTCTTCTTCTTCTTTGCTAGCCTTCTTCCCTCCACTGCTGGATATAGGCCTCTTCCAATTTCTTCCACTCGTCTCTATCCTGCCCCCTTTGCATCCAAGATTTTCCAACCCTTTTGACAATATCATCGGTCCATCTCATCGGTGGCCTTCCGACACTTCGCCTATTTGCCCATGGTCTCCAACTGAGTATCCTGGGTGCCCATCTGTTGCCACCTTGTCTAGCCAAGTGTCCAGCCCATTGCCATTTCAATTTTGCCACTCGGTCCATGACGTCAGCAACCCTGGTGCGGCGTCTGATTTCTTCATTCCGGTATTTCATCATTTTCAAAGACATATCTCAGTTTACCAAAGGCTGCCCAACCCAGGTAGATCGACGATATGACACATTTCTTTGGTATTTGAATAGTGCGCTGCGTCTGCTAGTTGTGAATTTTTATTTAGCATCCCAATTTTTCATTTTTTTCCCCGTTTTTTAAAACATAATTTTAGTACTTATTATGAAAAAAGGCCCAGCACACAAACGGTTAAGACATATATGAGGAAATTTAAGAGAGATGGTTCCACTTAAGACAAGATACTCTTAATATGAAAGACATCGATCTCCGACAAGATCGTGTTTAAAGCAGACTGATTGCTCTTCCCACCGGCATCACCAGTGGAAGGATGATTCTGGCTGCTGGCAGATAAAATAATCTATGCTTGCGCTGTCAAAGAAATAAAAAAAAGATCTACTTCTTCCAACATGGCTGAGTTCTAGAAATATCCCCTGTTTATAAAAGGATCGCTGAGATGGTTTGGACATATGGAACAAACGGACAAGAAAACTATGGTTAAAATGTTGTATACAAGCAGTGTGAGTCTAAAGAGAAGCCATGGAAGAACGAGGAAACGACGACCTTCGTGGCAGAGTGGTAAGAGCTCCGACTTCCATTCCGAAGGTCCCGGGTTCGATTCCCGGCGATGGCAGTGTGATTGTCACACTGTCTTTGGCCTGGTGTAGAAATCACGTGACAATGAAATGGCGATAGATTGGCTACCTATCACATGTCATAAGAATCAATATAATAGCTAAAATAAATGGTATACAGTAATTGGGTTCAAATGACCTGTTGTATACTAGAAAGAAAAAAAAAAAGCATGGCATGACCAAATTAATCAGATACTAAAAGGCGGACTTATTAAAAGTCGGAAAATCGACGAGCGTGCATGTTACGAGGTATGTCAGGACAGAGCAGTATGGCGGTCCATCTTCTCTGTCTATCCCTGTGGAGAAACGGCGTGATATTAAGTTAGTTAGTTAATCTAAAGAAATAAAGAATAGTTTGTTTCACGGAATATTTTCTAATTACAATGCCCTTAAAATGATTTATTCATTAAAACTCCGCTTTATGAATTATCTGATTTATCGTTTTTATTATATATTGTTATGTTATGTATTAATATATATAATTACTATTGAAATGTGAAGAAATAACATTAAACAATGCATATAATTAATTATAGGAAAAAACATATTCGTAAAATAAGGAAATAAAAGTCATTATTTCAAAAATCCATAAAATGCTCTTGTTTATTTATCACTAGCGGATCCGACAACGCTTCGCTATTGCTATATTCAAGTATATGGATACAATATATATGAATGTGAATAAGTCCAAGGTAATGATTTTTGAAAAAGAAGAAACCATGACAGTCTGCAACATTAGCGTGAATGGTGAAAATTTGGAGCAAGTAGTTGAGTTCGTGTATTTAGGTAGTATGTTTACAGTGGAGAGGGATATTGTAAGAAGAGTTGGGGCAGGCAACAAAGTGAATGGTGCACTTAAAGTTGTCATCGCAAACAAAAACCTATCCAAAAAATCTAGAATGGCAGTGCACAATGGTGTTCTTCTACCGACCTTTATGTATGGAAGCGAAGCATGAAACCGGCAAAAGAAGGATGAAAGTAGAATAAATGCAGTAGAAATGAGATCTCCTAGACGATTGTGTGGATACTCTGTGTATGATAGAGTGTCGAATGAAAATATAAGAACTGAATGCGGTGCGAATGATGGTGTCATGAACAAAATAATGAAAGGATCATTAAGATGGTTTGGACATATGGAAAGAATGAATGAAGAAAGAATGGTAAAAAATGATGTATTAACGATGTGAATGGAACCAGAAATAGAGGAAGACCGAGTAAAATGTGGCATGATCAAATAAATCAAATATTGAATGTCGGCTATGTGAGGAGTCAGAGAAATCGACGCGCGTACATGACACGATGTATGAATGTTGAGGAAGTGAGAGAATATGTCAGGAAAGAAAAGTGTGGCAGTCCGTTCTTTCTGCCTACCCCTTCGGGGAGACGGCGTGATGGATAGTTAGTTAGTTAGTATATATATGAATTAAACAAATACAAAAGAATGGACACCACCAGAATCCCTCATATTACATTACATAATCAGCCTCACGGGGCTTGTCCTCATGGAAGACTTCCTAAAAGATGGAAGGACAGCTGGGAGTCTACCTCACAGGAGGAGCAACAAGAAAGGAGAAGAAGAATTTGAAGTTTAATGCCAATTGATTTATGCCATTCAACAACAAATTCATGCACTGCCATTTTAGCTTTTTTTAATGTCCTCGTGCTGACCCTTATGGAAGCTAAGCATAGAACTGACAAAAGAAGGATTAAAGTAGAATAAATACAGTAGAAATGAGATCTCTTAGACGGGTGTGTGGTAAATCTGTATATATCAAATGCAAATATAAGAAGTGAACATTGCCTTTTATTTATATAGATTATATTTAATTCCACTGCTTTTACAACGAGTTATTTGATGATTTTGGTTTTATTTTTAGGAAGGACCGTCGCCGATAAGCTAAAAGAAATTAGAGAGAAAATGGAAGAGAAATCAGTTGAACTCCACGTCATAACTGCACTGGATGAAGTCGCTTGTGAGTATAAAGCTATCCAACTTCACTTCATATTCGTTAGTAAATTATTGTACCCCTCTAATTACAATGCAACCTGTCGTCTTTACCATGCAATCTGATGTTTTCCCCATGCAACCTGATGTGTTCACCATGCAACCAACACCATGCAACCTGATGTCTCTACCATGCAACCTGATGTTTAATACCATGCAACCTAGTATCTAACACCATGCAACTTGACGTCTAACACCATGCAACCTAACATCTAACGCCATGCAACCTGATGTCTTACATTACGCAACTTGACGTCTAACACCATGCAACTTGATGTCTAAAAACATGCAACCTTAACTCCGACACCATGCAACCTGATGTTTAACACCATGCAACCTGACATCTAACACCATTCAACCTACTATCTCACACCATGCAACGTGATGTCTAATACGAGTACCATGCAACTTGACATCTAACTCCGTTCAATCTTATATATAATATCACACAATTTGACTTCTGATACCATGCAACCTGACATTTAACACCATTCAATCAGATATCTAACACCATCCAACCTGATGTCCAACACCATGTAATCTGACATCTAATGCAAATTCCAGATCTCCTGAACCTGCGTGGCTCCGATATCCCGTACAATCCGGTCTTCTACGCCTACGCCTGCGTCACTCCCCTACAGTTGGTAGTGTTTGTGGATAGACAGCGCCTCTCGCAGTCGTCACTGGACCAGCTGGCCGCCGAGGGCGTGGGTGGAGAGCTGGTCATCAAGCCGTACCAAGACATATTGGACTACATCAAGACCACAGTGAGTAGCATCATATAACTAACTAACTAACCATCACGCCGTTTCCTCGGAGAGGTAGGCAGAGAGGATGGACTGGCATACTGTTCTGTTCTGAGATACCTCTCTAGCTTCGTCTACATTCATACATCGTAACATGCATGGTCATTGATTTTTCCAGCTTCGAATGTGGCCGCCTTTAAATATTTGATTAATTTGGTCATGCCATGCTTACCTTGGTCTTCCAAGGCTTCTCTTTCCACTCACACAGCTTGTTTACAACATTTTAACCATTCTTCTCCCGTCCATTTGTTCCATGTGTCCAAGCCATCTCAGGGATCCTATTTTAATTTTACTTATGATGCAAGCATCTGCCTTACAATTCTTCCATATTTCACCATTCGGTAAAACTAACTAACTAACTAACTAACCATCACGCCGTCTCCCCGAAGGGGTAGGCAGAAAGAACGGACTGCCACATTTTTCTTTCCCGACATTTCTGTCGCTTCCTCAACATTCATACATCGTGTCATGCATGTGCGTCGATTTCTCTGACTCCTCACATGGCCGACATTTAATATTTGATTTATTTCATCGTGCCACGTTTTCCTCGGTCTTTCTCTATTTCTGGTTCCATTTACATCATTAACATATAATTTTTTTACCATTCTTTCTTCATTCATTCTTTCCATATGTCCAAGCCATCTTAATGATCCTTTCATTATTTTGTTCATGACACCATCATTCGCACCGCATTCACTTCTTATATTTTCATTCGACACTATCATACACAGAGTATCCATACATTCGTCTAAGAGATCTCATTTCTACTGCATTTATTCTACTTTCATCCTTCTTTTGCCAGTTCCATGCTTCGCTTTCATACATAAGGGTCAGTAGAAGAACACCATTGTGCACTGCCATTCTAGCTTTTTTGAATAGGTTTTTGTTTGCGATGACAACTTTAAGTGCACCATTCACTCTGTTGCCTGCCCCAACCCTTCTTTCAATACCCTTATCCACTGTAAACATACTACCTAAATACACGAACTCAACTACTTGCTCCAAATTTTTACCATTTAGTTTTCTGTAATATATCATTTTCTCACACATTCTTCTCAGTGATCTCATTTCTACGGCATTTATCCTACTTTCATCCTTTTTTTGCCAGATCTAAGCTTCACTTCATACATAAGGGTTGGAACTAGAACTCCATTGTGTACTGCCATCTTTGCTCATGTACTGAGCAGTTTGATCTTCCCTTACCGGTACTGCGTATTAAGTACACATTGTTTCTAATAACTTTAATATGTCAAACAATTTGAAGCAAATAGTTGAGTTCGTGTATTTAGGTAGTATGTTTACAAGAGATGGGCGAGTGGAGAGGGAGAGGGTAGGCAACAAAGTGAATGGTGCACTTAAAGTTGTCATCGCAAACAAAAACCTATCCAAAAAAGCTAGAATGGCAGTGCACAATGGTGTTCTTCTACCGACCCTTATGTATGGAAGCGAAGCATGGAACTGGCAAAATAAAGATGAAAGTAGAATAAATGCAGTAGAAATGAGAACTCTTAGACGATTGTGTGGATACTCTGTGTATGATAGTGTCGAATGAAAATATAAGAAGTGAATGCGGTGCGAATGATGGTGTTATGAAAAAAATAATGAAAGGATCATTAAGATGGTTTGGACATATGGAAAGAAAAATTAAGAAAGAATGGTAAAAAAAGTATATGATAAATGATGTAAATGGAACCAGAAATAGAGGAAGACTGAGGAAAACGTTGCACGATCAAATAAATCAAATATTGAATGTCGGCCATGTGAGGAGTCAGAGAAATCGACGCGCGTGCATGACACGATGTATGAATATTGAGAAAGCGAGAGAAATGTCGGGAAAGAAAAGTGTGGCAGTCCATTCTTTCTGCTTATCCCTTCGGGGAGACGGCGTGATGGTTAGTTAGTTAGTTATTTACTCAATTTATTTACTCAAAAGACATTACAAACAGCATAAATGTTTAAGGGTTATGTCAAACAATATTGGAACAAGATTCTAACTATTCCTCCATATTATATATATACGTATCTATTGAAATATTTATATTATTGCATGTTAAGAATGGTTATGTATGGAAGCGAAGCAAGGAACTGGTAAAAGAAGGATGAAAGTAGAATAAAAGCTGTAGAAATGAGACCTTTTAGACGAATGTGTGAAAATCTGTGTATGATAGAGTGTCGAATGAAAATGTCAGAAGTAAATGCGGTGTGAATGATGGTGTTATGAACAAAATAATGAAAGGATCAATGAAAAAATAATATTTAAAAAGTATATGTTAACGATGTAAATGGAACAAGAAATAGAGGAAGACCGAGGAAAAAGTTGCACGATCAAATAAAAAAATATTGAATGTCGGCCACGTGAGGAGTCGTAGAAATCGACGTGCGTGCATGACAAGATGTATGAACAACATTTTGAATGTATACAAATACTTGTAGACGAATACTGGATTTTACCCATTGCGGGTTATCAATTCAAGGATTAATTGTATCTCAATAGAGACGAAGATGCAAATTGGAAACAGAATATGGTGATCGAGGTGTTTACAGGACATATGACCTGTCATTGGTTGGGTTAAGCGCACGCTTTATGTAATACAACATTCCCCATTCCACCTTTCTTATGACCACCACGTCTGACAAATTTTTGGAAGTTATATGTTAATCTGTAACACCACACTTCACATTGTTTACAGGACTTATGACAGGTCATAAGTCCTGTAAACACCTCGATCACCATATTCTGTTTCTAATTTGCATCTTCGCCTCTATTGAAATACAATTAATCCTTGAAGATGTATGAATGTTGAGGAAGTGTGACAATCACACTGGCATAGCCGGGAATCGAACCTGGGACTTACTGTGTGGTATCCAAAGCACTTACCACTCGGCCACGAAGGTCATCGTATAGCACATGATGTCTAATGATATGATTGCTCTCCAAACAGGTATCAACCCTGGCGTTGGACGAGCTCGGAAAGAGCGCGCTGGTTTGGATTCCGGGGGGCTCGAGCCACGCCGTTCACCACGCGGCCCAGGGGGAGAGCGGAGGCGAAGGGGAAGAGAAGAGGGACGTGGTCTCGGACCTGTCGCAGGTGGCCCTCATGAAGGCCGTGAAGAACGATGTGGAAGCAAAGGTGAGCTCACTTTCGGAAATATGCACAGAACCATGTGAATAGAAATATGACATTTATCTCTTTGTTGCTCTTATTGTTAGGGTATTCACGAATTCACTATTACTACATCCAAAGAGGTCTATCTCCGTTGCCACCTCGTATAGAAGACTAATTGCCTATAATGCAGAAGAACTTCGAAGCACATCTGTGTGGCAATTAACCCATTGCACCACTAATAAAGATGACATAATGTGTTCATACAACACACTATTTCATTTTGACTCATTTTTTTATTACTATAACATTAAGACTAAATTACACGCAAAATAAAAATGGTAAAACATAAAAGCATAATTATTTTTTGTTTGTAAGCTAGATCATTTTGGAGATGTGTAAAAAGATGTGGAAAATTTTTGGAGATGTGTACAAGATTACCAAGCAACTCTCTGGAGACGTTTTCTCGCATCGTGTTAATCGCCCTATTAGAGACAGGTTGGGAGTACCAATTGCCTCCTTAGACAAGCAGCTGGCTCGATGGCACGATCATTTCTCAGGCATCCTCAGCAATGTTCCAGACGCCGCAACTGCCCCACAAACGGAGGAACCCAATCAGCCCTTGCTGCAAATCGCTACTCACCCTCCTACGCAAACCGAAATAATGTCAGCAATCCGCTCTCTAAAGAACAATAAGGCTCCTGGCAGTGACAGGATTGTGGCTGAGATGCTCAAGGCAAGCGAGACCTCCTCAACGAGCATCCTGGCCCCTCTGTTGGAACGCATATGGATCTCAGAGAGGCTGCCACCCGCCTGGAAGGAAGGACTCCTTGTAACAGTGCCCAAAAAGGGAGACCTGAGCAACTGTAACAACTGGAGGGGAATCACTATCCTTTCCGTGGTGACAAAGATCCTTGCGAGAATTATACTGAGGAGAATGACTAGTGCACTCGAAGGAGGTATGCGAGAGGAACAGGCTGGCTTCCGAAGTGGCCGGTCTTGCGTTGAGCACATAAATACACTCCGCATCATAATTGAAGAGGCCTCTGAATGGCAGTACAGCATGTACCTAACGTTTGTCGACTTTGAAAAGGCCTTCGATACATTATCGTGGACTTCAATCTGGTCAACTCTCATTAGCAGAGGAGTCCCACAGAAGATTGTGAATATCATCAGGGCAATGTATGACGGTTGTTCTTGTCGTGTAGTGCACCAGGGCAAACTCTCCGAGGCCATCAAACTGAGTGCGGGAGTGCGACAGGGATGTCTACTATCACCCCTGCTCTTCATAGTGGTTCTGGAGGATGTGTTGCGCCGTTCTTTCGACGGTCCCCGTGGCATTCCATGGATGCGTGATACCCAGTTGGAGGATCTGGATTATGCTGATGACCTCTGTTTGCTTTCGGTAAACCGGGTGGATGCGGAGCGGAAACTTTGTAGACTTCACGAGGAAGCGGCAAAAGTAGGTCTCAAGATTAACATGTCCAAGACAGTAGACCTACGAGTGTCCACAAATGACTCCACCCCAATCTTGCTCCACGGTGTCCCCCTTGTGACCACGACCAGCTTCTGCTACCTCGGTAGTATGATAACAGGCTCGGGAGGTACGGAGGAGGATGTAGCCAGCAGACTTGACAAGGCAAGGGGAGCTTTCGCTATGCTTCGCCCTGTATGGCGCTCCGGTATCATTTCGAGAAAGCTCAAGCTCCAAGTATTCAGAAGTAACGTTAAAAGCGTGCTGCTGTACGGATGTGAGACTTGGAAGTCTACCGCAGACGTTATTGGTAAACTCCAGGTGTTTATAAATAGGTGCCTTCGCTCAATATTCAAAATCTATTGGCCCCAAACAGTGTCAAATGCCGTTCTCTGGACCATGGCAGGCGAAAAGCCAATTAGAGAACAAGTCGCTAGGCGCAAGTGGCAGTGGATCGGTCACACTCTGAGACGGAACCCAGCCTGCATCGCTCAGGGCGCACTAGACTGGTCCCCTATGGGGGGAAAGAGAAAGCGAGGCAGACCTAGAGCCACCTGGAGAAGAACCCTGCAGGACGAGGTTAAGGCAGCAGGTCTCACTTGGGACGATGTTAAGCATCAGGCATGCGATAGAGTCGGGTGGAGAAGATTCCTTGAGGCCCTATGCACCACGGAGGTGTGACAGGACAAAAAGAAGAAGAAGAAGCTAGATCATTATCAAATCAATCAAATCAAATCAGTTTATTAACTCAAAATACATTACAAACAGGAAAATGTTTAAGGCATCTATTAAGTACAGGTAAAATATTATAAAAATACAACAAAGTACCAGGAACGCATTAGAGATGGTTCGACATTAGGAAGACAAGATACTTTCTAAAGTCAAGAGTATTTGTCTCCTGAATGTACCTTCACTAATATAAAAGACGTCGATCTCCGAGGAGACCGCGTTCAGCAAACTAATTGCTCTTTTGGCTCATCCCCAGGTAGTTTTGGAAGATTGTGATAAGCTTTAAAGCATTCTGGCATGTGGAAAGCCACCAAACATTGGTCCAAAACATTGTTCGAAGGCGTAAAATCACTAGAATATTCATCAACTTCATTCTCACTGCTACTTTCCAAAAGGATTCGCTGTATTTCATCCTCATTTGATGAAATATTACAAGCGCGACGAGTTTGTTTACGAGTGCATTTGGCCATTTTATATGTATTGACAGATGTTAAAATATGGTAATATTTTGTAATAAATAATGTGAAATAAATTGTGATTATACATTTTATTATGAAATCAGTAACCGAAATATACTTATTTATGTCATTTTTATGAGTAAAGTTATTGTCATTCAGTTTTAATGTAAAAAAAATCACTTCGAAGACAAATCGGCGGCTTTGTGAGTCAGTGACAAATTGATCTTGGCCGGCGATTGACCGGCTTTGTGTTGCAATGAGTTAAGGGCATTAAATAAGATATGCTCCCTTGCACTGCTACAGCTGTGAGGAACGTAAAGATTTAGATAAAATTTATTTCAATGGATTTCAGTAAAATCATTTGAATTTATATTTCTAATAACCTGTTCTCTAATTGGCTTTTCGCCTGCCATAGTTCAGAGAGCGGCATTTGACACTGATTGGGGCCAATAGATTTTGAATATTGAGCGAAGGCATCTATTTATAAACACCTGGAGTTTACCAATAACGTCCGCGGTAGACTTCCAAGTCTCACATCCGTACAGCAGTACGCTTTTAACGTTACTACTGAATATTTGGAGCTTCAGCTTTCTCGAAATGATACCCGAGCACCATACAGGGCGAAGCATAGCGAAAGCTCCCCTTGCCTTGTTGAGTCTGCTGGCTACATCTTCCTCCGTACCTCCAGAGCCCGCTATCATACTACCGGGGTAGCAGAAGCTGGTCGTGAGGGGGACGCCGTGGAGCGAGATTGGGGTGGAGTCATTTGTGGACACTCGTAGGTCCACTGTCTTGGACATGTTAATCTTGAGACCTACTTTTGCCGCTTCCTCGTGAAGTCTACAAAGCTTTCGCTCTATATTTAAATGTCAAAATTCAGGGTCTCGTGGAGTGTCATCGCAGGGACGGGGTGGCGCTGGCGCGCTACTTCTCGTGGCTGGAGCGGGAGGTGGCGGAGAAGGGCAGGACCGACATCACAGAGATATCCGGGGCCGACGAGCTGGAGAGGCTGCGCAGGTACCACCTCACATAAGCTATTGACTAGTCCAGGGTCTTGGGCTACTTCTTTAAACTGGGTTAAAAAACTAACTAACTAAACATCACGTCATTTCTCCGTAGGGGTAGGCAGAGAGGATGGATCGCCACAATGCTCTGTCCTGGCATACCTCTCGGGCTTCTTCTACATTCATACATCGTACCTTGCACGCACGTCCATTATTCCGACTTCGAATGTGACCGCCTTTTAGTAATTGATTAATTTGGTCATGCCATGTTTTCCTTGGTCGTCCTCGGGTTCTTTTTTCACTCACGCTGCTTGTGTACAACTTTTTAACCATTCTACTCTCATCCATTCGTTCCATAAGTCCAAACCATCTCAGGAATCCTTTTTAATTTTATCCATGATGCAGTAATCTGCCTTACATTTCTTTCTTATTTCATCGTTCATATCATACAACATTCTTCTTAGTGATCTCATTTCTACGGCGTTTATCCTGCTTTCATCCTTCTTTGTATGGAAGTGAAGCATGGAACTGGATTAGTAATAATAATAATAATAATATGCTAACTTTTAAGACGCCGTTTTTGTGATGTAATCACCTCAAGGGCGCATTAAGACGTGTTTTAAATCTAAATGTGAACGCTGCATCTGATTGATATTCGCCATCGATTAGAAAGTATAATAGTATAAAATATGCAAATTTTAAATATGAAAAAGATGGGTTTTTAGCTTAGACCTAAAGTCTGTCGGATTATTTAGCATCCGAGGTGTGAAGGAAGATTGTTCCAAGCTGATGGACCGGCTACCGCAAACACTCGATCCCCGAAATTCGTACTAGGGCAACGCTTTGGCTCAACTAATCTTCCTATTGCCGAGGAGTTCGCCGAGCGAAGTGTGGATTTCCTTGAATTTAGCCGTCATACAGAGTTCGGATATATAACTTAGTGCCATTCCATGTAACGCTTTGAAGACAGTCCAGCAGAGTTTATACTGGATTCTTTCTGGACTCTTTAGCCAGTGAAGATCGTTCAGATGTTGTGTTAGATGAGACTTTTTTGGAATGCCTTTAATGAGTCTTGCTGCTGCATTGAACGCAGATTGAAGTTTGTTTAATTGTTGTTTTGGAATGTTTGCATAAATTCCATTACATTAGTCAAGTCGTGACTTAGCGAGGGATCCACCAAAATTGCATTTATGAGCGATCAACCATGATTGGCTTTGTGAATGATCCACCAAAATTGGCTTCGTGAGCAATCCGTCATAATTGGGTTCGCGAACGATCCACCAAAATTGGCTTCGCGAGCAATCAACCATAATTGGCTTTGCTCATCGGCTTGTTGGCTTACCCCTGGTTTAATATATATCAATTTTTCCAGCGAGCTGCCAGATTACATGGGGCTCTCGTTCACAACTATCAGCGCATCGGGGCCCAACGGGGCCATCATCCACTACAAGCCAGCCCCCGAGACAGATCGGCCTCTATCCACCACGGAGTTGTACCTTTGTGATTCCGGGGCACAGTTCAGGTTGGTTTACTTACTATTTTGCTTTTAATTTCTCCCACAAGGTTTTTGTTGTGTGACTCTTTACATACAGCTCGAGTCAAAACCATCTCAGAATCATCTATGAGAGTAGGCTGTCTTTTCGTGCACATATCGAGAGGATTTGTGACATTGCCCTGAGGATGTTGGGCTTCATCGTTCAGACCGAAAGAGTTTTCAGAGATCCCTATGTGCTTAGATTCCTATACAACGCGTTGGTTCGGAGCAGACTCAAAAGTGGTTCTGTGATATGGAGTCCTCACGAGGCGAGATATTCCGTTATGCTAGAAAGAGTTCAGAAAAAATTTCTGAGGTATCTCTACATGAGGGAGTATGGTAGTTATCCGTGGCTCTATCCCACGGCATTTCTTTTAGGAATGCTCGGAACCAATTATTTACAACTTCGAAGAAATGGGCATCTCATAACCCATTTCTTTAAATTAATCAGGGGATATTTCAAGAACTCGGCCGTGCTAGAGGGTGTTGGTCTTTTTGTCCCTGATAGATTTCTCCGACAGCGACAGCACAGATTGTTTTACCTATCGGCCGCCAGAACCAATCTGCCTCTGGTGACACCGTAGGGAAGAGCAATTAGTCTGCTGAATGCGGTCTCCTCGGAGATCGACGTCTTTTATATTAGTGAAGGTACATTCAGGGGACAAATACTCTTGACTTTAGAAAGTATCTTGTCTTCCTAATGTCGAACCATCTCTAATGCGTTCCTGGTATTATGTTGTATTTTTATAATATTTGACCTGTACTCAATAGACACCTTAAATATTTTGCTGTTTGTAATGTCTTTTGAGTTAATAAACTGATTTGATTTAAAGGGTATAGCTATGATATTGATTCTCATAACATGTGATAGGTAGCTAGTCTATCGCCATTTTATTGTCACGTGAATTCCACACCAGACCAGAGACAGCGTGAGAATCACATGTCATTGCTGGGAATCGAATCCGGAACATTCTGTGTGACAGTCATACCCATTGCCACTCTGGCACGAAGCTCGTCAATCGTAATCGTAAATGAAATAACTGTTTGTCAGTCGCGGATGGACGGGGAAGTGAACGAGCGAGGCTGACGATAGGGCGTTGCTGCGTCTCAAAAACATTTATGATGTCATTCTGCAAATTGGAATAATTGGTAATATTGTAGAGATGGAACGACAGATGTGACGAGGACACTGCATCTCGGAACCCCCACGGCCGAGGAGGTAAGGGCCTTCACACTCGTGCTCAAGGGGCAGATCGGTTTGGGCGAGGCCATATTCCCTGCCAAAATACAGGTTTGTCTTCTATGTTATTTTTTATATACTTTCTATATACAACACTAACTTTAAAAAAAATTTAAATTTAAATAGACATGTTTCAGACAACCGGTCCTTCTTCAGTGATATTATAAAGATACATATTTAAAATATTATAAAATTGTTTACAAATATGATCAGTTTTGACAGATGTTATAAAGATTTATTTTGGAACGTTTATGCTTTTGTTATAACAAATATTTTGAATCAATTTAAAATTTAAAATAATAATTTAATGTTTTTATTGGGGTTCAGTAATTACTCACAACAAAGGAAATAAATCAAAGATTGTAATTACCTGAACCCCAATAAGAACTTTAAATTATTATTTTCAATTTTAAATTGATTCATAATATTTGTTATAACAAAAGCATAAACGTTTCAAGTTCTTTATAACTTCTGTCAAAACTGATCATATTTGTAACAAATTTATTTATTTATTTATTCGAAAGAGTGTCATGTGTGTTTGTTTTTGATAGTTTATTGTGTAAAAACATTATAAAAACTTAACGTGTGAAATGAATTGTATCTTATCAAGCATCCATAATGAACAATAGGATGACTTCTAGGAGTATCACCAGGAGTTCTGAAAAATAATCCAGCACGGCGAAAACAGTATGCCAATTTTATTCAGCAGCTTACGGGTTAATGATCCTTTCATCATTTTGTTCATAACACTTTCATTTGCACCGCATTCACCACTTATATGTCCCTTTATCATATGAATCGGTTATTCAAGAAACGTCAGACTTTTTCATATATGTCAATTTCGATGGATTACTTTTCTGTAGGTCAAACCACATCACGAATGAGGAAGTTCTTCAAGGAATCGAAGGAGGAAGGCACCTGCTCAGGACCTTGTCCGAAAGGCGTGCAAGATGGATCGGCCATGTAATACGTCAAGAAGGTCTCTTGCATGCCATAATGGAGGGTATGATCGAGGGGACAAACTCTAGGGGACGCCCACGCCGAGAGTACCTGGAGGACCTGTTGGTGGACGTACGCTGTTCATCATATGCAGATCTCAAAAGAGCTGCACAAGACAGGGAAAAATGGAAGAGAATAATGGAGGAAATTGCTGCAAACCAATCCCAGGATTGAAACCAGAGAAGAAGAAGGTCAAAACCAATGTTTTTGTTAAGAATGAGAACAAGATCGACCATTCTAACACAGAGAAATAAGACAGTGTTTATTTTAGTTTAGCAAGTCAATGACATGTTCCCTTTCTTAACTTATCTGACAACAATTATGTATGATTATGACAATGAAAGATTGATGTTAAACATGACCTACAAATTTCCGAGACTGTTAAGTTCGGTGTTTTTATCTAAAATGTCGGGATCTGAATGTCGGGCACTGTAAAAAAAGTACTGAAAGTACTATTTTCCTATGGATATTTTCTAAATGATTTGCAAAGCTCATAAAAAATTTACAGTTTGGATGGTTAAAAGTCTGGACATATTAAATTTCAAAAACTGGTGGGCAAATTTCTACAAACGAAATGCCATCTCAGTGGAAACCAAATCCCGTCAAGTTCCACGTGCCAACGAGCAACATTTTTTGGTTTCTAACTTCCTAGAGTTTGAGTACTCTTCAAATCTGAAAGGATGTGTGGTAGCACACCCATTCATCCAATCATTAACTCACCATACATTTGATTTGAGAAGAACAAACAGCAACAAAAAACAAACAAAACCACCACGCCGTTTCCCCGCAGGGGTAGGCAGAGAGAATGGACCGCCACACTACTCTATCCTGGCACACCTCTCTAGCTTCCTCCACATTCATACATCGAGTCATACACGCACGTCGATTCTTCCGGCTTCTGACATGACCAACTTTTAATATTTGATTAATTTGGTCATGCCATGTTTTCCTCGGTCTACCTCGACTCCTTACTCCATTTGCATTGTTAACGTATACTTTTTTAACCATTCTTTCTTCACCCATGCGCTCCATATGTCCGAACCAACGAAGCGAACCTTTCATAATTTTGTTCATAATACCTTCTTTCGCTCTACACTCTTTCCTAATATCAGCATTTGAGATTCTGTCGTACATCGTTCTACCGCACATACGTCTTAGGGACCTCATCTCTACACATTTATTCTGCTCTCATCTTTCTTCTGCCAGTTCCATGCTTCGCTTCCATACATAAGGGTTGGAACCAGAACTCCATTGTGAACGGCCATTTTCGCTTTCATTGATAAATTCTTGTTTCCAATAACTACTTTTTAAGCTCCATTCACTTTGTTACCCGCACCAACCCTTCTTTCAATATCACTGTCCGTTCGGCCATCCGCTGTGAACATGCTACCTAAATACACCAGTTTTTCCAGAGGAACAAGCGTACAGTAGTCCAATACCAATAAACAATGAAAAATTTGGAGATTTACGAAGCACTCTCCACATATATTCCAAATATACATTTTTTAAAAATATTGTTGAAAACTGGCCAAATACTGATAACAATAATCAAAATGATTATTAATAAAACGTTTTACAAACTTTCATTCATTTTTTCTTTACATTTTAACGGTTAGTCAAAAAAGGGAACAAGTCAACTGTTTTTAAATTTAAATAAAATAAAAACTGAATAAAATTTTGACAAAAAAAACCTTGCATTAGATGTATTATGCCAAAAACTAATTTTACCAAAAATAAAAATAAAGATTATTGTACAATTTCATCAATTAAATAGTTTTTTGTGTCTCCTGAAAAATTTGGTCCCATTGACTTGTTCCCCTTCTTAAAAAACTAACTAACTAACTAACCATCACGCCGTCTCCCCGAAGGGGTAGGCAGAAAGAATGGACTGCCACACCTTTCTTTCCTGACATATTTCTCTCGCTTCCTCAACATTCATACATCGTGTCATGCACGCGCGTCGATTTCTCTGACTCCTCACATGGCCGACATTCAATATTTGATTTATTTGATGGTGCCACGTTTTCCTCGGTCTTCCTCTATTTCTGGTTCCATTTGCATCATTAACATATAATTTTTTTACCATTCTTTCTTCATTCATTCTTTCAATATGTCCAAACCATCTTAATGATCCTTTCATTATTTTGTTCATGACACCATCATTCGCATTCACTTCTTATATTTTCATTCGACACTCTATCATACACAGAGTATCCACACATTCGTCTAAGAGATCTCATTTCTACTGCATTTATTCTACTTTCATCCTTCCTTTGCCAGTTCCATGCTTCGCTTCCATACATAAGGGTCGGTAGAAGAACACCATTGTGCACTGCCATTCTAGCTTTTTTGGATATGTTTTTGTTTGTGATGACAACTTTAAGTGCACCATTCACTTTGTTGCCTGCCCCAACCCTTCTTTCAATATCCCTCTCCACTCTCCCATCTCTTGTAAACATACTACCTAAATACACAAACTCAGCTACTTGCTCCAAGTTTTCACCATTCACGCTAATGTTGCAGACTGTCGTGGTTTCTTCCTTTTTAAAAATCATTACCTTGGACTTATTAACATTCATCATCAGATCATTTCGCATGCATACCTCATACATACAATTCACCAGGACTTGTAGTTCATGCTCGTTGTCAGCAAGTAGGACAGCGTCATCCGCATACAAGAGACAGCTTACTGACACTCCGCTCATTTTGGCACCTACATCCAACCCTTTCAGCTCTCTCCCCTTCTTAAATAACCGATTCATATACAAATTGACTACACATTCTCTTGAGAAATTTATTGATGGTTTTAGGTTTTTGTGAGTGGAAAAAACAGTGTAAAGTTGAAAAAAACAGTGTTTTAATTCAGGAAAAAATCATCATTATGGAATTCCACAGTGTTAACACCTTAAGTTTATGAAAAAATGTATATTATTATTATTATTATTACTGGTTTCTGTGTATGTGTGGCAGGGTAACGTGCTGGACACGCTGGCGCGCCACGCACTGTGGCAGAGCGGGCTGGACTACGAGCACGGCACGGGCCACGGCGTGGGCGCCTTCCTCAACGTGCACGAGGGGCCCATCGGCATCTCCTGGAGGAGGATGCCCGACGATCCCGGGATGGCCGCCAACATGTTCCTCAGTAACGGTAACCTATTCCCATTTTTAAATTGACAACAGTCAACAGAATGATCACTACATGATTGTCACTTCTTCATACTATAGGCCATGTAGCCTGTTTAATAATCTAGTATAATAATAATAATAATATTTAGTTGTGGAAAATATTGTCTTAATGTTTCACCTTGCTAAGGCATTATCAAATGTCTCCTCCTATGAGTTATCTTCCTCTTCATTTTGATATGACTAAATCATTTATTTATTGATAGAGAAAAAAGTGATTGTTTGTATTAAAAACTTTTTGTTTTTCCTCTTTTCAGAGCCAGGGTTCTACCAGGCAGACAAGTTTGGCATAAGGATAGAGGACATCGTCAGAGTGGTCACCCTCGTCCCGGCAGGGAACATCACCGAGGGTAATTACTACTCACAATACTACACAACTTCTACTCACAATAGTGACTTGGAAGTCTACCACGGATGTTATTACGACCACCACGTCTGACAAATTTTTGTAAGTTGTGTATATGCTAGAATGCTGCGCCTATCTTCACATTTTTTAGTTCACTCTACACTAGCGTCATCTATTAAGATTGGGAAGCATTAGGCAGAAAATCTTTATTAATGCACTGTGAAAGTCTCTGCAAATCATACAGTACTAGATTACGCCTGGAGATGTCTCTCTAATTTTTTTCTCAATTTACATCTTCGTCTCTATTGAGATAGAATCCAATCATCCTTATATAAAATAAAATAAAATTATCCGCAATGGGTAAAATCCAGTATTTGTCTACAAGAATTTGTATACATTCAAAAATGTTGAATAAATATTAAGTTATTATTTCGTATATATTATAGTCTCAACCACAATGGGTCCGTAACAATGTACACAATTTTAACAATAATATCAAACAGAGCGGTCACCTTTATACTAAAAGGGGGTGGAGTTATGTATAAAGGTGGAGGAGGTATAGTTAGGATTGAGGAGAGGGGTCATACATCTCTGTAATACCAAGCGTAATTACATTTATTCAAATATGAATCCACAACACAAAATGAAGGCGATTACAGAAGAAAGTGTGTAATTCTTCTTACCATTATTATTCCTTTTATTTGACATGTTGTAACCTAACCTTGAATGTTGAATTAACAAACGTTGCAGACATGCTGCCCTTGCCTAGAGGTCTCCAGAGCAACTTTGCTGGTCGCGGGGCCCTTGCATTCGAGACGGTCACCATGTCTCCCATACAGAGGAAGTTGATTGACGTCAGTCTGCTCACCGAGAAAGAGGTATTGCATCAATTTATATTAACCCTTACCACTCCATTATTTTTTGATATTGTTTGTCAGCCAACTCTAATTTAAATAATGTCAAAATATTTATTTATTGATAGGTAGTTACAAAAAAAATCATTTGTAATGATTTATTCTTCAAATAAAAAACAATTTACAAAAAAACATTATGGAATACTTATAGTTTTGCGTAGTATGATACTTTTTAAAACAATCTCCAGGATGGAGACCAGGTTTTCTGGAACAGGTCTCACAAAACCACACTGTTTCCCGTCTTCCCCCTGGGATCTTTCTGTTACTGCACACAGTACAGTCTTTAGAACCGTTGTCCTGTTCGCAATGAAGTGGGGCTTGTACTCTAATCGCTCCTCTGCATGACGTATTACGCCAAGTTCCGTAAATTTTTTCCGAAATTTACAAGGATTATTTTATAGTAAAATAAAAACGGAAAACAGTCAAAATCTTATTAAAACGTGAAATTAAATGTTTTTTTAACGAATAATCACAAGAAACAACGACACGTGTTAAGTTTTGCATGCGAAAATACACCGCGCGCGCAAGTTTTATCTTGTCGGCCGCCAGCCGACAACTGAGTTGTAGCGCACATATAGCCATGTCGGCTGGCATTCCACAAAGGAGTGGTAAGGGTTAAATGTCTTTCTATTTATTAGATCATCGAGTGGTAGTTTAGTTAAGTACTGTAGTGGTGTTTAGCACGGTGAGGGGAAGATGAATAAGATTTTGTTGGATTGTTCCAGATCACTCACCTGGACGAGTATCACCGCACCGTGTTTGAGCAGGTCTCCCCTCTCCTGCAGGACAGCCAGAGTGCCGGGGCCCTGCAGTGGCTCGTAGACAACACGAGACCCCTGCGCCCCTAATGCACCCTTATTTTACAGTATTCTCTAATTATTTGTACACGTTTAAAAGCAAAAAATACTTCGCGTTCTAAAATGACGAAATGTTCATCTTTTTTAAATTATCGTGTCTCTAAAAAACGTTTTAAAGCTAAAATGAAATGTTCGATAGTGTAATAACTATTAATTAGAACAAATTCAATTTTAAAGTACTCCCAATTTCCTGTAATAAGAGTAGCAATTGTTGAATTTAATCTTTATATTTTCTATTTACTTTGAATCCATACATCTTCTTCCGGTCATAAATGCGTCTTGTACATCCCACACCCTTTCAGTCATCGTCTTTTTTACTCTTTCTATTAAAATTCAACTGACTTATTGCCCGGTGATTTCCTCAGTCCATACGAGACCCCTTTCCCTTATATAGAGGCATGATAACAGCCCTCCTCCAGTCGAGCGGCGGGTATCCTTCCTTTAAACACTGGTTGAAGAGTCTATATAATTACGCTGAAACCACCGGCCCAACGTTTTTAATAAACTCCAAGGCGACACAGTCATAACCAACAGCTTTACCACCTTTCATACAGTTTACAGATCAAATTTATTTCTGATTACGGATTAAATAGTTATAATTTATAATGATTAGGTTCACATAACAATTGAAAGATGTGTCAAAACAAATGACAGATGCAATGGAACATTGATTTTGTTTTATAGGTTTCGCATTTTTGTGCAGTAACACAACTTACAATTACCAATAATTCCCGTTTAAATATTGAATTGCTACTGTTAGTATGGGACAGAGGGAGTAAATTTTGAATTATATAAGAAACACAGTGCTTCCAGGTGAACTATTCTATATAAAAACAAGTCTATTATAAAGTATTTGTAAAATTATTTAACTTGATAATCAAAGGTTGGTCATTACAAAGGTGCCAAGTATAAAAAAAGAGTTTTTGTTCCCAATTGGTGTTAAATGTTGAGGCTAATAGCTGTGCAGAGTGATTGAATAATATAATGTAGTTCCAAATTCACCCTAAAGATGCCATCTGTGCTACACGACTTATTTTTCTTATCTCGGTGTCATGTCTGGTCTCCCTGACTTTAACTATTACTCGAGAGTAGGCATCTCTCTCTCTGGCAGCTTGAAACAGCTCCTCGAAGCTCCTTAAACCAGTCCAGTCCAGTCCCCCATCGTGCAGAACTAGAAAATTCTCCATTTTGCCCTCAATGATCAGATGCAGCAATTCATATTTTTCTCCTTTAATCATATGACCTAAATATGACACCGTAGGGCTTTAATATTGTCCAACAATCAGCTCTGGCTCTCTGGAGAACATTTATGTTGCTGACTGTATCGGTCCAAGGAATGCAGGGCAACCACATTTCAAACGGCTCCAGCCGGTTCATGATGCCAACTTTTAAGGTCCACTATGCCAACTTTTAAGGTCCACAATGCCAACATTTAAGGACCATGATGCCAACTTTTAAGGTCCACAATGCCAACTTTTAAGGTCCACGATGCCAACTTTTAGGGTTCATGATGCCAACTTTTAAGGTCTATGATTCAACGCCATATAAAAGTATAGACCGAACGTAGCATTTGATGATGACACATGTTAAAATAAATATGTTTAAACTATTAAGCACCTTTATAGTAACCAGCCTTCAATTATTTTTTTAAATTTAAAATGTGTACTGTTATAATATTTCCGTTTACTTTGAATCTACAATCTATTTATCGGATTGTGTCAAGCAATATTAGAATTAGGACTTACGCCCTTCCGCCCATCGTTTGTACATAATCAAAAGAGTACAAAAGAGATTAATACAGCTATTAAAGCAAGAATTCCTCGTGTGGTCGTCCACAATATATTCGTGGAACATCGCCTGCCGGGAAGACAGCCAAACAAATGAAAAGATGGCTGCTGTTCCACTTCCCAAGAAGATGATGACCCCCGTTCAAAAACAGATCAGTAAGATCTAGAATACGATGAAAAAGAATAAGCTATTTGAACAATAAAGAAAATGGCTACACTTTTATAAACCGGTGCTTTTAATATTGTACCTTGTTAAAAATATATACTTGTAGTAATAAGTTTTCTATATTAATCTTTCAATATTATAATGCTCTCCTTTATTCAACTCTTATTATTTTACTTTTGTATGAAGCACTTAATTTGTGTTGTGGTATTATTAAAAATTAATTTAAAAACACTTTTACTAGTTTTTATAACACTTTCTTCCTCTTTCGGTGCCGTGTCAGGTCCCCCCAACGTTGGCGATCACTGCAGCAAAGCTCAACTCCCTATAATATCTTCTTCTTGTCCTATCACACCTCCGTGGTGCATAGGGCCTCAAGTAATCTTCTCCACCCGACTATCGCATGCCTGATGCTTAACATCTTCCCAAGTGAGGTCTGCCGCCTTAACCTCGTCCTGCAGGGTTCTTCTCCAGGTGGCTCTAGGTCTGCCTGGCTTTCTCTTTCCCCCCATAGGGGACCAGTCTAGTCCCTATAATATAATAATAATAAATTGATAAATTTATAGAGCGCCATTTTAATGAATTACTCATCTCAAGGGCGCTGTAGAAGATGCTCCGTTTTATCAACTAGATAATAATAACAAATATTTGTGAATGTATACTTATACCTGTATACGAAATCCTGGATTTACACCAAAGGGTGGTTAATTCAAATTTTAATTGTATCTCAATAGAGACGAAGACGCAAACTGGAAACTGAACATGGATGATCAAGGTGTTTACAGGACTTATGACCTGTCATTGGTTGGGTTAAGCGCACGCTTTATGTAATTACAACATTCCCCATTCCACCTTTGTTATTGTGATCATGCATGACAAAGGTGGACCATTCCATTCCACCTTTCCACCTTTGTTATTGTGATCATGCATGACAAAGGGTTCCCCATTCCACCTTTGTTATTGTGATCATGCATAACAAAGGTGGAATGGGGAATGTTGTAATTACATAAAGCGTGCGCTTAACCCAACCAATGACAGGTCATAAGTCCTGTAAACACCTTGATCATCCATGTTCAGTTTCCAGTTTGCGTCTTCGTCTCTATTGAGATACAATTAAAATTTAGATAATAATAATATTAATAATGATAACAATAATAATAAACATATTTAGTATGAGGGCTGCACCTGACGTAGTCGATCAGCCCTTCCCGTCAGGAAATGATAATTTGAAAAGGTGCGGTTTGAGTCTCGATCTAAACTCTGATTGATTCTCAATGCACTTAAGGTCTGCTGGAAGATTGTTCCAGGCTGAAGGGCCGGCTACCGCGAAGGCTCGGTCGCCAAAGTTTGTGCTTGGACAACGTTTTGGCACATTCAATCTACCAATCGCAGAAGACTTAGCTGATCGCAATGTAGACTGTCTGTCTGTATAAGCTGGTGCCATTCCATGCAACGCCTTATATACCGTCCAGCAGAGCTTGTATTGTAGCCTTTCTGGACATTTCAGCCAGTGGAGCTCCTTAAGATGCTGTGTTATGTGACAACTCTTTGGCACACCCCTTATCAGTCTTGCTGCTGCATCGAATGCAGACTGGAGTTTATTTGTTTGCTGTTTGGGGGTGTTGGCGTAGTGTTTTAAAACTGTCAATGGGAATATTTCTTTTTATGGATCTTAATTGCCTTAGATGAAAAAAGCTACTGCTGACTGTTTTATTGATTTGAGTTTTCAATGAGAGATCAGTCTCTAGATGGACGCCAAGAAGTTTTATTGCTTTTTTAGGAGAGATATTAAGTTTAAATATATTTATAATGTGGTGTAAAAACAAAGTTTAAAAGTGTTTTTTAATTATTTTTAATTCTTCATTCTATGGACAGATACGTTGGTTACATTTACATAGCAGTATGTGGGTAATATGTGTCTATTGGGCCATGGATATTATCAAGTGGAAAATATTTTCCTTCGTCCAATTAAGAGTTAAAACAAACCCAAGAAATTTATTTTCTCCAAGACAAATTATATGTTTTACGATATCTATAAAGATGGGTGTTTTTATATTATTTTTTTATAATAAACATATTTTTAACTGCACTGTGGTTATTTTATTTTTAAGTTTCAAAATCCTATAAAAAAAAGCTAAAATGGTAGCACAATGGTCTTCTTCAATGTATGGAAGTGAAGCGTGGAGCTGTCAAAAGAAGGATGAAAGTAGAATAAACGTCGTAGAAATGAGATCACTAAGAAGAATGTGCGGGAAAATGTTGTATGATAGAATACCGAACGATGAAATAAGAAAGAAATGTAAGGCAGATGACTGCATCATGAATAAAATTAAAAAAGGATCCCTGAGATGGTTTGGACATATGGAACGAATGGATGAGAGTAGAATGATTAAAAAGTTTTACACAAAGCAGCGTGAGTGGGAAAAGAAGCCGACCGAGGAAAACACGGCATGACCAAATTAATCAATTACTAAAAGGCGGCCACATTCGAAGTCGGAATAATCGACGTGCGTGCATGGTTCAATGTATGAATGTAGAGGAAGCCCGAGAGGTATGCCAGGACAGGCCATTGTGGCGATCCATCCTCTCTGCCTTCCCCTCTGGGGAAATGGGGTGATGGTTTGTTAGTTAGTTATGGTCTTCTTGTATGAAGAAGGATGAAAGTAGAATAAACGCAGTAGTAGCTGTTACTTCCCTTAATGAAGGAAGCACCGCGTGTGTCAGAGTAAACGGGGCTTTCACTTCTTGGTTCGATATCACAAAAGGTGTCAAACAGGGTTGTGAAATGTCCCCGTGGTTGTTTAATCAAATCAAATCAGTTTATTTTCTCAAAAGACATTACAAACATTTTTTATAGTTTAAGGCATCTATTGAGAACAGGTAAAACATAAGGAATATATAATACCAGGAACGCATGAGAGATGGTTCGACATTAGGAATACAAAATACTCTCCAAAGTCAAGAGTATTTGTCTTCTGAATGTACTTTCACGAATATGAAAGACATCGATCTCCGAAGCGATCATGTTCAGCAGTTTGATTGCTCTCCCCACCGGCATCACCAGAGGCAGGTTGGTTCTGCATGCTGGGAGATAAAACAGTCTGTGCTGACGCTGTCGAAGATAGCCATCCGGAACATAAAGATGGATAGCCTCCAAGATGACGGAGTTCTCAAAGAATCCCCTGATAAGTCTGAAGAAATGGGTAAGTGTGCACCCATCCCTTCTTATCTGTAAACTATTGGTCCCCAGCATGCCCAAGAGGAATGCAGTGGGATAAAGCCACGGATAGCTACCAAACTCCCTCATGTAGAGATATCTCAGAAATCTTTTCTGAACCCTCTCTAACATGAGCGAGTATCTCGCCTCGTGGGGACTCCATATCACCGAGCCACACTCGAGCCGGCTCCGGACCAATGAGTTGTACAAAATTCGCAAAACATAGGGATTCTTGAAAACTCTACCAGTTTGGAGAATAAATCCCAACATTTTCAGTGCAACTCCACATATTCTCTCGATGTGAGATCTATACATGGACAAGTGTATGAAAGAATTAGATGGCATAAACGCTGGTGCGAAAATGAACGATATTTCCATCAGCTGTTTGCTATATGCAGACGATGCTGTTTTAATCGCTGACAGCATGGACGATTTACAAGTCCTAGTGTCAAGAATGTACCTTGTGATGAACGTGTCAAAGTCTAAAGTTATGGTATTTGAAAAGGAAGAATGTATGACGGATTGTGACATAAGTGCGAACGGTGAGAAATTAGAGTAAGTTTTAAAATCGGTAGAATTTGTTTATCTGGGAAGCATGTTTACAAGAGATGAAGAATGGAGAAAGATATCGGAAGAAAGGTTGGAGCTGGAAACAAAATAAATGGTGCACTCAAAGTCTTTCCGCAAATAGAAATATATCGACTGAAGCAAAGATGGCAGTGCACAATGGAGTTCTAGTCCCGACCCTTAAGGATGAAAGTAGGATAAATGCCGTAGAAATGAGGTCACTAAGAAGAATGTGCGGAAAAACAGTGTAGGATAGAATATCTAATTATGAAGTAAGGAAGGAATGTAAGCATGATAAATAAAATTAAGAAAGGGTCACTAAGATGCTTTGGACATATGAAAAAAAAACATATGGTTAAAAAGATATAGACAAGTAGTGTGAATGGGAAAAGAAGTCGAGGAAGGCCAAGGAAGACATGGCATGACCAAATTAATCAAATACTGATAGGCGGCCATGCTCGAAGAAAGAACAATCGACGAGCGTGCATGTCACGATAGGTGAATGTAAAAGAGGCACGAGAACTATACCAGGATAGAATAATGTTCAGGGGTTCAAAAGGGTAGTAGGGCTACGATGGGGTATGCTATGCTGGAAAGTATGCCTCTACAAAATGTTGTAAGGCGTCATGTTGCATTTACAACAGCAACACTACTATCAAATCCAACTCTCTAACGTCCACGAGAGATCTTTTAAAGACCCCGCGAACCCCGGGCAATGTGGCACATATTACTTAGGGCCATAGCAGATAGAGAGAGGACCAATGGCGAGCTTCCAGCGCCATAAAACTGGATACACCCAGCTAAGAGAAGGTAACCCCGACAGAAAATCCTCCAGAGAAGGCAAGGGGATACCACTCTGGATATTTTTCCCCAGGTCATCACTCTCAAGGGTGATAGTCAACTTTGGGGAGACCTGACAGGAAAAAAAAAGGACAATGTGGCGATCCATCCTGTCTGCCTACCCCTCCGGAAAACGGCGTGATGGTTAGTTAGTTATTTAGTTTTTTTCTCGGCTAAAACATAATTTCAACACTCGAGCTAATTTCGGGAAAATGAAACAAGGATAAATAGTGTAAAAATATATTTGTTGTTGAGATTACAATAATAATACAAGTTTTTGAGCATACAAAGATCACACTCAACCTAATTACATGGCTGAAAACATTTGTAAAGAGAATAAAAAAGTACCCTGTCAATAGACAATTCAGATTTGGAATGTATACAAAACGCTCAATCTACACTAGCATTAGCTTACATCTAATCTCAATAGATGGCGCTAGTGTAGATTGAACTAAAATATGTGAAATGTTTCTCAACATGGTAACATATATATATATATATATATATATATATATATATATATATATATATATATATATATATATATATATATATATATATATATATGCTGCTATATATATATATATATATATATATATATATATATATATATATATATATATATATATATATATATATATATATATATATATATATATATATATATATATATATATAACTTTCAAAAATAATTGTCAGACGTGGTGTTCGTAAGAAGGGTGGAATGAGGAATGTTGTATTACATAAAGCGTACGCTTAACCCAACCAATGACAGGTCATAAGTCCTGTAAACGCCTCGACCACCATATTCTGTTTCCAAATAATTTACATCTTCGTCTCAATTGAGATACAATTAATTCTTAATGATTAACCCTTAATGGTTAAAATCCAGTATTTGTATACATTAAAAAAAACAAAAATATTTCCCAATAGTATTTATAATGCATCTGTCACAATGCCAACATAAGTTTGTGGCTCTAAAGTCGTAAAATTTATTTTACTGTGAAAAAGTGTCTATGGTATAAAGGATAAACGCAACCAAGTCGTACTTTCAATTGAACAAAAACTCAAAAGTTTGAAAATGGTGCAACCGTTAAATATGTATTGAATCAATATAATGTTGGTAATCAAATAATATAGACCTAAAACTGAGAATACTCCTCATCAAGACCTATGTATGGAGTATCTTGATGTACGGCTGCGAGACATGGTGCCTATCCGAAAGAGATAAACGGAGACTAGAGGCTTTTGAGATGTGGTCCTACAGAAGACTATTAGGAATTTCCTGAAGAGACCACATTAAAAATGAGGAGGTTCTCCAAAGAATCAAAGGAGGAAGGCAGCTGCTCAGGACCTTGTCCGAAAGGCGTGCAAGATGGATCGGTCATGTAATACGACAAGAAGGCCTCTTGCATGCCATAATGGAGGGTATGACTGAGAGGACAAACTCTAGGGGACGCCCACGCCGAGAGTACCTGGAGGACCTGTTGGTGGACGTGCGCTGCTCATCATATGCAGATTTCAAAAGAGCCGCACAAGACAGGGAAGAATGGAAGAGAAGAATAGAGAAAATTGCTGCAAACCAATCCCAGGATTGAAACCAGAGAGAGAGATAATGTTGGTGATCAAAGTATACGGGACATCATTCATAAAAAAAGATAAAAAAAATTGGTTTGGATTAACCGGGAAATCGATTATACGGATTTTTTTTCCATCGTTCCCGGAAAATCGGGAGTGTACTGTTATACAATATTTTTTTCAATATTCACCATAACTGTGTTATCCGGATTCTTGAACAATGATTATTTCTTTATAAACAACACTTTATTAAAAAAATTAATTAAATAACCGCATTCATGAAAACGTTGTTTAAATACTGTTTTGTAAAGGGTCTTTTAATAGGGACGCTCTACGTTTAATCGTTTTAATCGCTTGTGCAGAATGTCTGTTGGAACCATATGTTGTCGGTATCCATATCATACAGTTTAAGCCACAAGAGTCTCAAATTTATGCATTAAACCACATATTGTGGACTCTGCAGGACTGCCATGAATGCCATAAATTGGCGAACAGAGCACTGATTTTGATAATAAATTTTAACAATTTCAATACGTTGTTGAAGCGTGTAGCCTTCCGTGGTGAATTGTCAAGACTAAATAAGTATTCTTGTCAAATTTGACAGCTATTGCTTTACCAAATTGGCCGCTATATGCTGTCAGAGTTCGATAGCCCCTATTGAAAAACCCTTTGACCACCAGGATACACCACCACAGCAAAGCCAGTGGCCATTTGGCCGAAATTATATTCCACACATAATGTCATTGAATGTCCTTTAAAATAAACTAAAAATTGTGACAACATCACTTAGACAGGTTGTTTTATTTCATTTCAAAGTTCGAGCGCTCTTAATGAAAAACTCTTTATATATACAATAATTAACTATACTGATTAAGGCAGAAACATACTATTAACACGCCACGCCACCCGATGCCACGTGATGCGTGTTAAGTTGAATCAAATTGTATTGTTTTCTATGGACAGAATCACACTACGAACACCCGACGCGACGCCATGCCCGCACACGCCACCCGATCCAGACGAGCTAGATCGACGTGTTGCCGATGGTGGGAGTAAACACGCCACGTCGCGTGTTAATAGTATGTTTCTGCCTTTAGGCTTCTGTGTCTGAAATATTCTGTTAATTTAATTTAAAATTTGAATAAAGCATTGTTTACAAAAAAATAAACATTAAAAATAGAATTTTACAGAATAGGGATTGAAAGTACTACATATTATAAAGTTTCATTTACCGGTCCCCCTAATATTAAGCATAATAGCTACCCTTTTACCAAACAATTTGAGAAAGATTCTGTGGAGATTCAGCGTCTTCTTCGTCTGCGTCTTCTGGAAGTTTCATACTTTCCGAGGTAGTTGTTGCACTTTGGGCAGAAGTGCTCGATGTTCTTCAGCTGCTGGATGAAGAACGGGATGAGACAGCAGCCACAGAAGCATCTGTCAATTAAAAAATATATATATTACCTATCTGGAATAAGTGGATGAATTTGTATGTTTATAAAAGACAAGGTCGCTGCAATCTCTGGGGCTCTAAAATCCACAATATGGAAAAACAAAGACATGGCCATTAAGAGTAAGATGAGAATCTATAAAGCATGCGTAAGACCAATAATAACATATGGCGTCGAAGCAAGGGCAGACACAGTAAGGACCAAACTAGTTTTGAAGACTTCCGAAATGAAGACACTGAGGACGATAGCAGGCAAGACACTGAGAGATCGCGTGAGGAACACCAGAATAAGAGAGATATGTGAGGTTGAGGATATTATAAGATGGAGCAGACAGCGAAAAAGGAACTGGTACGGTCATGTTCAAAGAATGGACACCACCAGACTCCCCTATATTGCATTGCATAATCAGCCTCATGGGACTCGTCCTCGTGGAAGACTTCCTAAAAGATGGAAGGACAGCTGGGAATCTACCTCACAAGAGGAGCAACACTCTGGAGACAGACCACATAGGTCTACACTACAACAAGGAAGAAGATAAAAGATACTTAAGATGGTTTGGACCATTGGATATGATATGAAGAGTGTTGTGACTCACCCCACAATGGACATGATGGCGCAGATGCCCCAGGCCGCGAGGGATGGGTGTGTCTTCACGGTCGTGGTGACGGTCTCCTTGCAGTGCGGGCACGCCATGGTGGCCGCATGGGGGCCCAGCAAGACGGGCTGACCAGCAGTCGCCGTAACTAGAAAACCCAAAATAAAACTAACTAACCATCTCGCCAAAGGGTAGGCAGAAAGAATGGACTGCCCCACTGTTCTCTCCTGACATACTTCCATTGCTTCTTCTACATTCATACGTCGTGTTATGCACGCACGTGTTTCTTTCGTGGCCGACATTTTATAATATTTGATAATGCCACATTTTTCTCAATCTTCTGTTATTTCTTGTTCCGTTTACATCGTGAATTAGGTCGTGGTCTGGGAATGAGAGATGAAGATGGAGTGGTTTTATCCAACAAACAACAACAACAAAACCATTACGCCGTTTCCCCATAGGGGTAGGCAGAGATAATCGACCGCCACACTACTCTATCCTGACATACCTCTCTAGCTTCCTCCACATTCATACACGCACGTCGATTCTTCCGGCTTCTGACATGACCAACCTTTAATATTTGATTAATTTGGTCAAGCCATGTTTTCCTCGGTCTACCTCGACTCCTTACTCCACTTACATCGTTAACGTATACTTTTTTAACCATTCTTTCTTCACCCATGCGCTCCATATGTCCGAACCAACGCAGCGAACCTTTCATAATTTTGTTCATAATACGTTCTTTCGCTCTACATTCCTTCCTAATATCAGCATTTGAGATTCTGTCGTACATCATTCTACCACACATACGTCTTAGGGACCTCATCTCTACCGCATTTATTCTGCTCTCATTTTTCTTCTGCCAGCTCCATGCTTCGCTTCCATACATAAGGGTTGGTACCAGAACTCCATTATCCAATAAAATGAAATAAAAAAATATATATTATGAAAATATATACTGTGTTAACACCTTAAGTTTACGTTATGTTACACTCACCGATATTCTGCGGGGGCACAGGATTAACGGGGGCGCCATGCTCCCTCACCGATGTGAGCGGAACTTGCGTAGGGGGCGCATTGGTCGTCGGATAACCCGGGTTATTATCCGTGTTGAAGCCCATCTTATTAGGGTAGGGTACTGGCATGGAACCCGTTTGCTCACTGTCAATTGCTGGGTAGAGAGAGATATTTGGATTCATTGGTGGATATCCCGGATTGTTTGGGGGATAGCTGGGACTCGAAATACCTTGAGATTGCTCATAAGTAGGGGGATAAGATGAAGGGCCTTTATCCATGATTACTAGAAAATAAAAATTAATACATATAATTAGTACAAATTGTTTTAATAATATTTGAGTACGGAGTTTGCTATGCTTCGCCCTGTATGGCGGTCCGGTATCATTTTGAGAAAGCTCAAGCTCCAAATATTCAGCAGTAGTGTTAAAAGCGTACTGCTGTACGGATGTGAGACTTGGAAATCTACTGCGGACGTTATTGGTAAACTCCAGGTGTTTATAAATAGGTGCCTTCGCTCAATATTCAAAATCTATTGGCCCCAAACAGTGTCAAATGCCGCTCTCTGGACCATGGCAGGTGAAAAGCCAATTAGAGAACAAGACGCAAATGGCAGTGGATCGGCCACACTTTGAGACGGAACCCAGCCTGCATCGCTCAGGGTGCACTAGACTGGTCCCCTATGGGGGGAAAGAGAAAGCGAGGCAGACCTAGAGCCACCTGAAGAAGAGCCCTGCAGGACGAGGTTAAAGCAGCAGGCCTCACTTGGGATGATGTTAGGCATCAGGCATGCGATAGAGTCGGGTGGAGAAGGTTCCTTGAGGCCCTATGCACCACGGAGGTGTGACAGGACAAAAAGAAGAAGAGGTAGAAGACGGAGTATATCCTTGGCTCTATCCATCGGCATTTCTCTTGGGTATGCTAAAGTATAACTCCCTTTAACTAAGGAGGGAAGGGTTAATGGCGATGCATTTTTTGAAGCTAATTCGGGGCTCTATTGAGAACCCTTATGTTCTGGAGCAAATAGATATTTTTGTTCCTGATAGTTACCTGCGACAGCGCCGATAACAATTGTTATTTACTCCGTTACACAGAACCAACCTGCCTTTGTTGATGCCAGTAGGAGGAGCAATTTAATTGTCTAGCATTTGGACATTTTTAGTGTCAGTGAGGGCAGTGTTTATAAAAATATATTACTAATTCTGGAAAGAGTGCTGCCTCACTGACGTCGATATATTTAGGTTCCTTCTGAGATACTCGTATGTTATTTCCTAGTTTCATATCAATATTGAATTGATTGATTTGATCGTGCTAAGTTTTCCTCGGCCTTCCTCTATTTCTAGCTCAGTTTACGTCGCTTACATATACCTTCTTCACTCATTCTTTCTATTTGTCCAAAACCATGTGTAATTATATTTAAACAGGAACGAATAACGTTTCCATACATATAAATGTACTAGAGATTTAAATGATTGTTTGTGAATCAAGTAATTTACAATAAATATTTAATTTTTATTTATTTTATAAGCATCTTCTATTCTTCTTTTGCTAGCCTTCTTCCCTCCACTGCTGGATATAGGCCTCTTCCAATTTCCAACCCTTTGGTCCATCTCATCGGTGGCCTTCCGACACTTCGCCTATTTGCCCATGGTCTCCAACTGAGTATCCTGGGTGCCCATCTGTTGCCACCCTGTCTAGCCAAGTGTCCAGCCCATTGCCATTTCAATTTTGCCACTCGGTCCATGACGTCAGCAACCCTGGTGCGGCGTCTGATTTCTTCATTCCTGATGCGGTCACGCAAGCTCACACCAAGTATCTGTCTTTCCATGGACCTCTGTGTACACTTTTTGCTGTAAGAGTTGTCGTCTCTAGTCCGTGTGTCATTTATAAGCATACAATAGTTTTATTATATTCCCATGAGCAGATAATTCATTATGGGCAAATATTAACAATAGAATTAATAAGAAAGAAAGAAACATTTCTACGCATGTAAGAAAATTCGGAAAAAAGTTACTGATTCTTAAAATTATTTTAATTTTAAACTATGGCAAGTTTATTTTTCTTTTGACATAGTTTGTTTTGAATTTTGACAGCTGTTATTCAAGTCGCATTCCTGTTTACGTCACAATACCTGTTTTAAATTTGAGTTTTTAAATAAATAAAAAATAAAAAACACAACGCACGATTTAGCTTATCTCAAGGACAACCAAAAAGACAAATAAAATATGTATGCATTATGGCCTCGAAGGTAGAAAGTAAATAATTGCACAATATCAACATATTTCGAGGATAACAAGATATATAATCACATATTATCTAATTTTTATAATAAAAACCACTCCTTTGATAGGTAGAATATTCGATAATACGAAATAGTTATAATAAAACTAAACTAACCTTTACTAAGACAAATAAAAGCGAATCCAAAACACAAACACACTTTTCTCAACACAGCAAACAATTCAGAAGTTTCTGTTTCTGCCTCAAAAGTTAGGTAAGATGATTGTGCGCACGCGCGAATGGACATAAAACAATAAACCTGATTGGTTCTTGGAGTTATACGTTCGGTGGGTGGAGACTTGCTTTTACATTAAAATCGAACCAGAGCCCCTCTGTTCAATTTAAAAAATTTGCGGGATGCGGAAAAATTGATCCAAAAGTAATTAAAATCGCTTATGATTGCCTTTAAGTTTATTAAGTGATATTTCGGCATCAACAGCAAGATTTTCTATTTGATTATTAGTGGTTTTATTTGGGATTTTATATTTAAAACCTTTGTGAAGTAAATTTAATTCATCCTTGGTAAAGGTTATATCTGTAAGATTAATTGTTTTTTCATAGAAGTTAGAATTGCATGCATTATTATTATTTGAGTTTAATGAGGGGTTGGTAGCGATATTTTTGTTGTTTTTAAGAAATAGTTATCAATATATTTGTACGTAAGATCTCTATTTGGGATTTGAGTACAAAGCAGTAAAGGTCTGACTTTAAAAAAAAAAGAGTTCTTGATACAACCATATTAAAAAAATCATGGCATCCTTCTCCAAAAATGGGTGAAGTAAAGGTGTAAATACTCGTACACTTTTATTAATTACTGAACTTCTTACATAATCATCCTTCAATGCTCTTACACAATTATATCGTGATTCGTCCGGGAATCGAATGTCTATTGACAAACCAAATAAATTATACCTTACATTTATTTGACTTATTTTGTGGGTGTTGGACGATCGTAGTGTGCGCGGGAGATGCCTATTGGTGGCGATGAGGTTCACAACCCATCACACCGCGTCTCCCGCGGGGCGAAAAGAGAAGGATGAAGTGCCGCATCAGTAAAAGTGTGACAGTTCATTCTTTCTGCCTACCCTTTCGGGGAGACGGCGTGATGGTTAGTTAGTTAGTTTTACATTTATTAGAACTCATCTAGACTCCCTTCCATTATGTTGCACGACCCGCCAGGCAGACTACCAAAAATATGGACCGACAGCTAGGGATCGACTAGGATTGACAGGAAGCCAACCCCTCTTGAGAAAAAGACCTTGATTTATTATAACTAAACAATATGTGCACGTTAAATCCAGTTATGCGAATAAAAAAAAACATACTTGGTAATTGCAGGCCAGCGATAATAACTATGTTAATTAAAATCTAGTGTGATCATTCGAAATGGCCGGGCGCTTTCGCCAGGTCTTTGTGTCCGGAGACTGCATAGGCAGCATGAGAATTTCCATCTTCACGATAGGTTAGGCAGCTGGTATTCTCCGCCTTATTCATTCTTATGTGCTGCCATCTTGTCTTAGGCTAGTGGTGGAAACATCATCTCGGCCCCGTGAATTTGTTCCCGTCTTCACGCCGATTGTCTGAGAAACGCGGACTGCTTTGTGACACGGATGTCTCTACACGTTCGGTGTTCTTTTTAGTTTTCCTTGCACTTTTGCCCATTTTCATGCCCCCGGAATTGTGAATTTTTAGAACTACCTGGGGTTGCAAATTAATTACTACCAACCTTACCAAATGTAGCCAATACTCCGAAATATTGTCAACCTGAGGAGTAAGCATATTATTAAATATCATATTATTAAATATCGCTTGAATTAGCTTTATACTGAGATTGCATTTTTTTACTTAATAATTGATTGTGAGTCACCTAATAAGGACATATTTTGATGTATGGTAGCAATTTTACATGGCAGAAAATACGCTTTCTCTCTGGAGGCTGGTTTAATCTTAGTTAAGTTTAATTTTATTTAGTGATAATAATTTAAGATAGTGAAAAACAATAAAGGGACAGCTGGATCTCATCATCCGACGAGATATGACACAGATCTGTGTCACAGATCGTCAGATCTATTAAAATAAGAAGAAGAAGAAAAACTATAATAGTTGTAAGTGTCAATTTTGTGAGTGGCAACACTTTGGGGGCGGGATTCAACCCCCACCCCACCCAAGCCCGCAGCTTTTGGGAAGTTCGTGAAGCTAGAGGTTCGTGAAGCTAGAAGCTAGGGGTCCGGGGTGTAAGAGTTCGGGGAGCTCTTACACCCCGGACCCCGGCAAGGCAACATCTCCCCCGGCTCGACGGACGGTCGAACGCTGAACGAGGAGGAGATCGCGGAATACGTGCCGTATGGTGCCAGCAACAGCGCCCGCGCCAGCTGACAAACAACCTCGTACAGGGGCCATGAAGGGCCATTATCACCAGGGGTTTGATGCTGGCCACCGCTGTCGTTATGAAGGAGACCCGTGCCTTCGGCGGTCCATCATTCGCGTGATGCTTGCAGCCCGGGAGATAGATGTGGACGCCGGGCAGCGTTCTGTGCCATGCAGCTCCTGGCAGTCCTCGTGCTGGCCAACTCGTCGTCACGCCGGCTTCCGTCAGCGTCGGTCCTCGCCGCAGATCACCGCCTTCCTCAAGTTTACGTTAGTCTTAAGTTATCGTTTTAAATTGTAAATATTGGTTTCAATCTCAAGTTATAATACATCCCGGAGCATAGCTCATATAATATCGTCACTTCAAAGGTAAAACTCACTAAGTGACATTTGAATTTTTTTTTGCAATTTCTGTATCAGACTTGTGAATTCTACGTCAGAAAGTAATCACCAAGTGTTTTTATTAAAGAATAACTGTTATTCTTTAATAAATACACTTGGTGATTGTTTTCTGACGTAGAATTCACAAGTCTGATGCGGAAGTTGCAAGAAAAGGAGACAAATTTGAAATGTCACTTAATGAGTTTTACATTTGAAGTGACGATATAATGTTAACTTTAGCGATGTGACACATGAGCAAATCTTGGGAAGTTGCTCTAGATCGTGAGTGAATGAGTTCAATAAATTCATTTTTCACCCCGTGACGACGAAAAACTCCTAACAAATTAGCTTTATACTGAGATTGCATTTTTACCCTAAATAATTGTTTGCGAGTCACCTAATAAGGACACATTATTTGAATATTACCTTTCGGCAATCAAACCCAAGGGGAAAATGTAAATTTTGTTGTTACCATAACCAAAGTCATTCGAGATTTTATGTCCGGTTTCAATTCCGGTTTTCATATCGATTGTCTTTGATTTTATCTTTGCCCCGTAATTTCTCTGATTCACTGAAGGTTGTTTGTTTACGATTAAATAATGTTTTGTTTTTTAAAATAGTGTATTTAGAAACACCACGATGGGGAAAAATAAAATGATTGCGAAGAGTTGTCCGAAATGCGATCAGCAGGCAAGTAAAATATAGCTTTATATATCATCAATTCGACATATTGTTTTCTAACCTATTTTGCATTTTGTCTACCCATTTAATCTAGTAAACCTTATTATAATTGTTTAAAAAAAAAAGTTTATTTAATTAAATACTCTGTTTTGAACAGTTAATATGTGTTACGAAGTAGGTAAGTACGGTGAGGTTAATAGGAATATTTTTAAAATAATTAATAGTTTTTTTATTTCCAAATTAAGACGCAAACTGCAAAGAATAGAAAAAAATCTACGAATATATCATTTTGAGACAAGCGTGCCCAATTTACAGAAGGCAGATTAATCTATATTAAAAATAATGAAAACTTTTAAATCTGAAAACCCCGGCACCAAGAGACTGCCAGGAAGGCCGCCGAAGAGATGACTGGACATCATTATCCCTGGACACATGTTTCGCAATGATAAGGCCATTTTCTAAAGTCTTAGAAAGGCGAAACATGCACACCCATAAAATATAATAAATCAAATCAGTTTATTTCATCAACAGACATTACAAAACATATTTTTAAGGCATCTATTGAGAACAGGTAAAATAATATATTATGTATAGTATACTACCAGAAACGCATGAGAGATGGTTCAACATTTGGAAGACAGGATACTCTCCAGAATTAAGAGTATTTGCCTTCTGAACATACTTTCACTAGCATGAAAGATGTCGATCTCCAAGGAGACCGCGTTCAGCAGACTAATTGCTCTTTCCACCGGTGTCACCAGAGGCAGATTGGTTCTGGCGGCCGGTAGGTAAAACAATCTGTGCCATCACTGTCGGTAAAATAAAACGATAAAACTTGTATAAAACATACGTTTTCATCCATTATTTAATATGTAGTTATGAATTAATTAAGAAAGAATAGATGTTAACGGAACTAGAAACAGGAAGACCGAGAAAAACTTGGCATGATCAAATGAATCAGGTGAAGTGGAAGGAGTTATTAGAAAACCTTGTTTAATTATTATTTAATACTAGTTTCTACAGTTATTTGTAACTCATGTGTGGTGTCAGGTGGCGGTGGCGACCAAGATCTGCAAGTGCGGGCACTCCTTCTTCTCGGGGCGGCGCCACGCCGCGACGGCCTCGCCGCGCCGGGCGGAGGACGGGGAGGCCGAGAGCGGCGCTCGCCGTACGGCGCGGGTTCGCCGTGCCCGCCCCCATTTCTACGACAGCCAGGACTACCAACGCGCAAAGAAGGTTAGTCTAAATCAAACTGTTTTAACCCTCCCTTCCCTGTGATGGGTATCTTCTACACGTTGCTTCTAATAACCATCAATATCTCTATACATTTAATAAATACAAGGTTAAGATTTTAGGTATTCCACCATAATATATTTACGCATTGATTAAAAAAATAATATTAATAATAATCAGAATTCATCGGGTACATCGGAGGTATTTTGTGAACATCGGAAACAAAATTCGTAGCGCTGAGTACGCGACACTATATTCGCATCTCACTCTTGCTTATGTTCTAGCTCAATGTTCTCACTCTCGCCGTCCCGCCGCGCCGGCGGCAGTCGCTTTCGGGCTTGCAACCAGAGCGCGGGTCTATGCCCGTTCCGTGAGCGTTGCCAGATGGTTTTTTAATGTTTTTAGCAATCAAATATCAATTATTATAATTTTTGACTTCAATTATAATTATATAAGGGGATTAGCTATGAATGTTCCTATTTTTCCGATTTAAAATCGCTAATTTTTTAACGCGTACTGACTACCCTACACCAGAACGCACCATTTCATTTTAGCACCGTAAGGGAAAGGTTAAGATAATTAAAACGTTTTACTGAAATCTTTCGATGGAAGTTAATTTTAAAATAATTAAATAAAACAATGTTTTTTTAACTACGTATAACACAACATCTCAAAGAACTTCACTGGCTTAAGAGTCCAGAAAGAATCCAGTATAAACTCTGCTGGACAGTCTTCAAAACGCTACATGGAATGGCTCCAAATTATATATCCGAACTCTGTATAACGGACAGTCTAAATACAAGGAAATCCACTCTTCGCTCGGCGAACTCCTCGACAATAGGAAGATTAGTTGAGCCAAAGCGTTGCCCTGTACAAATTTCGGGGATCGAGCGTTTGCAGTAGCCGGTCCATCAGCTTGGCACAATCTTCCTTCACACCTCAGATGCATAAATAATCCGACAGACTTCAGATCTAAGCTGAAAACCCATATTTTATACCTAATTTGAAACTTGCATAATTGTTCTATTATACTTTCTAATTTATCGCGAATATCAATTAGATGCAGCGTTCACATTTAGATTTAAAACACGTCTTAATGCGCCCTTGAGGTGATTACATCACAAAAACGGCGCTTTAAAAGTTAGCATATTATTATTATTATTACTACAGTAGAACATGGTAAACCCATGCTTTGTTTTAATATTATATTTGTAATTTTTCTAGAAATCGAAAAGAAGATCAGCCTCCACCTGTTCATATGAAGAGAAAATTAGGGACAGATCAAAAGACAGCAGTAAAGACAGCGGTATGTATTAAGAATTAACTATATTATATCTATTACTCAGTGGCGGTACTTCCATACAAGCCGAAAAGCCGGGCTTGCCTTAACAAATCTATGATAAAACGATGTTTTTTGCGCGTTTGAGCCGTCTACGAATAAAATTATCCGAAAGGTCTGCGAGGTTCCATGTTCCAAGTTCAAGGAGGTTTCTTATCTATGAGTTTAAAAAGTTTAAAATGTCTATCCACAAAGTCAGTGCTTCATGAAAATTTGATTGGATATCTATTTTTTTTCTTCTAGTGAACGCACAGAGGGGGAGACGCCGCGGTCTGAAGGATGCCCTGGCCACGCCGGACCGCCGTACCAAGGCTGCCGCGGTGGAGCCCCCTCCCCCCGCCCACAAGCTGCTGCGCTGCTCCACGCTGCTCGGGGAGATCAACAGGAAGATGGCCGCCGTCACCTGGACCCCCGTGGACATTGACATGTCCGAGACATAAAGCCAACTAACCGTATTCAGTCTGAATTTAATTTTACCGACAACCATTATTTTTACGTTTTATCCTCTGGGTGAGGATTTTTTTTGGATGGAATGACTTCCATTACACTTAAATTTTAAAGAAAACTTTATTGAAGACGTCTTATGGATGAATGGACGGATAGTGTATCTCGCTTCTGAACCTTAAGGGGCACTACTAGTGTGACCGCCTGAAAATATGTGATTTTTTCAAAAGAAAACTGCTGCATGGAATGTTTTATTATTTTAAGGATATATTTATAGATATACGAGGTATGTTCAAAAAGTATCGCGAATTTTGAATTTCCGCCGGTTACGTATATTCGATTTTTGATTTTTTTGTGGCGTTATGTTGGTACTCATGTCTCTCACTTATGCCGATAAGTTCGGCCAGTTTGAATGTTCAGTTAATTTTTGAGAGCCACTTTGCTTGCACGTGTTTTGGCTCGTCTTCGATTTTTGCCCACTCCAAAAAAATGGATCAAAGAATCTGTATCAAATTTTGAGTGAAAAACAAAATTAAGTCCCCGGACGCATTCCGAATGTTGACTGTGGCATATGGTGAAGCTATCTTGGACCAAAGCAACGTTTATCGGTGGTACAAAATGTTCTCAGAGGACCGAGAAGATGTGAACGAAAAAGAGCCTGCCGGACGCCCGAGCACGTCAACAACAGACGAAAACATTGATGAAGTGAATAACATAGTATTGGCCAATCGTCGAATCACCGCTAGAGAAGTTGCTGAGGACTTAAACATATCGCTTGGCTCGTGCCATTTGATTTTTACCAATGATTTGGGCATGAGATCGGTCGCCGCGAAATTCGTACCAAAATTGCTCAATTTCGCATCTGCTTGTGCGCGAATTTTTGGCCAAAACAACACACCAATAATGCCGCAGCCACCGTATTCCCCAGATCTGACCCCCTGTGACTTTTTCTTGTTCCCGAAACTGAAGAGGCCCATGAAAGGACGACGCTAGGCTACGATTGAGGAGATAAAGACGGCATCGAAGGAGGAGCTGAACAAGATCACAAAAAATGATTTTTTGGGGTGCTTCGAGGATTGAAAAAAACGTTGGCACAAGTGTATAATATCTGGTTGGGATCACTTTGAAGGGGACAAAATAGAAATTCATGAATATTAATAATTTTTGAAAAAAAACACAAAATTCGCGATACTTTTTGAACAGACCTCGTATGTATTGCATTAAACAAAAGAATTTGAAATGTATATATATTTTTTACATTTTCACAGATTGTTTTAATTCAGAAAATTTTATCACTTAAAAACAAGTGATATCATGACACTTTCATTTGCACCACATGTAATTCTTATATTTGCATTTGACAATTTATCATATACAGATTTACCGCACATTCGTCTTAGAGATCTCATTTCTACTGTATTTATTCTACTTTCACCCTTATGCCAGTTTCATGCTACACTTCCATACATAAGGGTCAGCACAAAACACCACCGTGCACTGCCCTCTTACCTTTTTTGGATAGGCTTGTTGTATATATGTGAGTAACACGTATATAAGAAGTAATAATACAATCGTAGTCGTATTTTACATTAATTTCACATTTATAATTGAAATATAATGAGATCACGGCACGAGACACATCAGATTTCAATACTAATATGGCGGTACATAGGACCCATAAATCTCCATGATGCAAATATTGTTTATGGTGCTTAAGGCCTGGTTAATTATTTCAAGATGGCATTGGTTTGATCACTTAAAAGTAAGTGACATCATAACTACCATACATAATGCACATTGTAAATTCAGTAGCCTTTTAAAACTTATCTTTTATCTGTGTAGACTAAACAATATCAAAGAAAATACATTACTACACAATTGCTGGCTTTTTGTTAAACTTACTAACTCACCATCACGCCGTCTCCTCGAAGGGGTAGGCAGAAAGAATGGACTGCCACACTTTTCTTTACTGACATATTTCTCTCGCTTCCTCAATATTCATACATCGTGTCATGCACTCTGACTCCTCACGTGACCGACATTCAATATTTGATTTATTTGATCGTGCCACGTTTTCCTCGGTCTTCCTCTATTTCTGGTTCCATTTACATCGTTGACATATATTTTTTTACCATTCTTTCCATATTTCCAAACCATATTAATGATCCTTTCATTATTTTGTTCATGACACCATCATTCGCACCGCATTCACTTCTTATATTTTCATTCGACACTATCATACACACAGTATCCACACATTCGTCTAAGAGATCTCATTTCTACTGCATTTATTCTACTTTCATCCTTCTTTTGCCAGTTCCATACTTCACTTCCATACATAAGGGTCGGTAGAAGAACACCATTGTGCACTGCCATTCTAGCTTTTTGTTCATTAAAAATATATCTCGGTTTTGATTGAATTTTGATTGAATCGGTTAAAAAGAAAAGTGTTTAAAATGTTTTCTTTTTTGAAACAAAATGGCAAATCTGTAATAGAGATATTTTTTGAAAACAAATGCGTCTGTTGTGAAAAGTAGACCCTTAATCTAGTATATTTCATTTTAAGGAATGTATTTGGTAGTTACATAAAATATATCAAGGAAAATCTTGGCATCCAAGTTTTGATGGTTGCTATCCATTTTATTCTCTGTATATGTGAGTTGGCATGTATTTAAAATAAATATTGTATCAAATTTATGTTTTTAAAATGTGTACATTTTTGTAAATAAATTTTGTTTTACGAAAAAGTTGTTTTATTTCCCTTCCCCCGTGAGTCAAGTTTTTTATGAAGTGAGATCTTTTAGAATAATGTATAATAATAATAAAATAATGGAATTAAATAATTAAACATACCTACAAATATTCGAGAAAACAAGAGAAGTATGCCAGGAAAGAACAATGTAGCAGTCCAATCATTTTGCCTACCCCTTTGGAGAGACGGCGTGATGGTTAGATAGTTCTCCTTCCGATGGCCCAACAGCCCATATCGAGCCTTGGCCTCTGTCAACTATCGCCTCCAGCAGTCCCTGACTTCAGCAGTCGTCCTCCAGTTCGGCACCCGAAGAAGTTGTGCTGCATCCCTCTTTACTTCGTCCTCCCACTTCAGCCTTGGTCTTCCCACCCTTCTCCTTCCGCTTGGGTGTCCAGTTATAATGCGTTTTGGAACCCGTGAGTTCTGCATCCTCTGTACATGTCCAGCCCATCTCAATGGTTTTGCTTCAAACGGAGCTTCATTGATGTAGCCATGTTTTAAGGTATACTCGGTGAGATTGCAATACACAAATTTTACATGGCAGAAAACACGTTTTCTCTCTGGAGGCTGGTTTAATCTCAGTTAAGTTTATATTTAATTTAGTGATAATAATTTAAGATAGGGAAAAAACAATAATAGTGTAAGTGACAATTTTGTGAGTGGCAACACTTTGGGGGCGGGATTCAACTCCACGCGATCTCCACCCCCACCTTGCGGGCTTTTGGAAGTGTGAGGCTCGAAGAACGACGCAGCTCTCTTACACCCCGGACCCCGGCGAGCAACATCTCTTGCTTCGCCGGACGGTCGAACGCCGGGGAGATAATCTGAAAGAGGAGGAGATCGCGATATACGTGCCGCATGGCGCCAGCTGACAAACAACCTTGTACAGGGCCCATGAAGGGCCATTATCACCATTGGGACCTGATGCTGGCCACCGCTGTCGCTGTGAAGGAGACCCGTGCCATAGAAGTGGACGCCGGACAGGCTTCTGTGCCGTGCAGCCTCTGGCAGTCCTCATGCTGGCCAACTCGCCGCAGATCACCGCCCTCCTCATGGCGTGACCGCCTTCGTTAGTTACGTTAGTTTTAATTCGTTGGCACGGGAACCATCATGTAAGTCTTCTTTAGATCTTAAGTTATCTTTTTTTTTGTATGTAATTTTGTTGTTAATAAATGTAAATTTAAAATAGTAAATATTGGTTTCAATCTCATATCGTTATACATCCCGGAGCATATCTCATATAATATAATGTTAACATTAGCGAATCACATGGGCAAACGTGGGGATGTTGCTCTAGATCGGGAGTGAATGAGTTCATAAATTCATTTTTCACCCCGTGACACCAACATACTCCTAACATCATCAGGGTAACAAAACAAACTGAAGTTTGTTTTATTACCTTGATGATACGTGACCAGTTGGTAGTTTAAAAAAAATAAAATTAATTTAATGTTTTAATTTATTTCTAAAAATGTAAACAAAAATTGAGTGTTTTTAAATTTTTTGATTTCGAGTAGGTACTCTCCGCATAAAATACATTGCAAACGAAAACACAAAATTTGCGTATGCGATTATGCAACTAAAAGTATTTTGTGTTTACGGCTATTATTGTCTGTCATAACATTATTAATTTCGACTTGCTAAAATGACTAATGATTGGTTGTTTAAAACCATAGATTTATTTTATCAGACGGAACTGTCACTTGTCACTTTAGACTGACGTTCAAAGTCGTATTTTTTATGTTTTGTTTTTAATGAAATTGATAAAATATTTTACATATTTAAACTACTATTATTAAGGAACATTTAAAAATATATTTGCCTAAATTTGTTTAAACTTCCAATGAGTGCGTTGATTCCACAATAGTTTTTTTTGTGTAATTCCAAATTTGAAAATGTATCTTTGAGAGAATAGCAGCAGTTTTTCTGTAGAAATACGTTCTGTTTTTTTGTTTATCTGTAGACTTCAATTAGGTAAGTACCCATTGCCATTTCGTTTGTTTCTAAATAATAGTGTGTCAGTTAGGTTAGGTATTGCAACATTCTAGGAGATGGCTACCAGTATTAAATAAATAAAACATGTGTACAAGTGTAAAAGTGAATTTCATATCCCCATAGTTTAAATTAATAAGGGTTTATATTATTGTTAATCAGGCGGTAGTCTAGGGTACAGAACACTTAACTTCTGACCCACGGTACATGGGTTCAAGCCTGGTTCAACATATTTTAAACAGGTATTGGACAGGAATGAGGAGAGTTGAGGGCCTGTTCCAAGTAGCGCAGGACAGAGATGCTTTCGCGGCAGTGATTGCCAACGGAGGGGGGAACTGACCGGCACCAGAAGAAGACCAAAAATAATGAATTTCATCTGATTTACGATTATTATTCCCCTATTTTAAATAATCGAATTATTTTTTTGAAATTTGCGTTAATTGTTTCAAAGCAAATCAGTTTATTTACTCAAAAGACATTACAAACAGCAAAATGTTTAAGGCATCTACTGAGTACAGGTCAAATATTATAAAAATACAACATAATACCAGGAACGCATTAGAGATGGTTCTACATTAGGAAGACAAGATACATTCTAAAGTGAAGAGTATTTGTCCCCTGAACGGCAGATGGTTCTGGTGGCCGGTAGGTAAAACAGGTCGGAGATATCTATCAGGGCCAAAAAGACCAACACCATTCAGCACGGCCGAGTTCTCGAAATATCTTCTGATTAATCTAAAGAAATGGGTTATGAGATGCCCATCTCTTCGAAGCTGTAGAGAATTGGTTCCGTGGATTCCCAAAAGAAATGCCGTGGGATAGAGCCACGGATAGCTACCATACTCCCTCATGTAGAGATACCTCAGAAATTTTTGCTGTACCCTCTCCAGCATAAAGGAATATCTCGCCTCGTGAGAACTCCATATCACAGAACCACTTTCGAGTCTGCTCCGAATCAATGCGTTGTATAGGACTCTGAGCACATTGGGATCTTTGAAAACTCTTCCAGTCCGAATGATGAAGTCTAACATCCTCAGTGCAATGTCACAAATCCTCTCGATATGTGCACGAAAAGTCAGCCTACTCTCATAGATGATCCCGAGATCTCTCATCGTAGATACATGTGCTAGTTGCTGGTTGTTCATTGTGTATCTATGATACACAGTTCTCAATGCTCTAGTAAAAGATAGCATAACGCACTTAGAGACATTGAATTGCATTTTATTACTGTGACTCCAAATAACCATATTATCAATGTGAGGCGAAGACAGTCGTCGGGATTGTTAATTTCTAGGAATAATTTCAGATCATCGGCAAATAAAAGAAATCGCGAGAAGTTTATCACCTTCGCAATATCATTATTATTTTCGCATACTTCAGAAATTTTTTCTGAACCCTTTCTAGCGTAACGGAATATTTCGCCTCGTGAGGTCTCCATATCACAGAACCACTTTCGAGTCTGCTCCGAATCAATGCGTTGTATAGGACTCTGAGCACATTGGGATCTTTGAAAATTCTTCTGGTTCAAATGATGAAGCCTAACATCCTCTTTGCAATGTTACTCTAATGTCAATTGTTGGTTAGTTATGAGTGGTGATGTGTTCCGCAGTCAGGCTGTCGTCCCCGTGCGTGGAGATGGAGCTGGAGGGGCGGGGCACGGAGCGGCAGCAGCTGGTGGGGGAGGAGGAAGGTGGTACATCGTTGTCCCCCGCCCTATCCTCCAGTATCAACTCCACCCGAGCTGTGCAACCCACTCCGTCACAGCATACCAGGTATCCCTTCACTACAATTACAGCAAATCAAATCAGTTTATTTTTTCAAAAGATATTACAAACAATATTCAGGTTTAAGGCATTGCATTGTATCGAATCTGTGATAACTACAACATTGACATTGACGTCTTTCATTTGAGCGAGCGAAATTTTAAGAAAATGATCGGAGCAACATTTCGGCGTAGATGTGACCACGATGTAACGTGATATTATAATACTCGTATATTACTTTTTTTTATTTATCTTAATTTTATATTTTTATTTCCAGTCCTATAAGTATTTTAACTCTTAAATATTATGTATACCTTATTTTGTCTTAGTTTAACTTCAATCTTGTTTCACACTATCATTTGTTAATTCTTAACTATTATTTTATATTTCTGGTAGCATGTAATTGCCTTATTTTAATTATTTTATATCGCTGTATGTTACCCTTAATAAAGAAAACAAAACAAAGCATCTATTGAGAACAGGTAAAATATAATAGATAATACAGTACACTCTCGATTTTCCGGGGATGGGTTAACCGGGAAGCGGATTATCCGGGAAACTTGAGTCATTGAAAAATATTTTTAAAAACAGAAATATTTCACAATAGCACTTATAATGCAAACAAAAACTCAAATCTGTCACAATGACATTGGGCGTTTAGTTCACATTTGCGCCACCGTCAACATACGTTTGTGGCTCTATTACTTACTTACTTAGACAGCCGTTGTCGTCAACTGCTGGACACTGTTTAAATAAATAAATAAATAAATAAAATAGGCCTCCCCCATACTCCTCCACGTATCCCTGTCTTGTGCCTTTTGTATCCAATCGCCAGCATTCTTCTAATGTCATCGGACCATCGTGTGGGGGGTCTCCCTCTGTTTCGTTTGTGTTCGCGGGGTCTCCATTCTACCACCCTTCTGGTCCATCTATCGTCTACCAATCTGGCAACATGTCCCGCAAATGACCATTTAAGCTTCGCTACCCTTGCGTCGACATCTGTTACTCCCGAACCGCTCTCCACTCCAGAACCCGTCTCCCCCATCGCCCGTCAGTTCTCCGACAGATATGGCCAGCCCATCGCCACTTCAGCCTGCCCACCCTCAGAGCCACCTCAGTCATCTTGGCTTGTTGTCGAATAAATTCGTTTCTAAACTGTTCCTCATGGTTATTCCAAGCATGGCTCTTTCCATGGCGCGTTGGGCGACCTTGAATCTGTAGAGTAGACCTTTTGTCAGTGTCCACGTCTCGGCTCCGTACGTCATGACTGGCAAGACGCACTGGTTGAAGACTTTAGTCTTGAGGCATGAAAGAGTGATTGCAAAGAGTGTTTAAACCAAGTAATTACCAGAGGCAAATATTAATAGTTTTTTCAGATACAATCAATAAGTGTGTGAATTTCAGGATAGCATTTGTGAACGAGCGGCGGCCGGCCAGAACCGCCCGGCGAGCGCCCCCGCCTCCTCCACCGGCGGCTCCGGCGCCTCCCGCCCCGCCCGGAACCACGCGGCAGGACACGCGGCGCACGCAAGCCGACCTGCTGCGGCTCCTGGCGCAGTTCACGGCCCCCGGCCCCTCCACGGGCACCAAGCGCCTGGCAGACATCCGCCAGCAGCAGGACGACCTGGCCCGCCTGCACTTTAGGTTTCAATTAATTTATTTAAAAAAAATTGGTTATGTTTGAATGTGAATCATGGAATAAAAGAAAATAAAAAAATATTTATTTTTCCTATATACGAGGCATGTTTTTGAAAGGGCATAGCCACTGAGATGGCCAAAAAGATAGGTAATTTTGCTCTGATTGATAAATTTTTGTTTTTATTGTGTGTTATTGATTTGTTTGCCTTTACAGATTGGGTTCTGACCCTGACGCGCCTGCTAAACCTGCCGGCGCCCGAGAGTCCATGACTCGGCTCGTACGCAGCCTGGAGCAGTTGTCCACGGCCATCGAGCAGCTGCACCTCGCACCCGCGTCACCTCCCTCCGCCACCGCCCCACCAGTCACAACCACAACGCCCCAGGAAGGTCACTCATAGTCGTGGTTACATACAACCAGCACCTACATATTGAAAATGTCCTAGATATCCAATAATTAATAAGAACGTATGAAAAAAACAATGTATGATAGCAAATTTCTTAATGAATTAACCCTTTTTCAGATCAAATCAAATCAAATCACTTTATTTTCTCAAAAGATGTTACAAACAACAATTTTAGTTTAAGGCATCTATTGAGAACAGGTAAAACATAAAAATATATAATACCAGGAACGTATGAGAGATGGTTCGAGATGAGGAATACAAGATATTCTCCAAAGTCAAGAGTATTTGTCTTCTGAACGTACTTTCACGAATATGAAAGACGGTGAAGTGATCATGTTCAGCAGTTTGATTGCTCTCCCCACCGGCATCACCAGCGGCAGGTTGGTTCTGCATGCTGGGAGATAAAACAGTCTGTGCTGACGCTGTCGAAGATAACCATCTGAAACATAAAGATGGATAGCCTCCAAGATGACGGAGTTCTCTAAGAATCCCTTGATAAGTCTGAAGAAATGGGTAAGTGTGCACCCATCCCTTCTTATCTGTAAACTATTGGTCCCCAGCATGCCCAAGAGGAATGCAGTGGGATAAAGCCACGGATAGCTACCAAACTCCCTCATGTAGAGATATCTCAGAAATCTTTTCTGAACCTTCTCTAACATGAGCGAGTATCTCGCCTCGTGGGGACTCTAGCTTATCGGACACTAGCTTACTCTTCGGAAGCTTTGTCCCTGATAGATATATCCGACAGCGCAGATTGTTTTACCTACCGGCCACCAGAACCAACCTGCCTTTGGTGACACCGGTGGGAAGAGCAATTGAAGACCTTCGTGGCAGAGTGGTTACAAGCTCTGACTTCCATGCCGAAGGTCCTGGGTTCGATTCCCGGTGATGGCAGTGTGATTGTCACACTGTCTTTGGTCTGGTGTAGAATTCAAGTGACAATAAAATGGCGATAGATTGGCTACCTATCACATGTCACGAGAATCAATATAATAGCTAAAAAAATAATAATTGTATACAGTAATTGGGTCCAAACGACCTGTTGTGTACATAAAAAAAAAAAAAAGATGGGGCATGATCACCATAATCTTCCACAAGCATTTTATGCACCTCAGCTGCACTCTCCTTCCAATTAATTTAATTTCAGACTTGAAGCAGCCGAGTCCTTTATTGTAAAATAGCCCGAAACACCTGGATTGATTGTATCTCAATAGAGACGAAGATGTAAATTGTTTTCTGGGAACAGAATGTGGTGGCCGAGGCGCGTACAGGACTTATGACCTGTCATTGGTTGGGTTGAGCGATCGCTTTATGTTTTTACAACATACCCCATTCCGCCCTTGTTATGACCACCACATCTGACAAATTTTTGGAACTTGTATATATGCTAGAATCCCACACTTATCTTTACATTTTTTAGTTCCCTCTACACTAGCGCCATCTATTAAGATTGGGAAGCATTAAGCAGAAAATCTTTATTAATGTACTGTGAAAGTCTCTGCAAATCATACGGTACTATATTACGCCTGGAGATGTCTCTTAAATTTTTATGCCTACTTGGACCAGTTATTTTATACAACATTTTGAATGTATACAAATTCTTGTAGACAAATACTGGATTTTACCCATTGCGGATAAATTATTTTTTAGAATGTGGTGGCCGAGGCGCTTACAGGACTTATGACCTGTCATTGGTTGGGTTGAGCGAGCGCTTTATGTTTTGACAACATTCCCCATTCTGCCCTTCTTATGACCACCACATCTGACAATTTTGTTTTTAAACTTGTATATATGTTAACAAAGCAACCTAATATATGTTAACAAAGTAAACAGAACAAGAAATAGAGGTAAGCCGAGGAAATTGTGTTATGATCAAATCAATCAAATATGAAATGTCGGCCACGTGAGGAGTCTGAGAAATCGATGTGCGTGTATGACATGATGTATGAATGTTGAGGGTGGCCCGCCTAAAGTGAAAGATGTAATATCAGGAAAGAATAGTGTGGCAGTGCATTCTTTCTCTCTAACCCTTTGAAGACAGGGCTTGTTGGTTAAGTTAATTAAGTTAATTCTTAGATATATTATGATACTGGATGTTGACTGGTGAATAATACATGAAAAATAAAAATCTGTACAATTTCATGTCCACAATTGTTTGAACTTTATTCTTAATTCTTTGTTTCCTCATTTATTATGGTTTTGATCTATGGAGCTGCCCATAGCCATGTGACACACTGTTTTAAACAAGCTCTCCACAGGGGTCACCTTGGTGGAGCGCTTGTGGAGCCCACGCTTAGTGTAGCGTCCACAACACTGTTGTAAACAAGCTCTCCACAGGGGTCACCTTGGTGGGAAGCTTGTAAAACTCCATATTAAATTATTAATATGTATGAAAAAACGATAGTTTTCAAGGAGTTTTATTATAATGTATGTAATTATTATAATTTAATATAATGTATGACATGTTTCGCCCTTCTAAGGCATTATCAAATGTGACGAAACTTCAACTCGTTGCAGTTTGTATACACTAGTAAATGGAGCAGAATATGGTGATTAACGAAAATTGATGTGACTTTATACATTTTTAACAAATAATTATTTGGGTAGGACCAGAAATATTGGAAAGTGTTTCTTGGAACTCGTTAGGAATTTTATGACAATTCTCACATAGTTAGGGAATACTAAATGATATTATATAAAACAAAAAGAAGTTCAATAATTGTTAACAGTAATTAATATGTAAGATCGAAAAATATTGGATTACAATTCCTGGAATTACTAACAAATATTTTGACTACTTATGTTTACGTGTAATTCAATGAATTCGCTGATAATTTCTTTTTCCCGCGTAGAAGGCATTTTCGTTCATACGTCCGCACTCCACCGATGCCGCTATGCTACTGCCCTTGACTGGTGGAATGTGGATGGCTACACTGTGGAATGTGCGTTTTAAACACGTCATCCACACGCGGTTTATAAACGCGCGTCCGTCCACAAAGGTTGTTGAAGGTCAAACGAATTTTTGTTCAAAACAAGTGTCTACACAGTTTTAAACCGCCGGTGGAGACCGATGTGGAGAGCTTGTTTTAAAGGCAGGCCACACTGTTTTAAACAAGCTCTCCACATCGGTCTCCACCGGCGGTTTAAAACTGTGTAGACACTTGTTTGAAACCAAAATTCGTTTGACCTTCAACAAACTTTGTGGACGGACGCGCGTTTAAACACGCATTCCACGTGTGGAGAGCTTGTTTACAACAGTGTGTGGACGCTACACCAACCGTGGGCTCCACAGCTCTCCACCAAGGTCACCCCTGTGGAGAGCTTGTTTCAAACAGTGTGGCACGGCCTTTAGACAGAACGCCTCCAATCCGCCTGCACTGCCGAGTAGAGGTCTCCCCCAATCATCTCCTTTCATTTTTACTAACTGACCCGGCGACACTTCGCTATTGCTATATTCGAGTAATCAGTAAAACCAATATATATTAAAGAAATACAATTGAAGTTCAATATCAATTCGTTTATTGGATTAAATGACATGTGTACGGGTGCAAGAGTGTGTGTATACTAATTCAGTTCATATCTATAAAACAATGTTTCAATCCAAGCCAACTCGCTGTGAATTTTAAACTTGAATATTACTAATGTGAATTGAAAAACTGTTATTTGAATATTTTATATGAAATTTAATAATCAAATAAATAAAACTATGTCACTTTGCATAAAACATTCATATGTACATAATTTAAGATCATTATGCGTATAATTTCTGCGCTTTCTTTACCTCAGGGAGCGCGGTTATTACCCGTGGCTCTTTCCAACTGAATTCTTGCTAGGTATGCTAAGCTACCAATCATTGGAGAGAAGGAGGAATATCCACTTGGGAGTTCACTTCTTTCAGCTGATTGGCGGCCATATACACAACTCGGATGTCCTGAGTGATGTAGGTCTATTTGTCCCTGATAATTACCTTCGTCAAAGACAGCACAAATTGTTTTATTTGCCACGCTGCAGAACCAACCTGCTAATGGTTATGCCTGTGGATAGGGCAATCTTATTGCTTAATGGGATCGCCTCGGAGGTCGACATATTTCGTGATAGTGTGAGTTGCCTCAGGGATGCAATATCAATGTTATGATTATTTATAATTCTTAAACTTTTTTATTTATTAATATGTTTTTATGCTTCTCTTTTAAATTCTTATAATGTAATTGCAAACGATCTGGAAATATTTCTGTAATGTTTGTAATTTTTATTAAAATAAATGAAAATGAAATGCAATGAAAATGAAAATTATAATGCTTTCTAGTGCCAACCCTCATGTATGAAAGTGAAGCTTGGAGTTGGCAAAAGAAGGATGAAAGCAGGATAAACGCCGTAGAAATGAGATCACTAAGAAGAATGTGCGGGAAAACGTTGTATGATAGAATACCGAACGTTGAAGTAAGAAAGAAATGTAAGTCAGATGACTGCATCATGGATAAAATTAAAAAAAGGATCCCTGAGATGGTTTGGACATATGGAACGAATGGATGAGAGAAGAATGGTTAAAAAGTTGTACACAAGCAGCGTGAGTGGAAAAAGAAGCCGAAGACGACCGAGGAAAACATGGCATGATCAAATTAATCAATTACTAAAAGGCGGTCACATTCGAAGTCGGAATAATCGACGTGCGTGCATGGTACGATGTATGAATGTAGAGGAAGCCCGAGAGGTATGCCAGGACAGAGCATTGTGGCGATCCATCCTCTCTGCCTGCTCCTCCGGAGAAATGGCGTGTTGGTTAGTTAGTATAATGCTCTTAGAAATACAATGTGTAGAGAAACAAATATCTTGATTTTGTTGTCCATGAGATTCCCGTCAGAGCCAATAAAGCAAGTTTCTACGATCGTGCCCTCGGCGTTGCGGGTCCGTTGACGTGGAATAGTAATATAGATGATAATACTACATAAGCCTCCCTTCCTGACTTCCACAAATCTACAATAACACACTTTCGCTTTTATTTATAGAGTAATTTCGGGTATTATGGCCTGGTCGGCCAATAGGCCATTACTGTTTCTCCGAAACAAAGCGACACTAACGCTCAAAATGCTTACCACATTGGCACAACTCCACCTCCCCCTTCCTCAGCCAATCAAATCAACGCAAAGACAAGTGTCTTCCTTTACGCGAAGTAATCCCAAATTACGTATTTTGATCTTAATTGTATCTCAATAGAGACGAAGATGCAAATTGGAAACAGAATATTGTGATCGAGGTGTTTACAGGACTTATGACCTGTCATTGGTTGGGTTATGTAATACAACATTCCCCATTCCACCTTTCTTATGACCACCATGTCTGCCAAATTTTTGAAAGTTGTACATATGTTAATATGTATTCTGTTATATCCCATATTCTGTTTCCAATTTGCATCTTCGTCTCTATTGAGATACAATTAATCCTTGAATTGATAACCCGCAATCGGGTAAAATCCAGTATTCGTCTACAAGTATTTGTATACATTCAAAATGTTGTATAATTATTGATTACTGACAAGTTATATGACTGAAATAATCAATAAATACTGATGGATCACATATATTTTGAGTTTTATTATCAAAAAGGCTTATGGTGTGCCATATTACCTGAAATTACCCTATAGATAGATTTATTTATTTTTTTTCTATTATACACAAATGTGACAAAAAAAAAGAAAAACATTCAGACACCTCATTTGGACACAAAACGGTGTAACAAAAATAAAATAACGATATGAAATCACACCCGTAATTGCTTTTTAATTATATAGAAACTAAAAAAATGTAACAATAATATTAATATTAATAATTCTGTTGGAACCTCTTAACACCATTGGATTATATAAAACCGTTAAACTTCCACCCGCCCCACGATTTTCATTTCATATATCATGACGTATGGAATAGCAAATCCCATCATGATGTATGGAATAGAGGTCAGAGCCGATACCATAAGAACTAAGAACCTTCTTAGAGTAGCAAAAATGCGAACCCTACAATCCATCGCAGGCAAAACCCTCAGAGATGGGATCAGAAATGAAACGATAAGGTCTGTCTGTGGTGTTGAGGACATAGTGAGATGGGGAAGAAGCAGAAGGCGGATTTGAAGAGACCGCATGGAGAATACAAGAATTGCAGAATGATATACGACAGAATCTCAAATGCTGATATGAGAAAGGAATGTAGAGCGAAAGAAGGTATTATGAACAAAATTATGAAAGGATCCCTGCGTTGGTTCAGATATATGGAACGCATAGATGGAGAAATAATGGTTAAGAAAGTATACGTTAATGATGTAAATGGGGTACGAAGTCGAGGAGAACATGGCATGACCAAATTAATCAAATTTTAAAGGTTGGTCAGGTTAGAAGTCGGAGGAATCGACGTGCGTGTATGACTCGTTGTATGAATGTGGAGGAAGCTAGAGAGGTGTGTCAGGATAGAGTAGTATGGCGGTCCATTCTCTCTGCCTATGACAGCGAAATCCGCAGAGCGACTGGATACTTTTGAGAGAAGGATGCTCGCAGAATTCTGGGACCTGTGAATGACGGCGAAGGCTGGAGAGTGCGGCATAATGACGAGCTGTACCATATTTACAAAGCTCCCAGTCTCTCCACACAGGTCAGACTGAATAGACTGAGATGGGCCGGTCATGTGCAGAGGATGCCGTTATCGCGAACCCCAAAAAGATTGCTGGAGTGGCACCCAGGTGGTAGAAGACCAATTGGACGACCAAGGCTGCGATGGGAGGATGAAGTTGGGAGAGATGGAACAAGATTGTTAAGAGTGTCAGATTGGAGGGTCGAAGCGGAGGACAGGAGGAGTTGGAGGCGAAGAATACTGGAGGCTAAGGCTCGATATGGGCTGTAGGGCCATCGAAGAAGAAGAGACATACTTGTCTTTTTCTGTCAATTATATCTTTTTCTATTATCCGGATATGTCCTTATCCGGACTACCTTCATCCCCAATTAGTCCGGATAATCGAGGTTCCACTGTATTAAGCTTATTACGGGCATAAGATTTAATGAAATAACTAACTAACCATCACGCCGTCTCCCCAAAGGGGTAGGCAGAAAGAATGGACTGCGACACTTTTATTTCCTGACATATTTCTCTCGCTTCCTCAACATTCATACATCGTGTCATGCACGCGCGTCGATTTCTCTGACTCCTCACATGGCCGACATTCAATATTTGATTTATTTGATCCACGTTTTCCTCGGTCTTCCTCTATTTCTGGTTCCATTTACATCATTAACATATATTAACATTTTTTTACCATTCTTTCTTCATTCATTCTTTCCATATGTCCAAACCATCTTAATGATCCTTTCATTATTTTGTTCATGACACCATCATTCGGACCGCATTCACTTCTTGTATTTTCATTCGACACTATCATACACAGAATATCCACACATTCGTCTAAGAGATCTCATTTCTACTGCATTTATTGTACTTTCATCCTTCTTTTGCCAGTTCCATGCTTGGCTTCCATACATAAGGGTCGGTAGAAGAACACTTTTGTGCACTGCCATTCTAGCTTTTTTGGATAGGTTTTTGTTTGCGATGACAACTTTAAGTGCACCATTCACTTTGTTGCCTGCCCCAACCCTTCTTCCATTATCCCTCTCCACTCGCTCCATCTCTTGTAAACATAATGAAATATTTTCTGAAAGATTTGTGAGTAAACGGTATTTTTAGAATACCTTCACAGCCTATGGGGCACCACTTAGAATTATTGGAATGCCAATTTTTTCTGGCATTAGTTCTAGACCAGTTGGAAAAAACTGAGGTCCTCCTGATTCACACTTAAAGGCGGGCCACACTGTTTGAAACAAACTCTCCACAGGGGTGACCTTGGTTGAGAGCTGTGGAGCCCACGGTTGGTGTAGCGTCCACACTTGGTTTAAAACAAGCTCTCCACAGTAGACACTATTTTCGTATACGTCCGCACTCCACCGATGCACGGTGTTTCAGGGTGCGATATTACGAGCTACTTTTGGTAAAAACCCAATGACATGGAAACGGCTAATTATAAGTGTTTAGGGAAGAATATTAGTCATCCAGTTCACACAATAAATTTGAGGCCGATTTGTTGAAATTTCAACCTCTAAATTACCTACCTAATTGCATGCAACAACAAAACTGGTTCAGTCGTATTGTTTCGCCGCTAACCGATTGATACCTATGAATTTAATATTCAAAATTAAAAAAAGACTTCTATTTCTATCTTTAAACTCAAGGTCGAGCTGCAAAGAGCCTTTTACGGTCTCATATTAAAAAATATGACAAGACCTATGTATGGAGTGTCTTGATGTACGGCTGCGAGACATGGTGCCTATCCGAAAGGGATAAGCGGAGACTAAAGGCTTTTGAGATGTGGTCCTATAGAAGACTCTTTGGAATTTCCTGGAGAGACCACATCACGAATGAGGAAGTTCTTCAAGGAATCGAAGGAGGAAGGCACCTGCTCAGGACCTTGTCCGAAAGGCGTGCAAGATGGATCGGCTATGTAATACGTCAAGAAGGTCTCTTGCATGCCATAATGGAGGGTATGATCGAGGGGACAAACTCTAGGGGACGCCCACGCCGAGAGTACCTGGAGGACCTGTTGGTGGACGTACGCTGCTCATCATATGCAGATCTCAAAAGAGCCGCACAAGACAGGGAAAAATGGAAGAGAATAATGGAGGAAATTGCTGCAAACCAATCCCAGGATTGAAACCAGAGAAGAAGATTAAAAAAAAAATCTTACGAAATACGCTATTCAAATACCTACTTTATGTAAAGACAGAGAGATATATGATATACTAGCTGACCCGACGAACTTCGTACCGCCTCAGAATCAATAAATGTTGTGTTAACTTATAAGCTAAATTTAATTCACCTTTTTATCGAATTACAATTAATACTTAAAATGAATTAAGTTCATGAAATGTGCAAAAGTCAAAATTAAAAATATGAATTACAATGGAATATAATTCACGTGGAAGCCTGCATTAATACTTAAAATGAATTATAAATTGTCAATTAAAAACTTTGTTTTATGTATCACAATTGTGTTTTTATTTTTTCGCGACAATATATTCAACCAAAGTGGAATCTACCAGATTAATTGTGAGGATTGTGATGCCGTGTATATTGGAAAGACGGGTCGATCATTTTGAAGAGGTTATATGAACACAACATTTAATACAAAAACAGAATCATTGTGTGAATTTTGACCATCATTTCAATTCCAAAAACACGTTTTTTTGCATATAACAAACAATTTAAAAAAAAATTGATAAATTAGAAAATTTAGAAATTTTTAAAGCAAAGGCACGTGAATTGAATGTTATAAATAACCAAATTCCAGCTTATTCCCCCTTAGTATATATGTAGTACATTAAAAACTTTTCCTTTATACAATCTACCAAAAAAATATTAATACTACCTTCCATTTTTGTCCCTTTCTTACTAATGTAATCTGCTTCCTTATAATGTTTATCGTCTTTAATATATTAGGATTCATCGTTTTTGACTCTATATTATGTATGATTGTTCCTTCTAATTACCGTTTGAATTATTATTATGATTATTATCATTCTTATTATTTTATTATTATAAATAAATGAATTTAATACAACAACACAACAACAACAACAAACCATCACGCCGTTTCTCCGCAGGGGTAGGCAGAGAGAATGGACCGCCACACGACTCTATCCTGGCACACCTCTCTAGTTTCCTCCACATTCATACATCGAGTCATACACGCACGTCGATTCTTCCGGCTTCTGACATGACCAACCTTTAATATTTGATTAATTTGGACATGCCATGTTTTTCTCGGTCTACCTCGACTCCTTACTCCATTTACATCGTTAACGTATACTTTTTAACCATTCTTTCTTCACCCATGCGCTCCACATGTCCGAACCAACACAACGAACCATTCATAATTTTGTTCATAATACCTTCTTTCGCTCTACATTCCTTCCTAATATCAGCATTTGAGATTCTGTCATACATCGTTCTACCTCACATACGTCTTAGGGACCTCATCTCTACCGCATTTATTCTGCTCTCATCTTTCTTCTGTCAGTTCCATGCTTCGCTTCCATACATAAGAGTTGGGACCAGAACTCCATTGTGAACGGCCATTTTCGCTTTTATTGATAAATTCTTGTTTCCAATAACTACTTTTAAAGCTCCATTCACTTTGTTACCCGCACCAACCCTTTTTTCAACATCACTGTCCGTTCGGCCATCCGCTGTGAACATGCTACCTAAATACACAAATTCCTTCACCTGTTCCAAGTTCTCTTCATTTACACTTATATTACAAACTGTCATTTGCTCTTCCCTTTCAAAAACTAACACCTTTGACTTTCCGACATTCATCAAAACACGTTAAAACAATTAAATAGCAGACAACATAATTTTGAATAAGTGTGATCCATCAATGAACTCCGTTTTCACCATTAGCATCATCATATTCATCATCTGAAGAGTTTGATGATTCAGTGTCCCTATCAATTGAAAAAAGAAATTTCTCGTCTTCATCTAGCCAAATATTTCGTTTATTAAGTACTTGCGGCTGAATTTCCTATGGTAACAATTCTCTGGACCGAATGTACACAGATACACCTATAAAATCAATACAAAATATACAATACGTATTTTTATTATTATTCACTAATCATAAATCGGTTTTTAATCTCTACGGAACACTCATCTGTCATCTTTTCGAATGGTAGGTATTAATGGCGCAAATATTCTCTGCTCTCCTTCACAAAAGGGGTTTAACTTTTAGAATAGTCTCTCTTATACTGATTTTTATAACTTTGGGCATTGTTAATCTAAAATTAATAAAGAAAACCAAAAATCCCGGTGACGATTAAAAAATAACCTCAAATCTTTCACATTGAGTATTGACATCTGGCATCAACAATACACCACCTACGGGCGTTTTCGATACTAAAATGGAAGCCATGATGTTTTTTGTACTTTGTCTCAGAAGTCAAATATAGTCAAATTTATGACAATATAATTAATTTTAAATCATTTAAGTGATTTTTTCAAATGTTTTAATGATTATTCTGTTATCCGGAACGGAGACAAATCCAGCTAATATAAGATCTTCAAAATTGGTCAGCCGTTCTCGAGTTATAAATGGTGTAACTAACACGATTTTTGACTTTGTTTTATATATATAGATGTGTTTCTATCGTAGAAGTCAACAGACATATACATTTTATAAGAATAAAATTTTCAAAATAATAATTTTACAGAATAATGAAAAGTAGCTCGTAATATTAAGATTTGAAACACCGTGTGACGCCGCTACGCAACTGACCTTGACTGGTGAAATCAAACAGTCAAACACCTGGAATGCGTGTGGAATCCACAAGGGTCAAACGAATTTTGGTTTAAAACAAGTGTCTACACAGATTAAAACCGTTGGTGGAGACCAATGTGGAGAGCTTGTTTATAACAGTGTGGCCCGCCTTTTATGTTACAAACTGTCATTTCCTCTTCCCTTTCAAAAATATCACCTCTGACTTCGGAAAGTAAAAAAAGCAATAAATAAAACAAAATAAAAATTTATAATGATTTCATATTATTGCCAATAAAGAAATGAAGTCAAAGATTGCATTGATTATTGATGAACGATTTCCAAAATATTGAAACCTTCCTTCAAGTTGTGTGAGCCACGATTGTAGAATATCAGGGTTCAGTAATTGGAGTAGAAAATGATCTAAACCTAGATATGCAAAATAATGGCTCTATGTGCACAGACTGAGGTAAATGGAATCAAATGTGGTGCGTGCATTCCAGGCAATCTTCCGTGACTTCCTCGCCTCCGTCGACAACTGTTTCGCCGGTAAAGTTGTCCTCAGTCACCGTGGGGTGGTCTTCGTGAGTGGACTCTGCACAGGTCTCCTCCGTCACGGTACAGTCAGAGGTGGAACTGACAGTTGGGGTGGTTCGGGGTTCAGGAGGAGGCGCAGTCGGTGGTGCAGTTGGTGGGGCTGTTGGAGGAACTGTTGGTGGCGCAGTCGGTGGGGCTGTTGGTGGGGCAGTTGGAGGAACTGTTGGTGGCGCAGTCGGTGGGGCTGTTGGTGGGGCAGTGGGTGGGGCTGTTGGAGGAACTGTTGGTGGCGCAGTCGGTGGGGCTGTTGGTGGGGCAGTGGGTGGGGCAGTTGGAGGAACTGTTGGTGGCGCAGTCGGTGGGGCTGTTGGTGGGGCAGTGGGTGGGGCTGTTGGAGGAACTGTTGGTGGCGCAGTCGGTGGGACTGTTGGTGGGGCAGTGGGTGGGGCAGTTGGAGGAACTGTTGGTGGCGCAGTTGGAGGAACTGTTGGTGGCGCAGTCGGTGGGGCTGTTGGTGGGGCAGTGGGTGGGGCTGTTGGAGGAACTGTTGGTGGCGCAGTCGGTGGGGCTGTTGGTGGGGCAGTTGGAGGAACTGTTGGTGGCGCAGTCGGTGGGGCTGTTGGTGGGGCAGTGGGTGGGGCTGTTGGAGGAACTGTTGGTGGCGCAGTCGGTGGGGCTGTTGGTGGGGCAGTGGGTGGGGCAGTTGGAGGAACTGTTGGTGGCGCAGTCGGTGGGGCTGTTGGTGGGGCAGTGGGTGGGGCTGTTGGAGGAACTGTTGGTGGCGCAGTCGGTGGGGCTGTTGGTGGGGCAGTGGGTGGGGCTGTTGGAGGAACTGTTGGTGGCGCAGTCGGTGGGACTGTTGGTGGGGCAGTGGGTGGGGCAGTTGGAGGAACTGTTGGTGGCGCAGTTGGAGGAACTGTTGGTGGCGCAGTCGGTGGGGCTGTTGGTGGGGCAGTGGGTGGGGCTGTTGGAGGAACTGTTGGTGGCGCAGTCGGTGGGGCTGTTGGTGGGGCAGTTGGAGGAACTGTTGGTGGCGCAGTCGGTGGGGCTGTTGGTGGGGCAGTGGGTGGGGCTGTTGGAGGAACTGTTGGTGGCGCAGTCGGTGGGGCTGTTGGTGGGGCAGTGGGTGGGGCTGTTGGAGGAACTGTTGGTGGCGCAGTCGGTGGGGCTGTTGGTGGAGCTGTTGGAGGAACTGTTGGTGGCACAGTCGGTGGGGCTGTTGGTGGGGCTGTTGGAGGAACTGTTGGTGGCACAGTTGGTGGGACTGTTGGTGGGGCTGTTGGAGGAACTGTTGGGGGAATAGTTGGAGAATGTGTACATGCTGGGACAGTTGGTGTTGGAGTCGGTGTGGGAGTAGGAGAGTGAGTGCACGGGGGTATTGTTGGTGTCGGCGTCGGTGTCGGGGTTGTGGTGCGGGTCGGGGTTGGTGTTGGGGTCGGGGATGGTGTTGGTGTCGGTGTTGGTGTCGGTGTTGGTGTCGGGGTTGGGGTCGGTGACTGAGTGTGAGTGCATGCATATGTTGGTGTTGGTGTAGGTGTTGGTGTCGGGGTTAGTGTTGGTGTCGGGGTTGGTGTGGGTGTCGGAGTATGACTGCATGTATATGTCGGGGTTGGTGTTGGGGTTGGTGTCGGGGTTGGTGTTGGTGTCGGCGTTGGTGTCGGTGTAGGTGTCGGCGTTGGTGTCGGAGTTGGTGTTGGTGTCGGAGTTGGTGTTGGTGTTGGTGTCGGGGTTGGTGTTGGTGTCGGGGTTGGTGTGGGTGTGGGAGTATGACTGCAAGTATATGTCGGGGTTGGTGTTGGGGTTGGTGTCGGGGTTGGTGTTGGTGTCGGCGTTGGTGTCGGGGTTGGTGTTGGTGTTGGAGTCGGGGATGGTGTCGGAGTTGGTGTCGGGGTTGGTGTCGGTGTCGGAGTGTGACTGCATGTATATGTTGGTGTTGGTGTCAGGGTTGGTGTAGGTGTAGGTGTCGGGGTTGGTGTAGGTGTAGGTGTCGGGGTTGGTGTCGGGGTTGGTGTAGGTGTAGGTGTCGGGGTTGGTGTTGGTGTTGGTGTCGGGGTTGGTGTTGGTGTCGGGGTTGGTGTGGGTGTCGGAGTGTGACTGCATGTATATGTTGGTGTTGGTGTCAGGGTTGGTGTAGGTGTAGGTGTCGGGGTTGGTGTAGGTGTAGGTGTCGGGGTTGGTGTAGGTGTTGGGGTTGGTGTTGGTGTTGGTGTTGGGGTTGGTGTTGGTGTCGGGGTTGGTGTGGGTGTCTGAGTGTGACTGCATGTATATGTTGGTGTTGGTGTCGGGGTTGGTGTTGGTGTCGGGGTTGGTGTTGGTGTCGGGGTTGGTGTTGGTGTCGGGGTTGGTGTAGGTGTATGTGTCGGGGTTGGTGTAGGTGTAGGTGTCGGGGTTGGTGTAGGTGTTGGGGTTGGTGTTGGTGTTGGTGTCGGGGTTGGTGTTGGTGTCGGGGTTGGTGTGGGTGTCGGAGTGTGACTGCATGTATATGTTGGTGTTGGTGTCGGGGTTGGTGTTAGTGTTGGTGTTGGGGTTGGTGTGGGTGTCGGAGTGTGACTGCATGTGTATGTTGGTGTTGGTGTTGGTGTCGGGGTTGGTGTCGGAGTTGGTGTAGGAGTTGGGGTCGGTGTTGGAGTCGGCGTTGGTGTCGGTGTAGGTGTCGGCGTTGGTGTCGGGGTTGGTGTTGGTGTCGGGGTTGGTGTTGGTGTCGGGGTTGGTGTGGGTGTCGGAGTATGACTGCATGTATATGTCGGGGTTGGTGTTGGGGTTGGTGTTGGGGTTGGTGTCGGAGTTGGTGTCGGGGTTGGTGTTGGTGTCGGGGTTGGTGTAGGTGTCGGAGTATGACTGCATGTATATGTCGGGGTTGGGGTCGGAGTTGGTGTCGGGGTTGGTGTCGGAGTTGGTGTCGGGGTTGGTGTTGGTGTCGGCGTTGGTGTCGGGGTTGGTGTTAGAGTTGGTGTCGGGGTTGGTGTCGGAGTTGGTGTTGGGGTTGGAGTTGGTGTAGGGGTTGGTGTAGGAGTCGGTGTTGGTGTGGGTGTCGGAGTATGACTGCATGTATATGTTGGGGTTGGTGTTGGTGTCGGGGTTGGTGTCAGAGTTGGTGTCGGGGTTGGTGTTGGTGTAGGTGTCGCGGTTGGTGTTGGTGTTGGGGTTGGTGTGGGAGTCGGTGTTGTTTTGGGAGTCGGAGTATGACTGCATGTATATGTTGGGGTTGGTGTCGGGGTTGGTGTCGGAGTTGGTGTCGGGGTTGGTGACGGAGTTGGTGTCGGAGTTGGTGTCGGGGTTGGTGTTGGGGTTGGGGTCGGTGAAGGTGTCGGCGTTGGTGTAAGGGTTGGTGTTGGTGTTGGTGTCGGAGTGGGTGTGGGTGTCGGAGTGTGACTGCACGTATATGTTGGTGTTGGTGTCGGGGTTTGTGTAGGAGTCGGTGTTGGTGTGGGTGTCGGAGTATGACTGCATATATTTGTTGGGGTTGGAGTCGGGGTTGGTGTCGGAGTTGGTGTCAGAGTTGGTGTCGGAGTTGGTGTCGGGGTTGGTGTTGGTGTTGGTGTCGGGGTTGGTGTTGGTGTCGGGGTTGGTGTGGGAGTCGGTGTTGTTTTGGGAGTCGGAGTATGACTGCATGTGTATGTTGGTGTTGGTGTTGGTGTCGGAGTTGGTGTAGGAGTTGGGGTCGGTGTTGGAGTCGGCGTTGGTGTCGGTGTAGGTGTCGGCGTTGGTGTCGGGGTTGGTGTTGGTGTCGGGGTTGGTGTTGGTGTCGGGGTTGGTGTGGGTGTCGGAGTATGACTGCATGTATATGTCGGGGTTGGTGTTGGGGTTGGTGTTGGGGTTGGTGTCGGAGTTGGTGTCGGGGTTGGTGTTGGTGTCGGGGTTGGTGTGGGTGTCGGAGTGTGACTGCATGTATATGTTGGTGATGGTGTCGGGGTTTGTGTTGGAGTTGGTGTTGGGGTTGGAGTCGGTGTAGGTGTCGGTGTTGGTGTCGGAGTGTGACTGCATGTATATGTTGGTGTCGGAGTTGGTGTCGGGGTTGGGGTCGAAGTTGATGTATGGACACATGTTGGAGGTAGCGTGCAAGGAGGCGGAGTTGTGCAGGGAGGTGGTGGTGTGGTAGTCCTGGGAGCAGTTGGTGGGGCAGTTGGAGGAGCTGTTGGAGGTGCTGTCGGTGGGGCTGTTGGTGGGGCTGTTGGTGGGGCAGTTGGAGGTGCTGTCGGTGGGGCTGTTGGTGGGGCTGTTGGAGGGACAGTCGGAGGCGCTGTTGGTGGGGCTGTTGGTGGTGCGGTCGGTGGGGCAGTTGGTGGTGCTGTTGGAGGTGCTGTCGGTGGGGCTGTTGGTGGGGATGTTGGTGGAGCTGTTGGTGGGGCAGTTGGAGGAGCTGTTGGTGGGGCAGTTGGAGGAGCTGTTGGAGGTGCTGTCGGTGGGGCTGTTGGAGGGGCAGTTGGAGGAGCTGTTGGGGGTGCTGTCGGTGGGGCTGTTGGTGGGGCTGTCGGTGGGGCTGTTGGTGGTACTGTTGGAGGGACAGTCGGAGGCGCTGTTGGTGGGGCTGTTGGTGGTGCGGTCGGTGGGGCAGTTGGTGGTGCTGTTGGAGGTGCTGTCGGTGGGGCAGTTGGAGGAGCTGTTGGAGGTGCTGTCGGTGGGGCTGTTGGTGGGGCTGTTGGTGGGGCAGTTGGAGGTGCTGTCGGTGGGGCTGTTGGTGGGGCTGTTGGAGGGACAGTCGAAGGCGCTGTTGGTGGGGCTGTTGGTGGTGCGGTCGGTGGGGCAGTTGGTGGTGCTGTTGGAGGTGCTGTCGGTGGGGCTGTTGGTGGGGATGTTGGTGGAGCTGTTGGTGGGGCAGTTGGAGGAGCTGTTGGTGGGGCAGTTGGAGGAGCTGTTGGAGGTGCTGTCGGTGGGGCTGTTGGAGGGGCAGTTGGAGGAGCTGTTGGGGGTGCTGTCGGTGGGGCTGTTGGTGGGGCTGTCGGTGGGGCTGTTGGTGGTACTGTTGGAGGGACAGTCGGAGGCGCTGTTGGTGGGGCTGTTGGTGGTGCGGTCGGTGGGGCAGTTGGTGGTGCTGTTGGAGGTGCTGTCGGTGGGGCAGTTGGAGGAGCTGTTGGAGGTGCTGTCGGTGGGGCTGTTGGTTGGGGCTGTTGGTGGGGCAGTTGGAGTGCTGTCGGTGGGGCTGTTGGTGGGGCTGTTGGGACAGTTGGAGGCGCTGTTGGTGGGGCTGTTGGTGCGGTCGGTGGGGCAGTTGGTGGTGCTGCTGGAGGTGCTGTCGGTGGGGCTGTTGGTGGGGATGTTGGTGGAGCTGTTGGTGGGGCAGTTGGAGGAGCTGTTGGTGGGGCAGTTGGAGGAGCTGTTGGAGGTGCTGTCGGTGGGGCTGTTGGAGGGGCAGTTGGAGGAGCTGTTGGGGGTGCTGTCGGTGGGGCTGTTGGTGGGGCTGTCGGTGGGGCTGTTGGTGGAGCTGTTGGTGGGGCAGTTGGAGGAGCTGTTGGTGGGGCAGTCGGAGGAGCTGTTGGTGGGGCAGTCGGAGGAGCTGTTGGTGGGGCAGTCGGAGGACCGGTTGGTGGGGCTGTTGGTGGGGCTGATGGTGGGGCAGTTGGTGGGGAGGTTGGTGGGGCAGTTGGAGGAGCTGTTGGTGGGGCAGTTGGAGGAGCTGTTGGAGGTGCTGTCGGTGGGGCTGTTGGTGGGGCTGTTGGTGGGGCAGTTGGAGGTGCTGTCGGTGGGGCTGTTGGTGGGGCTGTTGGAGGGACAGTCGGAGGCGCTGTTGGTGGGGCTGTTGGTGGTGCGGTCGGTGGGGCAGTTGGTGGTGCTGTTGGAGGTGCTGTCGGTGGGGCTGTTGGTGGGGATGTTGGTGGAGCTGTTGGTGGGGCAGTTGGAGGAGCTGTTGGTGGGGCAGTTGGAGGAGCTGTTGGAGGTGCTGTCGGTGGGGCTGTTGGAGGGGCAGTTGGAGGAGCTGTTGGGGGTGCTGTCGGTGGGGCTGTTGGTGGGGCTGTTGGAGAGAGAGGGACAGTCGGAGGCGCTACGGTGAGGTGGGGCTGTTGGTGGTGCGGTCAGTGCAGGGCAGTTGGTGGTGCTGTTGGTGGAGCTGTTGGTGGGGCAGTTGGAGGAGCTGTTGGAGGTGCTGTCGGTGGGGCTGTTGGTGGGGCAGTTGGTGGAGCAGTTGGTGGAGATGTTGGTGGAGCTGTTGGTGGGGCAGTTGGAGGAGCTGTTGGAGGGGCAGTCGGAGGAGCTGTTGGAGGTGCTGTCGGTGGGGCTGTTGGTGGGGCAGTTGGTGGGGCTGTTGGTGGGGCAGTCGGAGGAGCTGTAGGAGGGGCAGTCGGAGGAGCTGTTGGTGGGGCAGTCGGAGGAGCTGTTGGTGGGGCAGTCGGAGGAGCTGTTGGTGGGGCAGTCGGAGGAGCTGTTGGTGGGGCAGTCGGAGGACCGGTTGGTGGGGCTGTTGGTGGGGCTGATGGTGGGGCAGTTGGTGGGGAGGTTGGTGCGGCAGTTGGAGGAGATGTTGGTGGGGGAGTTGGAGGTGCTGTCGGTGGGGCTGTTGGTGGTGCAGTTGGGGGAGGTGTTGGTGGGGCAGTCGGTGGAGCTGTTGGTGGGGCAGTCGGAGGAGCTGTTGGTGGGGCAGTCGGAGGACCGGTTGGTGGGGCTGTTGGTGGGGCAGTTGGAGGCGCTGTTGGTGGGGCAGTCGGAGGAGCTGTTGGTGGGGCAGTCGGAGGACCGGTTGGTGGGGCTGTTGGTGGGGCAGTCGGAGGCGCTGTTGGTGGGGCTGTTGGTGGTGCGGTCGGTGGGGCAGTTGGTGGTGCTGTTGGAGGTGCTGTCGGTGGGGCTGTTGGTGGGGCAGTTGGAGGAGCTGTTGGTGGGGCAGTTGGAGGAGCTGTTGGAGGTGCTGTCGGTGGGGCTGTTGGTGGGGCTGTTGGTGGGGCAGTTGGAGGTGCTGTGGTGGGGCTGTGGTGGGGCTGTTGGTGGGGCAGTTGGTGGTGCAGTTGGTGGTGCAGTTGGTGGGGCTGTTGGTGGGACAGTCGGAGGAGCCGTTGGTGGGGCAGTCGGTGGGGCTGTTGGAGGTGCTGTTGGGGGGGCTGTCGGTGGAGCTGTTGGTGGAGCTGTTGGTGGGGCAGTCGGAGGAGCTGTTGGTGGGGCAGTCGGAGGAGCTGTTGGTGGGGCAGTCGGAGGAGCCGTTGGTGGGGCTGTTGTGGGTGTGCTCGGTGGGGCAGTTGGTGGGGCTGTTGGTGGAGCTGTTGGTGGGGCAGTCGGAGGAGGCTGTTAGTGGGGCAGTCGAAGGAGCTGTTGGTGGGGCTGTTGGTGGTGCGGTCGGTGGGGCAGTTGGTGGTGCTGTTGGAGGTGCTGTCGGTGGGGCTGTTGGTGGGGATGTCGGTGGAGCTGTTGGTGGGGCAGTTGGAGGAGCTGTTGGAGGGGCAGTCGGAGGACCGGTTGGTGGGGCTGTTGGTGGGGCAGTCGGAGGCGCTGTTGGTGGGGCTGTTGGTGGTGCGGTCGGTGGGGCAGTTGGTGGTGCTGTTGGAGGTGCTGTTGGTGGGGCTGTCGGTGGAGCTGTTGGTGGAGCTGTTGGTGGGGCAGTTGGAGGAGGTGTTGGTGGGGCAGTCGGAGGAGCTGTTGGTGGAGCTGTTGGTGGGGCTGTCGGTGGGAGCTGTTGGTGAGCTGTTGGTGGGCAGTTGGAGAGGTGCTGCGGGGCAGTCGGAGGAGCTGTTGCGGGCAGTCGGGAGGAGCTGTTGGTGGGGCAGTCGGAGACCGGTTGGTGGGGCTGGTGGGGCAGTCGGAGGCGCTGTTGGTGGCAGTCGGAGGAGCTGGTAGCAGTCGGAGGACCGGTT
>JAHDVF020000358.1:0-45945 GCA_022606425.2 Lepidostoma basale | reverse complement strand
GAGAAAATAAACTCATACCGAGCAAAAAGCTTGAGTTTTTTAAGAATTTTACAATTTGTTTCATTTTAGAGATTTACGAGAGAGACCTATCCGGTTTTTTGTATGTCTATTTCTATGCCGTCACGTGTGAAATTATCATCCTTTAATGCTGACTTACACAAAGAATCAGGGATCAAAGGATCAAAGTCCAAAGAATCCAAATCAGTCCTGGGTTCGGGTTGATTCCTTTTGTAAAGCTTCTTTTAAATTACGCATAGAGAATCAAATCTATTAAGATTTAACTCTAAGCCAAATGTCTCACCATTTGATTAATAGATCGAAATTACTGTACTCGAGATTAAAATGTCTCCCAAAACAGTTTTAAAATCTACAGGCTGTTCCATTTTAGTATTATCTGTTACATTTATTTAAACACTTTAAAAAAAATGCAATTTGCCTATTTAAAATTAAAATAATATTAGACAACTTTGAACACAGGGTTTATTTATTTATTATTTCTCAAAGATTAGATTGATTTTACCATTTCATAACGAATTTTTTTTCCATTACTAGCATTAAGTAGAATTGTTTTAATATTTTTTATTATAATATTGAAATTTAAAAAATAATCTTTCTTTATTTTTCTTCTTATTTTTTTATTAGAATTTTTCGAGTTTTAATCAAAATCTTTTTTTCTACTATTTTGAAATACTCGAAATACTTTTGAAATTCGGGTGATGAAATTGATTTTGAGGATCAAGTAACATTACCATTTTCAACTACAGATTCTTTTAAATATCATTATGTTTAAGCCAGCACTTTTATTTCTCAACGATTCAGGTATACATTATCAAATCAGATGAATAACATCAAGACTATTAACTTCAGTGATAATATTGGCGTAAGATATAGAGAGTATTGAAGCCTATTGAAGGTATAAGTGATCAATGATTTAATTTAAACATAAAAATATTTATCAAAGTGTAGACATAATGTGAAAGATAATTTTTTTCTTTATACGGATGGTTAAAAAAACTCTTGAAGAGTTTAAATCTACTTGGTTATGTTAATACCAAGCTTCTTGATCCTACGCTTTTTACATTTTTCGCCCAGAGCCTTCTAGGCCAGAACATTCATCATGTAGACATTCCTAAAGGTTTTACTCCAGCTGCTCTTGGCGGGAACAGGCTCTTGATTGCTCTGGTCTCTCTCTCTCTCTCTCTCATGCTAGGCGACCAGCACTCACGGTGTTCATTATAAAGGTCTGCTGGTTCGTGGTGTGAATCTCTTGATTGCTCCTATGTCTCCATGTTCCTGTTACAACACCAGGTCTGGAACCAAGAGTTTTTCTTAGAATCCTATAGGAATAGATCGAATGCTAGGAAGATGTGTCAGATAATAAAACAAATATTGTATATTTATTAAACATATTATGTTTTAAGTTTTCATTTTAATATATTTATTATATAGTCCATTGTTTTGGCCGAAACGCGATGATACTACTGTTAAAAGTTCTAACACTGTTATATTATAATATGAATCACAATTTATTTTTGTTCACCGAGAATGTCGCCTCAGCTGTTTTACCAACTGATGTTGGCGAAACAGCTGTCGCGACATTCTCAGTGAATAAAAATAAATTGTGATATTATAACAGTGTTGGAAATTTTTACAGTAATATATTTATTACAATGACATTTTCCTTGCTTTGGATGCGAAAAAATATATAAAACAATAGATTACTTCTAAAAAAAAGATGGGTGGACTACGTGGAAGAGCACTTGAGGAAACTGGAAAGATCTGGAGAATCGGAAGGGATGGCTATGACAAGAGCCAGTGAAGTAGTGCAAATTCCGCACCGGAAATCAGAGCATAGAAAATGAAGAAACTTCCAGAAATTTGATGTTTTTATCAAAATCAAATATTTGTTATGGTAGTTATCATTATTATTCAAGATGCAGTAAGTATGTAGCCATAGTTAATGCTAATCAAATAATTGACTTACTTTTTTTAATTCCCGATGGAACACCTTGTACATACAATATGTACGTATTGGGAAACGTTCGAAATGTGAAAGTAGAGTAATCACAATACATTGACCAATACAGAGTAATTGTTCCTGTTGTTTCTAGAGACATAATTTATAACCAAAACTCTTTGACCGTAATAATATTTCTACTCGATTTATCACCAGCAGAAATGTTTCCTAACACAGGGAGTATAAATACAAACCCAGGTTATATTTTTGAAGCACGTTTATAATGCAGTTAGCCGCTGCTGTTCGGGCTATACGTCACTTATCATTTCGAACCAGTTTACTTATCATAATGTATGCGTGTAACATAAATATTCGAAGGCCAAAATACAACTGGGCCCGTAGGCAATTTAACTAGAGGAATTAGTACGTATTTTGTAGTATATCAAAAGGTAGAACGTGTATTTATTATCGTTATATGTAACAAATTACATTATTCACAATCAGTTTACATCCAAAACATATAATCTGTTTATAGAAAATCAACCCATAAAAACAGGTCAGGACCTTCAAGCATCTAAGCATAGACCTGGTGGGAGAAGCTGATCTTCGGGAAGAAATAGAAGCCCAAGCAAACAAGGCAGCTGCAATCTCTGGCGCTCTAAAATCCACAATATATAAAAACAAAGACATGGCTCTTAAGAGTAAGATGAGAATCTATAAAGCATGCGTTAAATTGTACACATAGTGACCAGGGAAAAGAAAACAGACAGCAGCTACAAATTAACTAAAAATTCAGACATACACAGACACTGGACCAGGAACTGTGACAGATATCACTTACCGAATGCACGAACTAAGACAGGACAATCAAGGATATTGAACAATGGACTGAAACATTACAATGAACTACCAAAAGACACAAGGAGTCTCACTACAACTCAATATAAAATATATCTGAAACAATACATAATTAATAGTAAGATCTAAAAATGTATCCATATAACCCAATTGGGTTTTTCAAAAAATAAATTAAATAATAAAAAAATACCAATAATAACATATGGCTTCGAAGCAAGGGCAGACACAGTAAGGACCAAACAAGTTTTGAGGACTTCCGAAAAGAAGACACTGAGGACGATAGCAGGCAAGACACTGAGAGATCACGTGAGAAACACCAGAATTAGAGAGATATGTGAGGTTGAGGATATTATAAGATGGTGATGATTAGTTAGTTAGTTAGTTATATATTTAGTAGTGCACCTAAAATTAGTTATATCTACAGGAAGAATAAAAATCAAATCCTGGAGCTTCAAGTCAAATGTCGTCAAGAACGCCAAGTGAATCCTTTACGAAAATGGCGTTACATATTATAATTTTTTAACAATGTAAACTTTTCTTTGATTAACATTTTATTAAAACAATAGATACCGTGAGTAACAATTTTGTTGGCATTAAAAATAACCTGCTATAATTGCGTCGCTGGAATGCTACATAGAGTCATCACCATTGTCATAATAATTATTGTTTATTACCAGTAAAGGCTATTGTGTCAAATTTTCAGATTACATAATGCCATAATTGTTTTCATTGTCTTAAAGAAATTTTGGAATTCATATCGAGACAATAATATCTACGGATGTTTATTTGGAAACGAAATTGTATGAACGTCGCAATCATCGTAATTCATAGATTTAAAATACGATTATACTTTTTTCAAAACAATTCATTTGTAAATGAGACTATTATCGTGGTAGAAATACGAGTCAGATGAAAATATAGCAAATATCGAACAAATGTAATTTTTAAATATCTTACTTACTTAAATTGCTGTTGTCGTCCACTGCTGGGCATAGGCCTCCCCCATACTTCTCCACGTGTTCCTGTCTTGTGCCTTTCGCAACCAATCCCCACAATTCTTCGAATGTCATCGAACTATCGTGTGGGGAGTCTCCCTCTGTTTCTTTTATCTTCACGGGGTCTCCACTCCACATTCTTCTAGTCCATGTACTGTCTACCAATCTGGCAACATGTCCCGCAAATGACCATTTAATGCCTTCCACCTTTGAATTCGAAGAAATCGACATGCTTGTTTCACACGATGTACCAGTATTGAGGAGACACGAGAAGTATATCAGGATATAACTAACTAAATAACCATCACGCCGTCTCTCTGGAGGGGTAGGCAGAAAGAATGGACAGACATATTTTTCTGTAGAGACATACTTCTCTTGCATACTCTTTGCGTGACCGACCTTTAATATTTGATTGATTTAATCCTGCCCCGTTTTTTTTTTTTATTTATTTAAAGTATGAACGCCACGATGGCTTTTACAAAATAAGTAAGTTTTCCTCCGCCTTCTTCTATTTCTAGCTCCGTTTACGTCCTTTGCATACACTTTCTTCACCATTCTGTCTTCATTCATTCTCTTCATGTGTCCAAACCATCTTAACGGCTTTTTTGTAACATTCCCACCGTATTCAATTATTATATTTGCATTTACACTCTTATCATATACAGATTTACTACACATTCGTCTAAGAGATCACTGCATTTATTCTACTTGAATCCTTCTTTCGCCAGTTCCGTGCTTCGCTTCCATACATAAGGGTCGATACAAGAACACCATTAAATTCTTCTTCTTCTTTAAGTGCCCTGTCGGGTCCCCCCAACATTGGCGATCACCTCGGTGAACCTGTTCCTGTCCTGCGCCGCTCGGAACAGCTCCTCCACACTTCTGATGCCGATCCACTCCCTCACGTTTCGCAGCCAGGACATTTGTCTCATACCGGGCCCTCGGCGTCCCTCAACTTTCCCCTCCAATATCAGTTGGAGAAGGTGGTACTTTTCCCCACGCAGTATATGACCGTCGACTTTCAGCGTTGCGGGTCCGTTGGCGTGGAATAGCCTCCATGTTAGTATTAAGAATGAGGATAGTGACGTTAAATTTAAGAAATTTCTAAAGACTGTACTCTTCGGTCAGTCATTTCCTAGTGCGCCCTTAGAGTAATTGATTTTATAAAACGGCGCACTTAAAATACAAGTCATCAGAATAATAACAAGACAAAAGTTGCTGAGCAACATCAAAGTCAGTAAGGTGTCCTACTTGGGCCATGTTCTGAGAGGCGAAAAGTACGCACTATTACATCTGATCTTGGAGGGTAAGATTGAGGGTCGACGAGGTGTTGAGAGAAGGCGGGTTACCTGGCTGAGGAACATCCGAGAGTGGACGGGGCTGAGGACCGTGGGGGAGCTATTCCGAGCTGCCCAGGATGGGGAGGCCTACTCAAGGGTGATAGTCAACGTTGGGGAGACCTGACAGGACACGGAAAGAAGAAGAAGAATTATATGACCCAAATGTGAAATTTATCAAACCTGGATAGTTGTTAACCCTGTCAACTATGGCTCGCCTCAGAACTTCGGTGTTAGTAACCGATTATAAACTGATAGATTTGAACCCTCGGCAGTCAACTCTACGATCCTCGAAGGAAGAAGCAACACACAAACTTCTCGTCCCGCGGCGCCAAGGAGCTTCAAACTTCGCAGATCGCGCTTTTGGCATCGCGGGACCGACAGCGTGGAACAGGCTGCCCTACAATATCCGCAATCAAGACGACGAAGGAGTGTTCAGAAGCTCTCTTAAAACTTTTCTTTTTAAGAGAAACTTTCCGGACGTTGAGCGTGAATCTTGAAGTGAATCTCTCACAAAAATGGCGCTATATAAATCATCATCATCATCATAATCAACCATGTCTGGCCAGGGAATTCTGACCATTAATTAAATAAATCATTATTTAAATTAATCATTAAATTAATAAATTTTTATAAACTGGTGTTTATAATTTCACAATAAAAAGTGATATGAACAAATGCGTTCATGTTTCAAAACAACATTTCCTATATGAAAGAATACGGAATTCTACAAAATTAAAACCAAAAGAATCAATAAACATCGAGTACTGCTGCAGTTTTACAAAGTACCAAAAACACGTATGTAACTAACTATGTACTAGTGTTTATAAAAAAGTACGTCTTTCTATCCGTTTCTGATTAAGATTTATTTACCATCGCCGCGGATAATCGGGAGTGTTCTGTAATTGGGATCCAGACCACCCTAGTCGATCTTGAACTGTGTGGGCTCCCGAGGCGGACAGAGACGGGTATATCCCCCTCGGAAGGGGCCGCGTACGAAGGCACCTAGCGCCATCCCTCTCCTGCTGAAAGCCTCACTCCACCCGACCATTGGTTATGCATAAGGTAAAAATTAAATAATGACGAATTATCTGTTTACAATTGAGAGGAAATTTAAACGGAGAATCGATTTATTATTTTGAATATTTATTATACATTGTTGCAGTTGAATTCGTTACTCCGGAGAATTCGGTTTGAATTTCAAAAAAATATTTTAAATGAAAGCTCATTTGACTTTGTGACGTTTGATTTTTTTTATATCTTATAAAATATAAAAGTGTTGAGAAAAGTGAAAGCGCAAATCATGACTACAACATTTTACATTATTTCAATGAATTTAAACACAATAACCTAAAACGTATGTGTGGTAGAACGGTATACGACAGAATCTCAAATGCTGATATAAGAAAGAAATGTAGAGCGGAAGAAGGTATTATGAACAAAATTATGAAAGGATCGCTGCGTTGGTTCGGACATATGGAGCGCATGAATGGAGAAAGAATGGTTAATAAAGTATACGTTAATGATGTAAATGGGGTACGGAGTCGAGGCAGACCGAGGAAAACATGGCGTGACCAAATTAATCAAGTTTTAAAGGTTGGTCATGTTAGAAGTCGTAAGAATCGACGTGCGTGTAAGACTCGCTGTATGAGTGTGGAGGATCTAGAGAGGTGTGCCAGGATAGAGTAGTGTGGCGGTCCATTCTCTCTGTCTACCCCTATGGGGAAATGGTTTGTTGTTGTTGTTTATATCCTAGAATTATTAATAAATTTAAATAATGTACGTAAAGGTATATTTTTTTTACATAAAAATGGAAATTTTGCACCGATATTTTTTATGAATACTTAATTTTTCCTGATTTAACTTGAAGATATTATTATTTGATCATTTGTAGAACGATTAAAAACAGAAAAATGTATAACAGTTGTAGAAAAAATGTGTTAATTCATTTAAAAAATTCACCGTAGGTACTTATATTTTTTGCCATGCAGTTGGGGTAAGTAAGTAAGTAAGTTGGGGATATTTCTTATTGAATATCATTTAAAAAAGTATGTATATAAATTTGGGATTTATATTGTGTGCGACCAATCATGACATATGAAATCGAATGCAGGGCGGACACCATAATAAAGCTCAGAAACATATCCGGTAAGACACTACGCAGTAGAATTAGGAAATCAAGGATAAGGGAAATATGCGAGGTCGAGGATGCCGTTAGGTGAGTGAGGCAAATGAGAAGATACTGGTTTGCACACGTGAGAAGAATGGATACATCCAGATTCCCTCTCATTGTGTTGCACGGCCAACCCCAAGGTAGACGACCCCCGGGCAGACCACCAAAGAAATGAATCGACAGCTGGGAGTCGACCTCGGATAAGGCCAATTCCTCTTAAGGCCACAAGGCCTACACTTAGAAAAAGAAGAAGATAATTTTTAGAGTCTCGTAATATTACACATTGACAAATGCCGATTGCTATATCAATAGCAATCAGTATTTGTCTATCAATCATTGTAACGTTCATCACAATGATTACAATAATTATTTGACAAATATTGTTGATTACAAATGATATAATAGATGACACTGCACAATGGTGTTCTTGTGCGCACCCTTTTATGTGGAAGTGAAGCATGGAACTGGTAAAATAAGGATGAAAGTAAAATAAATCCAGTAAAAATGAGATCTCTAAGGCGAATGTGTGATAAATCTGTATGATAGAGTGTCCAATACAAAAATGAATGCGGTGCAAATGAAAACGTTATAAATAAAATACTGTAATGATGGTTTGGAAACACGGAAATAATGAAGAATTGATTTGAATGAATGAAGATTGACGACCTACGTGGCAGAGTGGTAAGAGTTCTGACATCCATACCGAAGGTCCCAGATTCGATTCCCGACGATGGCAGTGTGATTATCACCCTGTCTTTGGTCAGGTGTAGAATTCACGTGACAATAAAATGGCGATAGATAGGATACATATAGCAGCAGGTCGTTTGAACCAAATTACTGTATACAATTCATTTTAGCTATTATATTGAATCTCATGACATGTGATAGCACATGTCATGAGATTCAATATAATAGCTTAAATAAATTGTATACAGTAATTGAGTTCAATCGACCTGTTGCATTCAAGAAAAAAATAATAATAAAAATAATGGCGAAGAAAGTATATACAAACGACGTGAACGGAGCTAGCAATAGAGGAAAATGTGGCACAATCAAATTAATCAAATATTAATTGTCGGTCATTTAAGGAGTCGGAGAAATCGAAGTGCGTGCATGACACGATTTAATTTGTCAGAACAGAACAATATGGCGGTCTATTATTTCTGCCTATCTCTCCAGAGTGACGGCGTGGTGGTTAGTTAGCAAACTTTCTCAAATACCGACACCGAAATAAAGCATACTTTTTTTTTTAATTATCATATGAATATATGTCACTAGTGTCGGCGATAGACCACTTACCCTGTTTCCAGCGGTGTTGCCAAAATGTCCTTCTTTGTAAAAAAATATTTCTTATTTTATAAAAATAAAACGATAATTTGCAGGAACATAAATTGTAAATTTATTCTTCAAACGACATAATTCAATAAAAAAAAACTATATAAAATATATAATTCGTACGGTGTTTCGATCAGTCATCAATCTTAACAATATTACACACATAAGCTTTTTCTAAAGCTGTACGTATGTACGTTTCGAGTAATTTTTGATTACATAATATTCTCCCCTTAAACTCGCTTCTTACAGATATAGTTATAATTTAATAAATAGTTAAACATGATACTCATAAAACCCGTCTACAAACAATTTATTTAATACACTGAAAATACAACATTTCTTCGGCAAGCTTAGTTTCATAATCGAAAAATACAATTTTGGAAACATTAAAAAATTTCAACTAAGTTGATATGTAAATAGGTACTTTATAATCAATACCTATTTATATACAACAAGAACTAAGTTTTTATTTATCATTACGTAACTAAATATAAAAATGCACCAACCTAAAATTAATTGATATATCGAATAACAAAAGACTTTTTAAATTCATGCATTGTCAACAAATCGTAGAAATTCGGGAAATTTGTGGATATATTTAATTTATTTTTTTATATTATTATTATTGTCTTGATTGATGAAAATCAAAATGTCCATGGATCATATGACTTATGGGTTTATTTATTGTTTTATTTATACGGCTGTGTCCTATGATTTCTTATATGATCGAATTTCGGATCCATGATGTATCATCACAGTAGCAGGACTCCACAAAATGGCGGTCATAAAAAATCATTTAGGACATACCCAGTAACCAAGAGATGATCTTTGATTTTTAATGATCAAATAGATATTTTTTCTAATTATGCAAAAAAACATTAAAGAAATTAGGATATATTCATCATCATTATACCGATATAAATAATTTAATAGGTTCGCCAAAATTTACAGGCATACTTCCTTCGAAACCAGTCGAGATAATTAAACTCAACATGTGCAAAACATGCGTTCTGATTAATACAAATTTCACAGTGTTTTAACACATTGTCTGCGGGGAAATTTAACTTTAAAAAATCCACGCATAGATTGTAACTGAAAAATAATGATAACATTATACATCTGATAAAAAAATATAATGAAAATAAAAGATATCGTAAAAAGGGCATCTATACCCTTTCCACCGGCCGCTATCAGTCCCGTAAACATTAAACCTTCCAACAGACAATGTGTAAATCATTTCGATTAAATAATGCATTCTTTGCGTTCGATTACTGAGTATTATTCAGGAAAAATATATAATATTTTATCATCTTTAAATAAAACATTAATTAAAAGTCTGATTAACTGATAATTAAAAGTTGCATTGCATTACAAGCAGAATACACTCTTTGGTCAATATAAAACACAATAATGTCGATACAGTTTATTTAAAAAAAACGGAATGTTGTTTTTCTTACATATATCCTTCGAGGTAAAGGAAAATTGTTGAAAAGTTATCAATAGAACACATTACATATAAATTTTTAGTATTTAGTTCCTTATTGTATAATATTTACTCATGCCACATACCCCAACTTCAAAATTAATAATACGATATATGTATTTCCAAATCTCGTATAAAAATATTTTGTGTTGTGTTTTTTTGCAAAACAAATGTTTTGTACGTCAATATTTTATATATATCGCACGCTTTTATAGTAATTAGAACTTTAATTACATAGGTACGAATATGTATTTTTTTCCATATTGTATTTTTTTCGCCTTCCTTCCGATATGATAACAATTGGTAGGTATTAATTAAATAAATCTTTATAATATAAACTACGTGTTTAATAATCTCACTTTGGTACACTGTGGTGATATTTCATTCCAAACCTACGTTAAACCTATTATATATCTCTTATCGATATTATTTACAGCTTATGAAGTAAATTTGTACGTTATTCGATTAATTATTAATATATACATCCATCAAACGAAACCTATCATCTAAGTAGTCCTCGAGTAATATCGATTCGTTGTTTTACTTTCAAGAGCAGGATAAAAAACTTAGTACACGAAATCTTCAATTAGATTTAGACAATTTAAATAATAATAGATACCTTGATACGGTGCATATCACAACATTGTTATTATGCTAAACTTGCATGGATCCTCAAATTATGCAAGACCACCATTAAGATAACATGCAAATAATTCGTCGCGCATTCACGAACAATAATCATTAATAATATGTTACGTTCCCAAAAGTAAAACATTGATCAATATTTCCTATAATTTATCAACTCGATTTAAAACGTAATTTATACATAAATTAATATTATATACTTTCAGCCTCGTTCGGCTCTTTCGCTACAATATATACATATTTATATCTATTGTACAAAACGTTTATATATTAAGATTTATTTTATGAAACAAAACTAAGATTGAACCGTTGAATTGAAAAATCAGTCTGTTGCCTAATAGTCACATTTCATCAGTCGGGAACTGTGAACCGAGCGAGGAGTAGTGCCACAACCAGTACCGGAGTCGCGAGTATCCTGAGGGAGGCGTTGGTGATTTCATTGGTGCGGAGATCGTCCCTCGAGTTCGTCGGCTCTTCCTCGATACGCGGCTTCGTCTTGTGGAAGCATAGTCTCGCCATATTCGTCTGGACTTTGGGGCAATCGTAATCTTCGGAGCCGTCGCATTTGCAAGTGCTCAGTTTGGCCGCCTTGTCCTGCCTTCGCAGGATGTTGATGGAGTTGAGGCAGCGGTGGGAGCACTTGCGGCCGTGGAACATGGAGCGGCAGAATCGCCGGTAGTAGTCGAGGGCGGTGGCGCAGAGGGGGTCCGCGGCGCATATGAGCTGCGAAACGCGACAGGAGACGGTCTCGTTGAGCGCGGCCCGCAACACCTGCGGCCGGCATATCTCCACGCGCTGCTTGGTCTCCTGGCAGTAATCATCGTTGCATTCGCACTGGGGACAAGTTTATTATGTCAATTAGACTACATAATAAAATAAATACTTATAAAAAATCAGTCAAGCTATAAGGAAAAAAACAAATACCATATTCACATTTTTTTTTATAAAGCAAACACTATTTAACTACAAAAACTATCACTCTTATAACAGTTTTTATTATGAATTAAAACATCTGGACATGTTTAGAAGGTTTTACACCTTCATCATCGGTAAAATGACATAAGCCAATCAAAAGCTGTTTTATTTATTGTTCCTTGAACAATGATGTAAAACTCCAAATTAAATAATTAATACGAATGAAAACGTCAGTTTTCTAGGAGATTTATTGTATTTTATGGGAGTGACATGTTTCGCCCTTCTAAGGCATTATCAAACATTTCATAATGCCTTAGAAGGGCGAAACATGTCTTTCCCATAAAATGTAATAAAACTTCTGGAAAACTGACGTTTTCATTCGTATTAAAGGCCGTTTTGCTAATTTTTTTGTTTGGTTTATATCGTTCTCCCGCTGATGAAGTCCATAAAACACGTGGAGAAAAATAAACTCAAGAGTGAAAAAAAAACAGTGTTTTATTTCATAAAAAAGTAATAATGGATTTCTACAGTGTTAATAACACCTTTTTATCAAAAATAAACCTTTATACGAATGAAACGTTTATTTTCTATAGGGCGAAACGTGTCATTTCCATAAAATACAATAAAGCTTCTAGAAACCAGACGTTATCATTCATATTATTTATTTCATATGCAATTTAACGGCATTGTTCAAGAAATAATAAACATAAACCAATGTTTTTTTTTAATAATATAATATACGAATATTAAATATATCGACTGAAGCAAAGATGGCAGTGCACAATGGAGTTATAGTCCCGACGCTTATGTTTAGAAATGAAACTTGGGAGTTTTTTTTTTTTTTTTTTAAAAAAAGACTAATACCAAGGATTTAAATCAATGATATTAGAATTTATTATTACAATCTTCAACGTGAGCAGAAAATAGCTCATTATTATGAAGAAGGAATCTGGTCGTGTCCAGGCTTGAACCCAAGTCCCCTGGATCAGGAGCCAAGCGTTCTATCCCCTAGACCACCACCCGATGGCAGAAGAAGGATGAAAGTAGGATAAATGCCGTAGAAATGAGGTCACTAAGAATAATGTGCGGAAAAACAATGTATGTTAGAATATCTAATGATGAAGTAAGAAAGGAATATAAGGCGGATGAATGCGTGATAAATAAAATTAAGAAAGGGTCACTAAGATGGTTTGGACATATGGAACGAATGGATGAGGGAAGAATGTTTAAAAATATATAAATGTGAATGGGAAAATGGGAAAAAAATTCGAGGAAGATGGCATGACCAAATTAATCAATTACTGAAAGGCGGCCATGTTCGAAGTAGGAATGTGTGAATGTAGAAGAGGCGCGAGAGTTATGTCAGGATAGAACAATGTGGCGATCCATCCTCTCTGCCTGGAAACGGCGTGATGGTTAGTTAGTTAGTTAGTAATTAAAGTGACAGATAGAAATATAATTGGAATAATGACTATAGCAGTGGCGGTACTCCCATAGAAGCCCAGAAGCCCGGCTTGCATAAGAAATTTTGAATCAAAACCTCTTCTGGCTTACAGAGGTTCAGTTCTTGTGGCTATTCCTCTTACGTCTGATGGGAACATTGTTGGAAGGTGATTTGGTGGGTTGTTGATTTATGCGGGGGCATGATTACTTAGATTTGGGGGTTTCGATCCAAAATTTCTTACGCAAGCCGGGCTTTTGGACTTCTATGGGAGTACCGCCACTGGACTATAGTATTCGATTTGTAATTCAAAAGTGAAAATCAATGAAACAAGAATCAGTGACCCAAGTTGAAAGGTGCATAGGTCTTACGACCTTGTTTTAAATGTGTAGGGTTGGGACTCACGTTCATGAGATTCTTCCCCTCCTCCGTGGAGGTGAGCGCGATGAGGGCGTGCTGGCAGGGCTCGGGGCAGCCGGGCGCGCCGTGCACCACGTCCGAGCACCACATGAGGTAGTTGTTGAGGGCCGCCCCGCAGCCCGTGCGGTAGGCGCAGCGCAGGCGGGCCTCCGCGCACTCGCCCACGCGGGGCTCCCGCTCGTCCGGCGCCCCCGCCGCCAGCGCCAGCAGGGACCACAGCATCGCGAGCCACATCGCGGCTGGAAAAAACACAAACATCAATACATAGTTTTTTTTAAGTTCCCGCCACACACCCGAGGCTGTTATAGGGCGCAGCGGCGCCCTTTTGTCAGCCTCGCCCGTACTCTCCCTGAGCCTGTCTTGACTGACATTTAAAGACGGCAACAACAAGGAGGTGCCAGACCACATTTAATCTACCCCGCTTTACTTCTATGCTCCGCTGTACTTTATTGAATAAATAAGCATAATATGAATACATGAACATTTCAGAAACATTATATAAAAAACATTATAGTTATTTTCTTTCCTTGTATACAACAGGTCGTTTGAACCCAATTAATATATGAAATTTATTTTAGCAACAACCACAACAAACCATCACTCCGTTTCCCCGCAGGAGTAGGCAGAGAGAATGGACTGCCACACTACTCTATTCTAACACACCTCTCTAGATTCCTCCACATTCATACAGCGAATGACACACGCACGTCGATTCTTTCGGCTTCTATCATGACCAACCTTTAAAATTTGATTGATTTGGTCATGCCGTACTCCATTTACATCGTTAACGTATACTTTTTTAACCATTCTTTCTTCACCCATCCGCTCCATATGTCCGAACCAACGGAGCGATCCTTTCATAATTTTGTTCATAATGCCTTCTTTCGCCCTACATTCCTTTCTAATATCAGCATTTGAGATTCTGTCCTGTAAAAGGCCCAAGCGGCATCCCAAAAAACACCAAAAATGTTATATTTTGCTACAAACCAATCCCTTTGATTGGAACTAGAAAAAATATATATCATTGTTTTCTTGAATACCTCCGTACATCATTACAGCGCGAGCCAAATCAATGTTAAGGGTACTCATTATCGCACTAACTAATCATCATGACGTATCCTCGAACGTATTGAACAGCCATGCTGTTCTTTCCTGGCATACTTCTCTCGCTTCTTAAACAACATTCTTACATTGTGTCATGCAAGCACGTCCGACTCCTCGCTTGGCCAACATTTAATATTTGATTGCTTTGATCGTGCCACGTTTTCCTCGGTCTTCCTCAACTTCTTGTTCCGTTTACATTGTTAACATATACTTTCTTCACCATTATTATTTCATTCATTCTTTCCGTGTGTCCAAACCATCTTGACATATAGAACGAATGGACGAGAGAGAAGAATGGTTTAATGTTTAAAATATGTATTCAAGCAGTGTGAGTGGAAAGAGAAACCATGGAAGACCAAGGATTGAATTATTTAGTTCACTAGTCATAAATATATGCGGTCCACCATGATTATTTAACCATGGTTACCACTTAGAAAAGTACACGGGAATGTTAACTGACGTGGAAAACCAAAACAATCTCCTGGAGCTAAACGGGCGACCAGAGCACGCGCTGGAAACTCAATACCGTGCGGTGAGGGACACCGAAATAGTTTGTCGCTCCATTGGGCAATCATCTGAGGTCTTTATAAGCGTACAGGAAATGTTTTAAAAGGTCAAAACTGGAACATACGAGTACCTCAAGCCTTCCACTGTTTATTACAAAATAATATTAACACAATTTATATCAGATAATTCATTGTTTAGGCTGAAGCACTATAATATTTTTGCTACCAATGCGGCAGCAATGAACCTCTGTAAGCCAGAAGATCCAAGTCCAAGACTGTTAAGGCGTGTGCCGAAGAGTTGTGATATAACATAGCATCTTAAACAATCTTCCAGCAGATCTCAAGTGTATTGAGAATCAGTCAGAGTTTAGATCGAGACTCAAAATGCACCTTTTCAAATTATCTTTTGTTGGTGTAAATGTTGATCGATTGCGTCAAGTGCAGCCCTCATACTAAATATGTATATATTTTAACTAGTTCACAAAACGGGCATTGTCTACAGCGCCCTTGAGTAATTTATAAAAATGGGGCTCTATGAATTATCCAATTTATTATTATTATTACCAACTTCCCGACTGCCTTCTATTTTGTCCATGATTATCAGCCGAAGGGGGTGGTTTCTCCCCATATGCAAAGGTGCAAAGTAATTAAATTTAATAAGGTCTTAATACGCCCTTGAGGTGATTACATCACAAAAACGGCGCTTTAAAAGTTTGCATATTATTATTATTATTACTAATTGAATGATATAATTCACAAAAATGTGCTTTATAAACCATCCAATTTATTATTATTATGATATTTTAAAAATCAGAACGCAAACAAACCGATTACCGATTTTTTTAAGGTTTTTGTTTTTTTTCATTTGTGATTTTTTTATATTAGTAATTGTATTTAAAATGTTGTTTTATAAGTTGTAAAATATTTCTGTAATTTTTTATAACTTTCTTAAATAAATAAATACAAACGTGTTCCTTATAAAATAAAACGTTAAAACCGCTTACAACAGAAATCAAATATGTATTGCAATTAAATTCATTTACTAACGTACGCGATAAAATATACCATTCATTCATTCATAAAAGTTGACCTTCTAAAGACATTTAAATTTACTTCCTATACATACTCGTTACATATCGCATCATACACACATGTGAACATGCTTTTTTATGTTGACAATTAATACACAATACATAAGCATACGTTAGATTTTGGTATTGTAGGTTGCTTGTACTACTTTTGCCTGGAATATTTCCTGTGACAATACTTTCTTCCAGGTTACCGAGCTCTCTCCTGGCAATGTGACCAAAGAAACTCAATACTCGCCGACTGCATATTGCAGATAGTCTTCCTGTTATTTTGAGTTCATCGAGGACTGAGTCATTCGTCCTTTTTGCAGTCCACGGGATCCTCAGCATGTGAAATTTAATATTATATTTGAAGGATTTGACCGTGCCACGTTTTCCTCGGTATTTATCTATATCTTGATACGTTTACATCTTAAATATATAATCAAATGATTTTACTGAAATCTCTTGATGGAAGTTCATTTTAAATAATAATTAAATAAAACGATGTTTTTTAACTACTTCCACTTTTGTCAAGTGGACCAGACAAAAGTGGAAGTAGTTAAAAAACATCGTTTTATTTAATTATTATCTTAAATATATAGTTTCTTTGTCATTCTTTCTTCACCCAAAATATAGTTAAGTAAGACTTGAAGTACTTTTTAATATATACGCCAAGAAAATTCGATATTTGAATATTTAATGACCTGCATGGAAGATTTATTTTTCGGCATTTTGTAACGTTTTTATTGGAAGGGAGGCACTCTCTCCATTCATAAGCATCGAATATTGATGACCGTAACAATGCCAATTTTCTAGAATTTAAATTCAGAATGATATTCGCGTGTTCTTTTGTTCAAAACAACAACCATTGTGATTACGGGAATTGGTGACTATACTGACTATATTATAATCATATACTGACTTCAAAAGTAATGCAGTACATTGAGCACATACAAATATATATATAAGTATGGTACAAAGACATCAAAATAAATATTTATAGTTTTAAAACCGGCCGGCAAAACGTGTGTTAAATCAGATAAGTACCAGTGTAAACTAAACATCTCTATGATAAGATTTCAAACTGGAATTATTCAGTGTTTAAAATTACATTGAAATGGTTGGCGTATGCCAAGTTTATTTAATGCCGTTACATTTTATTAGAATTATTATTGTAAAAGAAAACCCAGCCTAATATAATAACAACAATAAATTGGATAATTTGTAGAGCGCCATTTTTATGAATTAATCATCTCAAGTGCACTGTAGAAAATGCTCCGTTCGATGAACTAGTTAAAAATAAACATATTTAGTAAGATGGCACCTGATGCAGTCGATCAACATTTACATCAGGAAAGGATAATTTAAACATGTGAGTATTGAGTATCGATCTAAACTTTAACGGATTCTCATTGCAAGTGAGGTTTGCTGGAAAATTATTTCAGACTGAAGGGCCTGCTACCGCAAAGGCTCGATCACCAAAGTGTGAGAACAGCATTTTGGCACAATCAATCTTCCCATCTCAGAATACTTTGCTTATCGTTATATAGACTAGATTGTCTAGCAGTCAGGTTCTCGTTGATGCAGAGTTCAGATGTATAAGCTAGTATCATTCCATGCAACACCTTTAAAACCTCCAACAGAGCTTGTATTGTATCATTTCTGGAAATTTCAGCCAATTGAGCTCTTTATGATACTGTGTTATATGACAACTCTTCGGCACACCCTTTATAGCCTACACCTAGCCTACCTAACCTACCATGTAACACAGAGGATAATGCACGATCCGCGAAATTTGAAGCTTCTTGAAGCCGTTGGACAAGTATTTTGTTTATTGACTCTTCTCTTGCAGATTGTATCGTTGAATGCCGAGGGTTCAGGTCGATTAGCTTGCAAAGGTTTGTGAAGAAGTGGGGTGCTTGTCCAGGTAAGGCTTTGTGAACACGTAGATAGTTTAAAATCGATTCTCTTCGGTAACCTTATGAAGACCAATGAAGTCGATAGAGGAACCACGGAAATATATTTCTTATGGAAATTATAATGTGTTAAACATATATTATTACATTAATTTATAAAAGAATATCCTTGTGCCAATTTGAAATAAATTAGTACAATTCGAAAGAATTTTAAATGTTTATTTTATGTATAGAAAATATTTCGATACGCTTTGTATTCTAATATTTTATTGCATTTGCATTTTAATATCGAATATTTACATACGTACGATGCACGGTATATAATGAAAAACATGCGGTAATGAAATTATTGTCAAATTTAATGATATCATAAATTGTACAAGTTAGTTTTGGATTGAGAATTTTTTATTTTTATAGAAATGTTACAATTTCTTTGTAACCTAGAAAATATATATGGGAATACCATAATTCTGCAATCTTTCTTAACTTTGTATTAATATATGTTCAAGATCAAATTCCATACTTTCTTCCTTGTGTCGATTGCATAGTTTATATTATTCTAAAAATGGACATTAGAAGGTATTGTTTCACTTTAAAAAATATGAAAACAACCTTCTGTTAATTGTTTTACTGTCTCGTAAAGAGGTGGTCAAATTCTAAATTTAAATGCATAGAGCATACATATTGAATAATGCATAGATATTTATAGTTTCTTTTGCGCAAAATTTTTCTATGGAGATTTTGTATTTCGAAACGCGGCAAAATTTCTCGGCAAATAATTTGAAGCTAGCAGTAGAATATTCGTGGGTATTTAAATAAGATTTTGTCCACTGGAATCCATTATACACAATGGCGTAACTATTTGTATGGTGGACACGTAAGTCTAGTGACGAATTGCCAAAACGTGCAGTGGTTTCACTAATAAATTTTACTCGGTTTTTTAATGAATTTGGTACGTGAAAAAAAAAACTGAGACGGAATAATGTACGTTCATGACAACAATTTTTTTTTTCTTTTTATCAAAATTAAGTTATCAAATTAAGTGTTTAAAAAAACGCATTTTGATAAATAAGCAAATTTTGGAGTTCCAAAGTTTTAATTGATACAATAATTATAGTAAGTAAAAAGTTTTAACTTACCTACCGTATCCCCGAAGGGATAGGCAGAAAAAATGGACTGCCACACTTTTCTTTCCTGACATTTTTCTCGCGCTTCCTCAGCATTCATACATCGTGTCATGCACGCCCGTCAATTTCTCTGACTCCTCACGCGGCCTACATTCAATATTTGATTTATTTGATCGTGCCACGTTTTCCTCGGTCTTCCTCTATTTCTAGTTCCATTTACATTGTTAACATTTAATTTTAAAAAAAAAAGTTTGTATTATTTAAAACCATTTTCAAGTTTTAAATTAAAAACTACAAACAGTCTTCCAGCAGACCTTAAGTGCATTGAGAATCAATCAGAGTTTAGATCGAGACTCAAAACGCACCTTTTCAAATTATCATTTCCTGACAGGAAGGGCTGATCGACTTCGTCAGGTGCAGCCCTCATTCTAAATATTTATGTTGATTATTTTTGATATCATTATTAATATTATTATTATCTAGTTGATAAAACGGAGCATCGTCTACAGCGCCCTTGAGATGAGTAATTCATAAAAATGGCGCTCTATAAATTATCCAATTTATTATTATTATATAACTAACTAAGACATTGTCGAGAATGTACTAAACTGCAGTATAAAACAGCCTTATAAATCATAATTGTGGGATTTCATATAAATATTAATAGAATAATAATATATCTCAAGAAAACTAATTAAACGGTTAATATTTTAGCTAACAGTTTAATTAATCCGTTCGAGAATTTGTAAGCGTTTACGCTAACTATAGTAAACATAAAATAAATAGCCAATGGTTAACTGTAATCTTAGATTAAAGTCACAGCCATTTCACAAGGCAACAGCGATCTTGAGATAATCTTGGCTCTGATGAATGGCGCCCATTAGTGTAACCGTTCCTGCTTCTCACCTTAAACGCAGTCGACACCGACATGGCAAGTTTTAATTCGCTATTAGAATTCAACGAGCATGTCGTTGCAAATTATTTGCGCTGATTTATGCGCCCGCAAGGATTGGCTGAATACATCGCACACAATACACCCAACCCTCGGATATTATGGTAAGAATACGGTTCCTGGAAAATTCCGCGATGTGAGATACCGTGTTATGCAAGATTATACTAAAAATTCTGGTATATTTCAAGACAATGTAGCTTATTTTATTTTTATATTTACGCGCATGGGTGAAGAAAGAATCGTTAAAAAGTATACGTTAATAGATATCTCCGACAGCGACAGCACAGATTGTTTTACCTACCGACCGCCAGAACCAATCTGCCTCTGGTGACAACGGCGGGAAGAGCAATTAGTCTGCTGAACGCGGTCTCCTCGGAGATCGACGTCTTTCATGTTAGTGAAAGTACGTTCAGGGGACAAATACTCTTGACTTTGGAAAGTATCTTGTCTTCCTAATGTCGAACCATCACTAATGCGTTCCAGGTTAAAAATACCTGTGCTCAATAGATGCCTTAAACATTTATGCTGTTTGTAATGTCTTTTGAGTAAATAAACTGATTTGATTTGATTTGATTTGAAATGGAGTACGGAGTCGAGGTAGATCGTGGAAAACATAGCATGACCAAATGGAATGGAATTTTAAATGTTAGCCATGTTAGAATCGGAAGAATCGACGTGCGTGTATGACTCGTTGTATGAATGTGGAGAAAGCTATAGAGGTGTGTTAGGATAGAGTAGTGTGGCGGTCCATTCTCTCTGTCTACCCTGCGGTGAAACGGCGTGATGATTTTGTATGTTTTTGTTGTACATTCTACTAAAAAATAAACATTTAAATATCTTTTCGAAAACATTGTACATTATACATGGTTTGATATTTAATTGACTTTGTTTATATAAATTGTCTTATTTTTTTTTACTTCATATACTTGGTTTAAAATAAAATTTTCTTAAAACTTGTTTTAATTTTTTTTTATTGTTTTCTAATAAGTTATTTTTAAAGTGCGCCGTATTGCAAAATTAATTACCCCAAGGGCGCAATAGTAAAAGACTAACTCAACAGTAAAGTATTTTACTACTATAAAAATAAAACATTAAATATATGTTTTCTTCTCAAGATCAAGAACACTATTTAACATCTTTGTAAAAAAAAATCGATTAACGAACTGAACAATTGGACTTATTTATGTACTGAAGAATGTGCACCTAACTAAAATTCCATAAAAATAATAAATAAATCACCCAATAGCTTTCAATTAATGGAATACAAGTTTCTTGGATTATAAGTTTACACGAGTATTGTATGCCACGGCGCCTTTCATTTGCTTGTGTTATAAAGTACAGCGTCTAAGAGCGAAATCGTGTTGTATGCAGCCGTGTAATTCGAGGGTTTCTGCAATTAATCTTATCGTGTAATAGCGAAACCGTGTTGTCTGGGGGTGACATAAATAATGTGTTCAAGGAAAGGAAACAATGCTTTTGATGACGTTCAATACAATTATCATGCAAATTTTAATTGTTGACTGGTGATCATTTATTAGTCTGGAAATCTTTAATCTATTCCAACACCTATGAATTATATTCGCACTGCGTTATAAAGGCTTGGTGTGTTGCAACTTCAAAATTGTGGATTTACCACAGTTTCTGGACATTAAAAATAATAATAACAAATTATTGGAATACCGAAATAAGAAGAAGATGCAACTGGCAAATAAAGGAAGAAAGTAGAATAAATACAGTAAAAATGGGATCTATTAGATCAGTGGTCCCCAACCCCCGGGCCGTGGACCAAATGGTACTGGGCCGCGCAAGGGCCTGCTTAAAAATCAAAATTACTTTTGAAAAATCGAACATACCCAATAAAACTTAAGTACATACTCGTATAGCTTAAAATAGTTATTCCTTGTTTTCTATACTATTATTTGTCACTATAAATTATGTACCACAGTTGTAAATTTTATTATTATATATTGTACAAATATATTGTTATTATTTTTTTTTAAAACTACATTCAATGTGCCCCCCCCCCTACCCCTACCCCAGTGGGCCGCGGTAAAATTACGAAACGTTGACCGTTCCGCGGCGACAAAAAGGTTGGGGACCACTGCATTAGATGAATGATCGTGTAAAGATTTAATAAAGGAGATTGGTGTAAAGATGGAGAAAGGAAAGTATGTCAACGACTTAAAAAGAACTAGAAATAGACCGAGGAAAACGTGACAAAATGAGATAAAAATTGTTGATAAACTAACAGAGGTTTCTTAAATCAGAGTCTTAATTATTTTATTTTTGTTATGTAACATTGTGGGAATAATAATATTTTTAAAACTAACTAACCATCGTTGTCATTCGCGCGCATTGATTTCTTCGATTCGCGTAGCCAGCGTTTTACATTTGATTTATTTCCCTCGGTCTTGCTCTATTTCTAATTCCGTTTACGTCCTTTTAAAATACTTTCTCCATTCATTCTCTCCATGTATCCAAACCATCTTAATGAAATTTCATTATTTTGTTCATTACACTTTCATTCGCACTGCATTCACTTCTTATATTTGACACTATATGAGAGCAGTGGCGGTACTCCCATTGAAACCCAGAAGCCCGGTTTGCGTAAGAAATTTTGGATCAAAACCCCCAAATCTAAGTAATCATGCCCCCGCATAAACCAACCCACCAAATCACCTTCCAACAATGTTCCCATCAGACGTAAGAGGAATAGCCACAATAGCTGAACCTCTGTAAGCCAGAAGAGGTTTTGATTCAAATTTTCTTACGCAAGCCGGGCTTCTGGGCTTCTATGGGAGTACCGCCACTGTATGAGGGTATTATTTGCAAACCCGACAAACTCTACCAACAATCAAAAGTGAGATATGAATTGGGTCTTATTCATAATACATTTGCACACAATTTTTATTGATTTTCAGTTTCAAATTCGGCTTCATTCTGAAGAATTTTGCTATTTAAATATAGGGTTTATTGCAAACATGCCAACCTCCACTTGAGTGTTGCAAAGCTGGCAAACTCCAAAATGAAATTCATTATTTTACTTTAATTATCAACATAATGATGATTATTTCATGGCTGATTACTTTTAAAATACTAACTGGTTGAGATGAAAAAAATAAATATCGTAAAAAAGCGCATTTTATTAGCGTATTAGTTTTTTGCGATTTACTCAAAACATCTAATGATGGTGTTTGCCAGGTTTGCAACTAATACCCTCATATCATAACAATATTCGATTTCTCACAAATTGCTTTCAGCTGTATTAGTTAACTTTATGGTTTCATCTACCAATCATATATTATAACACATGCGGTTTTTAAGTGTCCTGTTTACGGCTCAATGCCCGATAATAAAAAAATCGTCGAGCGAAATACCTAATACCGTTGGTAAAGCAATTATGAATGTTTGGCTGTGTGGAAGCGAATTTATTATTATGTGCAACGAAAGCGGGGGACGTGATGGAAATAGAATGATATATTTTTAAATGACAACTCATGATAACAATCGGCTACTGTCGGAAGTCTTCGGAATATCACGTTACGTGCGGAAATTTTTAAGATAAATATATCACAACATACACGACCATTTGAATTTGCAAAGTGCAACATCACTATAGTTATGTCTTGAACATAAATTCGACACTTTGTTATAAAAAAATATGATACCTTCATTGCAATAGTATATTATATGAAGGTATCATGTATAAGAATACATTCATCACTTCTCAAGTAAATCGCACTCCTAATTAATACGAATGCTTCAATCTATATGGTTTCCCAGTATTATTTCGAGAAAGCTCAAGCTCCCAATACTACTGCTTTACGAATGTGATACTTGGAAATCTACCACTGTCATTATTGAAAAACTCTAGGTACTTATAAATAGGTGCCTTCGCTCAATATTCAAGATGATTTGGCCTTAGGGCCAAATGCCGTTCTCTGGGCAGGCAAAAGCCAATCAGAGAACAAGTCGCTAGACGCAAATGACTGTGGATCGATCACACTCTAAGACCTGACCCACGGAACCCAGCCTACATCGCTTAGGGCGCATTAAATTAGTCCCTGTGAGTGGTAAGAGGAAGCGAGGCAAACCTAGAGCCACCTGTAGAAGAACTCTGCATGACGAGGTTAAAGCAGCAGGCCTCACTTGGGATGATATTATGCATCAGGCGTGCGATAGAGTCAGGTCGAGAAGGTTCCTTGAGACTCCATGCACCACGGTGGTGTGACACGAAGAAGAATTAATGCGAATGAAAACGTCTATTCCTAAAAGTTTTATTTTATATCATGGGAATGACATGTTTCTCATTGCGAAGGTATTATTGTTTTTCCTAAGCCGTCTCTGCTGGATGTAGGCTTCTTCAAACGTTCTTCATTTTTTTCTATCGGTAAGGTCGACAATGGTAAAATAATAATATTTATATTATTCTAATAAAACGCTAATTAAAAGAATTAATCACCTTCGTATATGAAACAGCTCATAAAATGTGTTCACAAATAAAACAAGAGATCACTTCACACTCGAAAATTTTCCATTACATTGCGCGGTGCACCAACAACTAGCAGTGAGGGGGGATTTATCGCAATACTCTCGAGTCATAATAGAAAGCGCTGCTTCAATTGTAGAGCAGTGGGGTACTCCACTCAACTGATACCCTGCGGACTATTGCTATCACATTTATAAGATAATGAAAGCGCCATTTATCAGTAGATCTAGACCAGTCATTCCCAACGTGGTCTACATCGATCCCCGGGGATGGATTTCGACCTGCAAAGGGTCACGATAATTTAAAAAAAAAATGGGGATCCTCCAGAGTGCATAACCATTTAGACAAGCCTTCTCCAAAATTTTGGCTTTCTGCAAATGTAATAACCCACCTCACAAATATTTGGTATCATTGTATTGTTTCTTGAACAATGATGTAAAACTCCATTAAATAATCAATACGAATGAAAACGTGTGTTTTCTAGAAGTTTTATGAATTTTTTTATGTGAATGATATGTTTCGCCTGTCTAAGACATTATCAAATATCTGAAACAACACATTTTATAATGCCTTAGACAACCAAAACATGTCATTCACATACATAAAATATAATTAATGTTTTTAATTGAAATTTCTTGGTAGAAGTTCATTTTAAATAATGAAAACAAAAAAATGTTGATAAAAAATTTCTTTATTATTATGTATTTACCAGAAGATGGCAGCAAGCTGCCGAAACCGGTCGAACATAAACACAAGTGGAAGCACACTAAATAAATAATAATAAATAAATTTTATATCAAAATTGTTTTGTTTTCATTATTTACATAAAATATAATAAAACTATTATGAAACAGACGTTTTCATTCGTATTAAGTACCTATTTAGGTACTTAAGTAATACTTTCTTATAATAGACATAAATTCCCTAATTGTGTACATGTACAGTAAACTGCTATTTTATAGACATTGATAGCAATTTGAGTACCCCAATTTATAGTTGATGAATTTGTGAAAAAATCAATATTAGGAAAACGGGGGGTCTACACAAAATAGAAAAAACGGTAAGGGGTCTACGGAACAAAAAAAGTTGGGAACCTGTGATCTAGACACACATTAGAATACTCGTTGGTATCACGCTAACAACACATGAACTCCATTATTCTACTGGTTTTGTTTTAATATCCCGCGACGGTGTCAACATTTTTGTTATTTTTAAACAAAGTAAATCTCGTTATCTAGACCCATTCTCCTTTGAGGTCGAAGTTGAGGCGGTTTTAGGGGTAATTTCAAGATGATATATAACTAACTAACTTCTTCTGGACTTATAAGCCAGTGAAGTTCTTTGAGATGTTGTGTTATGTAAGACTTTTTTGGAATGCCTTTAATGAGTCTTGATGCTGCATTGAACACAAATTTTCTCGAAACATGTCTATATATATTTTTTTAAATAAGTGTTGTATATAGGTACAAAGTGTATAAAAAAGAAAAATAGAAATTAGGGAAAAAAGTACATAAGAATTAAACGATACTTCCATGGGGGCTTCTTCGTTTATTCATGGAAGGTATATACACAATGTCATTAAAACGATTTCAAGATCACAATTTCAATTCCCTACCGAGAGCAATAATTACATTCAAGATGGTTCAATATTTTTCAAGATGGTCGAATCGATTCATGGCATATAATTATAGAGTAGAGGCATTGAAAAGCCTATCGTCTATCGGGAATAGTTTCTGGCTGGGCCAATAAACACGGAGCTTCCTCAATTAAGCGGTTTCTTGTAAGCCGGGCTGAGGTGTGCGGTATGTACTCGTATGTGGGCGGGCTTCGTGGACAACCGCTGTACAAAAATCATTTGTTATTCAAATTTCTTCGGTTCACTAGCGTCTTGGAAGAATAAATAACACGTTAAAGTTTCCTTACATTTTTAGGTTACGATTATGCCCTTGTTTATTGGTTAAAAAGGTGGAGCGACCGTCAAACATAAATAACATAATACGCAAATGTGCGTAAAGAAATCGCATGTTTGAATTCTTATGAATAAAAACGCCATTTATTGCTACTTGAACAAAAATGTATAACCTCGTATTTATAAACAAACTAACATCTCTCCGAAGAGGTAGGCAGAAAGATTGGACTGCCACACTTTTCTTTCATGACATACTTCTCTCGCTTCCTAAACATTCATACACCGTGTCATTCACGCACGTCGATATCTCCAATTTCTCACGTAGCCTATATTCAATTTTTGATTTATTTGACTGTGCTACTTTTCCTCGGTCTTCCTCTATTTGAAGTTCCATTTACATAACTAACTAACTAACTTACCATCACGCCGTCTCCCCGGAGGGGTAGGCAGAAAGAATGGAACGCCACACTGTTCTGTCCTGACATACGTCTCTCGCTTCCTCTACATTCATACATCTTGTCATGCACGCACGTCAATTTTTCCGACTCCTCACGTGACCGACATTCAATATTTGATTGATTTGATCGTGCCACGTTTTCCTCGGCCTTCCTCTATTTCTAGCTCCGTTCACGCCGTTTGCATATACCTTCTTTACCATTCTGTCTTCACTCATTCTTTCCATGTGTCCAAACCATCTTAATGACCCTTTCCTTATTTTGTTCATAACACTTTTATTCGCACCACATTCACTTCTTATACTTGCATTTGTCACTCTATCATATACAGATTTGACACACATTCGTCTTAGAGATCTCATTTCTACTGCATTTATTCTACTTTCATCCTTCTTTTGCCAGTTCCATGCTTCACTTCCATACATAAGGGTCGGCACAAGAACACCATTGTGCACTGCCATCTTAGCTTTTTTGGATAGGCTTTTGTTTGCGATGACAACTTTAAGTGCACCATTTATTCTGTTGCCTGCCCCAACCCTTCTTTCAATATCCTTCTCCACCCTCCCATCCTTTGTAAACATACTTCCTAAATGAACAAATTCATCCACTTGTTCCAGATTTTCACCGTTTACACTAATGTTGCAGACTGTCATGCTTCCTTCTTTTTCGAAAATCATTCACATTCCATTTACATCGTTAACATATCCTTTTTTGCCATTCTTTTAAATTCATAAATTAATTTTTATCATTAAAAACTTATAAGCAAAATTTATCAGTTATAATACATAATGATGAATGTTAATAAGTCCAAGGTAATGATTTTTGAAAAAGAAGAAATCATGACAGTCTGCAACATTAGCGAGAATGGTGAAAAATTTTGATCAAGTAGATGCGTTCGTGTATTTAGGTAATATGTTTACAAAAGATGGGCGAGTGGAGAGGGATATTGAAAGAACGGTTGCGGCAGGCAACAAAGTGAATGGTGCACTTAAAGTTGTCATCTCAAACAAAAACATATGATGGCGTTATGAATGATGGCGTTATGAACAAAATAATGAAAGAATCATTAAGATGGTTTGGACACATGGAAAGAAAGAATGAATGATGGTAAAAAAATTATATGTTAACGATGTAATTGGAACCAGAAATAGAGGAAGACCGAGGAAAACGTGGCACGATCAAATAAATCAAATATTGAATGTCGGCCATGTGAGGAATCAGAGAAATCGACGCGCGTGCATGACACGATGTATGAATGTTGAGGAAGCGAGAGAAATATGTCAAGAAAGAAAAGTGTGGCAACCATTATTTCTGCCATTAGTTAGTTAGTTTTAAATACATAATAATTTATTTTTTTTAATATATGAAAATATGTCGTGAGTGAATGAAAGTGTAATATAATAGAATTTCACAGTGTTAATGCCTTAACTTTCAATAAATTTTATAATAAAAATAATATTAAGTATTAATTCTAAAGATCAGGCAGGCATACAAACGTCCTAATCCCATCCCTAAATTACAAAGTAAACATAATGAAGTAATTATCTCGAGGTGTAGTGTGAATCAGACGCAATTCTTGTGGATCCGGCGTCAATATTTACCGAATGCCTGCTCCCTGCTCCCCGCTCTCTGCTCCCTGCTCCCCGCTCCCTGTTGACTGTTTCCCGCTCCGTGTTCCCTGCTTCCCGTTCCCTGCTAACAGCCCACCTGCCCGCGTAGTGTATTTCGTTGTTTTTTTTTATTGAGCCATAAAGCTGTATTTTCACGAATGACTGTCGTTCAAAGCCAGTTGACCAAAAAACGGAGCCCACTGCTGAATTGTTTCTTTGAAATACGATTAAACTTTTAAAATTGTGTAAAGTAGGGTACACACTGATATTGCATGTAGTACATTTGAAAATATGGATTTCTGTTTACGACATATTTTTTTGGCCAAAACACTATGATACTGCAACATTATTACTGTTAAAATTTAAAACACTGTTATAATATCACAATTTCTTTTTAATCACTGAGAGTGTCGCGACAGCTGTTTCGCCAATCGATGTTGGCATCATCAAGTTTATTGTAACATCTGATGATACCAACATCGGTTGACGAAACAACTTTTGCTACACTCTCAGTGAATAAAAAGAAATTGTTATATTAAAACAGTGTTTTAAATTTTAATAGTAACGTATAATATTTTTTTATTTAGCATAGAATAAAAACGTGTATAAATTTTGGTATAAAAATAAGTAGAAACTTAAAAAAAATGCATTGTTTTATATAGAATATACTTTAAAATGGTCTAGCTGTCCAAGCGGCTCACCTGACTTATCTAAAAAAGCAATTTGAATATCACTTGGATATTGCTATTTTTATTATCCGTGAAAGAATAACGTTGAAGAGGTATTTTCGAGAAATTATGTATTCTGAAAGTAATTACACATATAAAATCCATCGTACGTACGTACGTGAATATGTAATTTGTTTGGTATTACAGGGAATCAATTAACCTCTGATTAACGTCAAAATTTAATTGTATTACCAGGCGTAAATAAAGTTTTTATTTTAATGACTGTGGACTGGCCCCCAGAGGCCACCTGTCCCGCTGCTCAATTGTGGACCGGCAGGTGCGGATACGAATACCCAAAGGAAACACAAGGGAATGATCATTTCAACTAAATACGGCACCGAGAAATACAAAAAGGATTCAAATGTAAGTCGGAAGCTGACACACTGATGCATAAATAACTAGTAAAATCAGGAAAAATTGTATTTATTTATACAATAACCCATAGAATACAAAACAATAATATTTAGTAAAAAGACGAAAACTATTCAAAAGATGTGTCATGTGTTATTAAAAAAATATGCGAGTATAGTTTCCGAGCGTACGTTTCGGACCTCTGTGTGACACCCATGCCTACAGAAAGGCAATGTTCACTCCGTCAGTAAAAACACATGTGAACAACGTAGCGATTCCAGCAAGAACATATTTTTAGCGTTGCGGGTTCGTTGGCGTAGAATAGTCTCCATGTAAGTAATATAAATATATATAATATAAATTGGATAATTTATAGAGCGCCATTTTTATGAATTACTCATCTCAAGGGCGCTGTAAAAAAAATGCTCCGTTTTATGAACTAGTTAAAAATAAACAAATGTATAGTTAAAAAATAACATAGTATGAGGGCTGCACCTGACGAAGTCGATCAGCCCTTCCTGTCAGGAAAGGATAATTTGAAAAGGTGCGTTTTGAGTCTCGATCTAAATTCTGATTTAACCTCAATGCACTTAAGATCTGCTGGAAGATTGTTCCAGCCTGATGGGCCGGCCACCGCGAAGGCTCGGTCGCCAAAGTTTGTGCTTGGACAGCGTTTTGGCACAGTCAATCTACCGATCGCAGAAGACTTAGCTGATCGCATTGTAGACTGTCTAGCATTCAGGTTCTCGTTGATGCAGCTGGTGCCATTCCATGCAACGCCCTATAGATCGTCCGGCATAGCTTGTATTGTATCCTTTCCGGACATTTTAGCCAGTCCAGAAAAATCAAGACCGTCGGGAGATTAAGACCTCTAGGAAGGCCTAGACAGCGCCTATTATTATTTTTATCAGTCGGAGTGCTGGGAGCAAAAGGAGCAAGATCGAGAAACTTAGAAGAAAACCATCACAGAAGCAAATAAATAAGTAGGCACCTAATAATAAATAATAATTTCTCCATCGATCATTTTAAAAGTTTAGCATAGCGAGCAAAATTTCAAAAACCTATTGTGATTGTCTAGACTGATTTAACCAGAAAGCAATAAGTTGAAATCAATTAAAATCACTTAGCTGAGCAAACGAAACAAAAAAATCAGAAGTAGAGTTACTTAAACGAATTGGGGCAGACGGGCGTGCAGCAGCCAATCATAATTCATCTCACTGCGGGTGACTTCAATTAGCGCGAATTATTGAGATCGCTTTCAGTTGGTACATACATTGAGCTCCACATTGTCGTCTGGTGGAACGGTCTGACAACGTTTTATAATGCACACATGGACCGCAATTATCTTACTGCACGCTTACTGTAGAGATGCGAGGAGAGATTGAGACAGATTGAAATGATAATTATCGCACATTCTTGAATTGCATTCTCTGACATGTTTTGTAATAAAGGTTAATACATGCATAAATAGTATTTTTTTTATATAACCCGTATATGCTATCTTTGAGGTATGCAATAAGTGTATTGTAAAGAATATGTACAATTAAATAAAATAGTTACCATATTTTTCGGACCATGAGACACACTTTTTTACTCTGAAAATTTAACTAAAAATTGGGGTGCGTCTTATGGTCCGATTTTTGGTTGAATTTTCAAAGTATGCATAAAAATTATGTTTTTTTATATAACCCGTATCTGTTATGGTATGTAATAAGTATACAATCTGTACAATTAATACAAAAATCAACTTATTGAAAGTTAAGGCTACTTTTAACACTGTGGAATTCCATAGTAATCTACTTTGGGAATTAATTAAACATTGTTTAGACCACTTTTTAGAAAAAAGTGGTCTAAACAATGTTTAATTAATTCCCAAAGTATAATACAAAAATAGTTACCGTATTTTTCGGACCATAAGACACATTTTTTTTAAGACATAAGACTGTTTTATCTCCCAACATGCAGAACCAACCTGCCTCTGGTGATGCCGGTGGGGAGAGCAATCAAACTGCTGAACATGATCGCATCGGAGATCGATGTCTTTTATATTCGTGAAAGTACATTCAGAAGACAAATAATCTTGACTTTGGAGAGTATTTTGTATTCCTAATGTCGAACCATCTCTCATGCGTTCCTGGTATTATATATATTTTATGTTTTACCTGTTCTCAATAGATGCCTTAAACTATAAAAAATGTTTGTAATGTCTTTTGAGAAAATAAACTGATTTGATTTGATTTTTACTCTGAAAATTCAACCATAAATTAGGGTCCAACTTATTAAGACCCGATGCGTCTTGTGGTCCGATGCGTCTTATCGTAATTTTTTTTTATTTTCAAAAATGTTATACATACATTTTGGGGTCCGTCTTATGGTCCGATCCTAAACATTTTTTTCTAAAAAAATTTTTTTTTAAATTTATATGCGTCTTATCATCCGCAAAATACGGTAAAAGAAAAAAGTTTTTTTAAACAAACATAAATAGTATGTAAACTAACTAACTAACCATCACTTCGTTTCCCCGGAGGTGTTGGCAGAGAGGATGGACCGCCAAACTGTTCTATCCTGACATAACTCTCGCGCCTCTACATTCACACACCATGACACAGAGTTTCTATCGCATAGAGAATTAACATGCATTCAAATAAGAAATATTATTCATTGTACTCTTTGACTTCACTTCCATACAAAAGGATTCGGTTTAAAAACACGATGATGCACTGCCATTTTAGCTTTTGTTTGCAATTTAATATGGTAAATATATTGAATTTTGTTTTCCTGTTTACTGTTCAATATATTTCTACACAGTTCAAGTGTATTTTGTTATTCTACTCGGTTCTCACAGTTCTCTTCCATAACAGTACGCAGATGCATATATGTAATACAAAATTCCAGAGTGTTCCCAAGAATCGAACCACCATATCCAGTTTCAGTGTGCATGTGCAAAAAATATACTAGCATCTAAACACGTGCGACTCATTAATAGTACCATATTCAAAATAAGAACGTGCATCGTATTACGAGTAAAATAACCGGTACAGATTTAAGTTTAACGTAGATAAAAGATTTATCAATAAAATTTGAGTTTTAGTTTCAACCCTTATGTATGGAAGCGAAGCATGGAACTGGCAGAAGAAGTATGAGAGCTGAAGAAATACGGTAATTATGATATCCTTAGAGGTATGTGTAATAAAACGATGTATGGCAGAATTTTAAATGCTAATATCAAGAATGAATATAGAACGGAAGAAAGTGTTTTGAACAAAATAATGAAAGGATCACTGGGTTGTTTTGGTCATATGGAGCGCATGGGTGAAGAAAGAATGGTTAAGAAATATACATTGTCGTAGGAGACCGAGGAAAATTTGGCATGATCAAATTAATTAAATTTTTGTTATCTGAGAAGTCGTAGAAATCAACGTGCGTGTATGACTCGCTATATGAATGTGAAGGAATCTAGAGAGGAGTGTAAAGAACGAGTTGTGCGGCGGTCCATTGTCCATTCTTTACCCACCCCTCTGGAAAACGGCGTGATAGTAAAACTATAGTTTGGGTTTATTTGGTCTTATCTTATCGTGGTTTGCGTATCTTTTTTGTTTTCTATTAACTAAAGAAAAAATAATATTTAAAAATTGAGAGTATTAAAAAAAACTTTTGCATTTATTAAAGCACAAAAATATGTACATACGAATTACCAAATCATAACATTTATAGACAAAAACCCGAATGTCATCAAGAAAGAGTACGAGAATATTTTGAATGAGAGTCTCCGAAAATAATTCGAAATGCACACGATGCGCATGCCCAAGAACGCTTCTAGATTATTTTTAATTTTATTGTGATTATTGTTTTATAACAGTGTAGAAAACAAAAGGGAAACAATTTGGTGTTGTTACTTGTGAAATGTTTAACATGTGTGAAAAAAAAATACATTAAATGTTAAAAAATTTAACTGATTACGATTGTACAGTGAAGTGAGTTTTTAAAGGGCAGAAAATCTTTACTTTCGTGAATATCTGACGGGTTGCAACTAGTGAACAAAAATTAGCCAAGAGCCCGGAGCACAAGAGAGCAGATGGTTGAACTTTTATGAATTGTGAAAAGGTCTGCCATTCTGTTCCTTTCATAGATCGTAAGGAACCAAGCTCAAGGTTTTTTGTTAAGAGAATGGGAACGAATTTAAGAGCGCTTAGGAAACATTAGGAGGATTAGTCTAAGGGACTGGAAACGCTTAGTTAAACGTAAGGATCCCTTATTCAAGTGTATCTTAATTCAAAACTGTTTTGTTAGATTGCATGCATGTCTATAATGAACCGGAAACTTTTTTGTGCAGTTTGTAACATTTACTACTAGCTTCCGCGATAATGTTCTTAGAATTCTTAACTAACTAACTAACTAACCATCACGCCGTCTCCCCGAAGGGGTAGGCAGAAAGAATGGACTACCACACTTTTCTTTCCTGACATATTTTCTCTCGCTTCCTCAACATTCATACATCGTGTCATGCACGCGCGTCGATTTCTCTGACTCCTCACATGGCCGACATTCAATATTTGATTTATTTGATCGTGCCACGTTTTCCTCGGTCTTCCTCTATTTCTGGTTCCATTTATCATACATCATTAACATATAATTTTTTTACCATTCTTTCTTCATTCATTCTTTCCATGTGTCCAAACCATCTTAATGATCCTTTCATTATTTTGTTCATGACACCATCATTCGCACCGCATTCACTTCTTATATTTTCATTCGACACTCTATCATACACAGAATTCTTAATGTTTAATTTATTGGTCAATGATGTTCTTGTGCCGAAGTATGGAAGTAAAACATGTAACTGGCAAAAAAACGATGAAAGTATAATAAATGCAGTAGAAATAAGATTTCTTAAATGAATGTGTGCTAAATCTGCATATGACAGACTGTCAAATATAAATATAAGAAATGAATGTTGTGTGAATGAAAGTGTTATAAACAATGTAATGAAAGTGTCAATAAGATTGTTGGACACATGGAAATAATGAATGAAGAAAGTATGTGTAAACTGTGTAGAACTAGATAAATAGAAATAATAAGGAAAACGTGGCACCATCAAATCAATCACATATTGAATGTCGGCCACGTGAGAAGTCGGCGTAATCAACGTGCGTGCATGATACATTTTAAGAATGTTCAGAAATCGAGAAAAGTATATCTGGAAATAACAGTGTGACGGTGCGTTCTTTCTGCCTACCCCTTCGGAGAGACGAGAGATTTATGCCACATAAAACAGGGTGCGAATCTATCCTCTCTGCGTACCACAAACAGCTACAAAGTTAAGTCAACTAATGATTGAAAATGAAACTTACCTTACCGTTTATTCAACCATTGCAGAAAAATAAGCAGTATATGTCTTACCTGCAACAAAGAAAAAAATATTATTAGTACACGAAATATAATACATAATTATAAATTCACACTTATCACCGTATTCGTGGTAGCCAGTCCTAGACCAGGTAGACCTTGAGTGCATTGAGAGCTTGTTAGAGTTTAAATTGACTTAAAAATAACATTTTCAAATTATTCTATCTTTTATATATAAAACTAATCCACGAGGCGCAGTCCTCACACATTTAGCCTTTTCTACAGCGCCTTTGGAAAGCAACGGAAAACATTAAAAGGCCCAAGCGGCATCCCAAGAACTACCAAAAATGTTACACTGCAAACCAATCGCTCGGATTGAAACTAGCGAAAGACTTTATAAATCATCTAATTTGTCATTTAAATAAAGAATGTATAATATTATATTATAGATTCGTAGAAAAACCAGCGTATTGGTTAGTTAACTAACTTAACTAACTTACCATCACGCCGTCTCCCCGGAGGGGTAGGCAAAAAGAATGGAACGCCACACTGTTCTGTCTTGACATACGTCTCTCGCTTCCTCTACATTCATACATCTTGTCATGCACGCACGTCGGTTTTTCCGACTCCTCACGTGACCGACATTCAATATTTCATTGATTTGATCGTGCCACGTTTTCCTCGGCCTTCCTCTATTTCTAGCTCCGTTCACGCCGTTTACATATACCTTCTTTACCATTCTGTTTTCACTCATTCTTTCCATGTGTCCAAACCATCTTAATGACCCTTTCCTTATTTTGTCCATAACACTTTCATTCGCACCACATTCACTTCTTATACTTGCATTTGTCACTCTATCATAAACAGATTTGCCACACATTCGTCTTAGAGATCTCATTTCTACTGCATTTATTCTACTTTCATCCTTCTTTTGCCAGTTCCATGCTTCACTCTATACATAAAGGTCGGCACAAGAACACCATTGTGCACTGCTATCTTAGCTTTTTTGGATAGGTTTTTGTTTGCGATGACAACTTTAAGTGCACCATTTATTCTGTTGCCTGCCCCAACCCTTCTTTCAATATCCTTCTCCACCCTCCCATCCTTTGTAAACATACTTCCTAAATAAACTAATTCATCCACTTGTTCCAGATTTTCACCGTTTACACTAATGTTGCAGACTGTCATGCTTTCTTCTTTTTCGAAAATCATTACCTTAGACTTATTCACATTCATCATCAAATCGTATCGCTTGCATATCTCATACATACTAGACACCAGGGCTTGCAGTTCGTGCTCGTTGTCTGCAAGTAGCACAGCGTCGTCCGCATACAACAAACAGCTTACTGAAACATCTTCCATTTTTGCACCTGCTTCCAACCCTTTCAGCTCTTTCATACACTTGTCCATATATAGATAAAACAACCATGGAGACATTACACACCCCTGTTTGACACCTTTATTGATATCAAACCAGGCTGTAAGATCCCCATTTACTCTGACACTAGCAGTGCTTTCTGTGTACAGCGATGTAATTGCCGTGATCAGTTTTGTGTTTATTCCATATTCCGAATATATTCCGACAATATGGTTAGTTAAATAACAAATTAAGTGTGCTAAAATATTTTATTAAAAATTTTGTGACACACTCCAACCCCAAAACGGCCGTAGTTAAAATTAAAAAAAAATCTATTATATTTTCTTTAACTAGTATCACATAATGGTTAAAATTCCTGAAGAATTCTTTCCTTTTGTTGTGACTGATAACAAATGTGATGATAAGACATAAACGCGGCTCGCAGTAAGGGGAACAGTAAATATCTTGACAGACTGGTGTAGGAATTCGAGAAAAAGTGATACATTCTGTATTCTTCAACTGCAGTCTGCCGTAGGTCAACAGTCATCAAAGTAAATAAATATTTTTGTCATTTTCTTTTGTGCGAAAACACGACACTGACATTCGCAAAGAATGTTTTGATCTTGAGATCACAATTGCATTTTGCGCGTCATAGACTAATGTAATCGCTGCAGCAAAATGCATTATCAATATATTTTTCACCAGTTTAGTATTCTAAAGGTCCATTTACACTGGACAGTCATCAGCCGATACCGACACGTCACGGGTTTGCGTTGAGCAAATAATCTGGCGAAACCCTACGTGATCGAGTTAGGAATACAGCAATCCGAGAAATCTGCGAGCTCGAAGATGTGGTCAGATGGGGATGTCATAGACGGCGATACTAGTATCAACATGTAGAAAGAAAGAGCTCAAATAGGATACCATGGAGCTCTCCATGGAACGCCAAACGGACAACGCCGACCAGAAAGACCCCCGAAACGGTGGAGAGAAAGCTGGAGTTCAGCGTCTCAAGAGGACCCGCCTGAAATAACAGACTCCTGAAGAATATAAGAAATAATCGTTTTGTTTATTTTGATGGAGTCTTGTTACTTTAAATTAATGCCGATTCCGTTCATATTATTATACATTTAAATTGCCTTCTCCGCGGCGAATTTAAATGGTAGTAAAAACGGTATTCTGTAAAAAAGAATTATATACTATAGGAAACACTACCTGAAAAACATTGATCATTTTCATAAAGTCTCAATTTTATGTAGGTAAGTGCTTTCTTTGGCAACCCTCGGCGACGATTTTATTATAGCATTTGAGATAACGAGTCGATGAGATTCAAGGCTATTTTTATCGTGACGTGTCGGTATCGGCTAATGACTGTCCGGTGTAAATGGACCTTTATACTGGTTACGATATAAATAGATTCTAATCCATTGTTTTGGCCGAAACAGTATGATACTTCAACGTAACTAAATGTGTACATTTTGAAGCACTATCACAATTTATTTTTATGAGATTGTCGTGACAGCTAAGTCGCTACCTATGTTGGCAACATCATGTGTCACAAACGAGTGGAGATTGTTCGTAACATCTGATGATGTCAACACATGTTGGTGAAACAACTGTAGCGACAATCCTTACAACAAAATGTTCCAAAATTAAATCATTCAATACATAGATTCTTCTAATAAATTCTCGTTCATCAAAAACAGATTGCAGAATGCTTATAATTTATTTTAAACGAAATGATCAGAAAATATAACACTTTTTATAACTACGAGCGGTTATTATTTTTAGACGAATCGTGGAAAATCTGTGTATGATAGAGGGTCGAATAAATAGTGAATGCGGTGCTAATGATTGTGTTATGAACAAAATAATAAAAGTATAAATGCCTTAGAAATGAGGTCACTAAGAAGAATGTGCAGAAAAACAATGTATGATAGAATATTTAATGATGAAGTAAGAAAGGAATGTAAGGCGGATGAATGTGTGATAAATAAAATTAAGAAAGGGTCACTAAGATGGTTTTGGCATATGGAACGAATGGATGATAGAAGAATAGTTAAAAAGATATATACAAGTAGTGTGAATGGATAAAGAAGTCGAAGAAGGCCAAGGAAGACATGGCATGGCCAAATTAATCAATTACTGAAAAACGCCCATGTTCGAAGTAGGAATAATCGACGAGCATGCATATCACGATGTGTGAATATAGAAGAGGCGCGAGAGTTATGTCAGGATAGAACAATGTGGCGATCCGTCGAGATGGTTAGTTAGATATAATGAAAGGATCATTAAGATGGTTTGGACACATGGAAAGAATGAATGAAGAAAGAATGATAAAAAAAGTATAAGTTAACAATGTAAATGGAACTAGAAATAGAGGAAGACCGAGGAAAACGTGGCACGATCAAATACATCAAATATTGAATGTCCGCCACGTGAGGAGTCAGAGAAATTGACGTGCGTACATGCTACGATGTATGAATGTTGAGAAAGTGAGAGAAATGTCAGGATTGAAATGTGTGACAGTCAATTATTTCCGCCTAGGAGGGATACGGCGTGATGGTTAGTTAGTTACGAGCCGTCAATAAAATATAAATGTTTTTTTAAATAAAATCTTGTTATTTTAAGATAAATCAAAGATTTTCTGTTGATCACACAATTGTACATCCAGATTTCAGAAATTGAGTTGTCTGAATTAAGAAAAGAACATTTTGTGTGTATTTCTTCGGGTCCTATACAATTATTTACAAATAGAAAGTTGAGTTCCTTTATTGGTTCTCCCTTTGTCAAAGGTACAATGCCCAGCGGGTGGATCGGACGTTCAAAATAAATGGCTGCAGCTAACGACGAAATCACAAAGAAAAAATATGAAAGATCTGCTCTTTAGGCAGCAAAGGAGATTATGATGTCCGTCCATATGGTGCATGCAGGCTGGGATAGTCTAGTGGCCCCGTCAGAGGCGGGCTGCGCTGGTAGTCAAACTTTATTTCCATAATTGGTTGACAATAAGAAAAGTAATTCAATAATTAATATTTTTTTAATTAGTACGAAAGAAAACATATTTTATTTTTTTTAACTTTTATAAAATTTTATAGGGATGACATATTTCGCCTTGCTAAGGCAAGCTAAGGCAAGAGAATACTGGCGAGAGACCGAGAGAAATGGCGTGGGGATGGAGAGGCTTACGTCCAGCAGTGGATGGAGACAAACTAATATGAAACAAAAATTGAAGATATAGTGAGATGGATTAGGCAGAGAAGACGATTCTGGAGGGACCACATCTAGAGAATGGATTCAGCAAGAATTCCTAATATCGTGATGCACGAGACTCCAGAGGGCCGTCGACAACCAGGACGACCGCCAAAGAGATGGAGACATGGCTGGTCGTCTTCATTATAGGAAGAAACCTGATATCCTGCATAAACAGATCGCAAGATCTACAATCCGAAGAAGAAGAAGAAGAAACATGAATATTTCACCACCTGCAACTCGTTATTAAGAAAACAGATATCTTCTTTCGTATTTTATGAGTTTCAATCCTAGAGATTGGTTTTCAATATAACATCTTTGCTCGTTCTTGGTATGCCATTTGGGCCTTTAATGTGGTAGTTTTTCGTTGCTTTCCACATTTTTATATACAACACATTACTAGTCTATCGCCATTTTACTGTCAAGTAATTCGACTACAGAATCTATAAAGCATGCGTAAGACTAAAAATAACATATGGCGTCGAAGCAAGGGCAGACACAGTAAGGTCCAAACAAGTTTTGAGGACTTCCGAAATGAAGACACTGAGGACGATAGCAGGCAAGACACTGAGAGATCGCGTGAGGAACACCAGAATAAGAGAGAAATGTGAGGTTGGGAACATTATAAGATGGAGCACACAGCGAAAACGGGACTGGTACGGTCATGTTCAAAGAATGGACACCACCAGACTCCCCAATATTGTATTGCATAATCAGTCTCATCGGACTCGTCTGGGACTCTAAAAGGTAGAAGGACAGCTGGGAATCTACCTCACAGGAGGAGCAACACTCTGGAGAACAGACCACATAGGTCTACAACAAGGAAGAAAAAGAAGTAATTAAACAAAGATTTTTTTCATACTACATCGCCGGAATCGAACGAAGGTCGTGTTTCATTCGTATTAATTATTTAGTATTGAGTTTTATATCATTGTTAAAGAAACAATAAATAAAAATAATCTTCTTAACTAACTAACTAACCATCACGCCGTCTCCCCGAAAGGGTAGGCAGAAAGAATGGACTGTCACACTTTTACTGATGTGGCACTCCATCCTTCTCTTTTCGCCCCGCGGGAGACGCGGTGTGATGGGTTGCGAACCTCATCGCCACCAATAGGCATCTCCCGCGCACACTTCGATCGTCCAACACCCACAAAATAAATCTAAAACAAATAATATAAAATACAATGATACAAAATAAAATAACAAAATAATAATAATTTAACACAACATGTTCTTTTCAGATGGTGCACATATTGTCTATTTAATTTATGTTCCACGAATCCACCGTTTTTTTTTATTTAGCACATAATGTAATAACACATAATGTTTTTTTCGATGTTGCACATGTTGACATGGACGATCCGGACTTTTGTGTTTATTTAATTTATATTACACGTTTCCACCGTTTTTTTAAATTAGCTGTAATTAGGCACTTAACCAGCAAGAACTTAAAAATAATATTGAAGAAATTATTCAAATTGTCATTTTGAATTGTTCAAATTGTCATTGAAAATTTTATTTATTTATTTATTTATTTTATAATAATCTTCTTTATTTCAATATTTACGAAAGATTGAGGGGCACTGAACCTGTCATGTGTCTAGCTGAGTTTAGGAACTAAAAAAACGTAAAGTTTTATATTACCCAAACAAAATCTGTGCTATTCGCCCGGACTGAAATAAATATCCCAGCCTGTAGACACGAGGGATAAAGAAACTGATAGTTTATACTATTAAACAAATATTGTAGGACAACAGACCTCGCGGCTCTAATTTGTTGTGTTTAGACATCCTCGGAACACTCGTGGTGTGATGTGGAATGCAGGAGGAATGTAAGCCATGAAATAGAGTGTTAAATTTTCCAATAAGTGGCCGCGATATTCGTCAATACTTGAAGGATCAATATATAATTATTTATTCACTGTTAATTTCAAAACACTGTTTTAATGTCAAAAATTGAGTTTATTTTTAATAAAATCGTCGCGATAGCTGTTTCGGTAACCGATGTTACCATCGTCAGATGTTACAATAATTTATTTTTTTTAAATCCAGTTTTTTTTTAATTCGATACAATAATTTAAATTTTAAAATTAACCTGGGCTATTTGTTATAAGTAATAATAATACATGATGATATTATAAAAACTATAAACATTTAATTTGGAAAAAACATGTATTTGAAAATACATAATTTATATAGAAATTACTAAATTATCAATTTGCATTTTGTGGGTGTTGGACAATCGAAGTGTGCGCGGGAGATGCCTATTGGTGGCGATGAGGTTCGCAACCCATCACACCGCGTCTCCCGCGGGGCGAAAAGAGAAGGATGGAGTGCCGCATCAGTTAAAGTGTGACAGTCCATTCTTTCTGCCTACCCTTTCGGGGAGACGGCGTGATGGTTAGTTAGTTAGCATTTGATTGGGAATGGGAGCTTAGGAGATTAAATGTAGACAAAGTATTTAAGGAGAAAGGAGTAAAAGGAGGAATCTGATTATTAATTATTATTATATTTATAATTATTATAATAAAAATTATTAATTATAATAAAAATTATTAATTATAATAATTGATAATTTTTATTCTTAATTATTATTATAATTGTTATAATTAATAATTATTATTAAGAATTATTATTAAAAATTATAATTAAACACTTTTATAAACGTTATATAAAACCACTTTATTTTGAGTCAGGAGCGCCAGCCAGTTTCACTCTGTAACGAGCTTCGTCAGGGCTATACACAAACAGTTTGTGTATAGCCCTGACGAAGCTCGTTACAGAGTGAAACCGGTTGGCGCTCCTGACTCAAATTAAAGTGGTTTTATACAACGTTTTAAAAGTGTTTAATTCTAATTATAAATATGTCAAACCACCAAGTAATATCTTCTTTCCAAAGTTTATAATTATTATTATTAATTATTATTATTATTATTATTATTAACCATATTATATTAGGTTAACCAGTAACCGCCTTAGAATAAGAATCATGATTAAATTGTGTGTTTTGTTCACAGAAAAATGGTTAAATCTATATTGTGGCTTAACCTTAAGTTTTCAATACAATCCTCTCAAACGTATTCAAAGAAAAAAAATCTTACGAGGTTTTCAAGCTGGGAGTTCCTGATCAGACGGATATTTAATGACGTAATGACTCAATGGGCCAGTCTCCGTCTCCTCTCCGCGCAGTATAGGGGTCCCTTGTAGGCCCTCCGAGAGGAACAAACGATAAATAAACAATCATGGAAGATAATTCAGCGTCATCCAATGGGCAATGGGGGCGAGAGACCTTTTTTATTTCCCCTTCTAATAAAAAAGGACCATAATTGAAAAAGCTTCGGTCGAATGGCAGCTGGTATAATTGAGAAGTTACTGCGTTATTATTCAATTGAAAAGGCTACCTCATTTTTAAAATAAATTGTAAAGCAATGAACAATGTTTCCATCGTAAAAAATGTATAAACCAATAACAACAACAAACCATTACGCCGTTTTCCCGCAGGGGTAGGCAGAGAGAATAGACCGTCACACTATTCAATCCTGACATACCTCTCTAGATTCCTCCACATTCATACAGCGAGTAATACACGCACGTCGATTCTTCCGGCTTCTAACATGACCAACCTTTAAAATTTGATTCATTTGGTCATGCCATGTTTTCCCGTACTCCATTTAGATTTTTACGTATACTTTTTTAACCATTCTTTCTTCACCCATGCGCTCCATATGTCCGAACCAACGCAGAAATCCTTTCATAATTTTGTTCATAATACCTTTTTTCGTTCTACATTCCTTTCTAATATCAGCATTTGAGATTCTGTCGTACATCGTTCTACCACACATACGTCTTAGGGACCTCATCTCTACCGCATTTATTCTGCTCTCATCTTTCTTCTGACAGTTCCTTGCTTCGTTTCCATACATAATGGTTGAGATCAGAAAATAAATAGTATAAACCATTTAACATATTTATGTTTAAATAATACAACAATTTTGTATTGTATGTATATGATTTTCAATGAAATCATTTTTATATAAAAAATATTATCTAATGAATTGAAATGACGACCTTTGTGGCCGGGTGGTGAGTGCTACGACTCCCACACCGAAGGTCGCGGGTTCGATTCCCGGGGATGGCAGTGTGATTGTCACACTGTCTTTGGTCTGGTGTAGAATTTACGTGACAATAAAATGGCGATAGATTGGCTACCTGCCACATGTCATTAGAATCATCAATAAAATATCTAAAATGTGTATACAGTAATTGAGTTCAAACGATCTGTAATACAAGAAAAAAAAAATATTTTTAATTATTTTTATAATTTAATGATTGTTATTTTAAGGCGATAACACTGTAGAATACCACGATTTTGATGAATGTTGTATTTTTTATTTTTTATTCTTGGAAAATAGTTTTATTTTAAAATAGCGAAATTTTAATAAAGTGATCGGAGCAACATTTCGGCGCGGATGTGACCACGATGTAACGTGATATTATAATACTCGTATATTACTTTTTATTTTATTTTATCTTAATTTTATTTTTTATTTCCAGTACTATAAGTATTTTAACTCTTAAATATTATGTATACCTTATTTTGTCTTAGTTTAACTTCAATCTTGTTTCTCACTATCATTTGTTGATTGTTAACTATTCTTTTTAATTTGTGGTAGCATGTAATTTGCCTTATTTTAATTATTCTAAATGTTTATTTTATAAATATATTATTGATATCGCTGTATGTTACCCTTAATAAATAAATAAATAAATTTTAAAAGTATTTGTTATAGTTCTTGGAATTATAATCAACGCGATATGCGATCTCTATCCATACGATAGGCGTTTTATTGAGTATAGTTTAAAGGATAATAACATGCATAAGATATCTCTGCTATCAAAGGCATTCACCCACATATGTGTATTATATATATACTGTAAAAACATTACGTGGGTTCGTACCGCGTAATTTACACGTATAATTTTATTAATGCGTAGATATTTTTTTTGTCATATGTTGGAAATGCTATTAAGAAGATAAAAGTGCTCCGGGCAGAATAATTATGAGTTTTCTAGCAATTTGTCGATGGAACAAGCGCCGAGATCGTTGGTACATTGCCAAGCTCCTAACTAACACAACAATATTTTAGAATTTAAAGTCAGGTAATAAATAGACGTAAAAATATATTTTACAGCAGACTTCCAAAATGTCAAATTTCAAATAGCGTCTAACATGCGAACATTAATTATTCCTTTAAAATTTGTTACTGCGAAAATGCAAGTAGAAACTATTCTCCCAGAGGGGTAGGCATAAATAATGGACCGCCACACTGTTCTGTCCTAACATACTTCCCTCGCTTCATCTACATTCATAAATTGTGTAATGCACGCACGTCGATTTCTCCGACTACTCACGTGACCGACATTCAATATTTGATTGATTTGATAGTGCAACGTTTTCGTCGGCTTTCGTCTATTTCTAGCTCCGTTCACGTCGTTTACATACTTCACAATTCTGTATTCATTCAATCATTCCATATATTAAAACCATCTTAACGACCCTTTCATTATTTTGTTCATAAAATTTTCATTCGCACCGTATTCACTTCTCTTATTTGTATTTGACACTCTATCGTATACAGATTTATCACACATTCGTCTTAGATGTCCCATTTCTACTGTATTTATTCTACTTTTATCCTTACTTCGCCAGTTCTATGATTCACTTCCATACATAAGAGTCGGCACACGGTCTTCATTCAAGTCTCGTTTCATGACATTTTTTCACAATTCACGAGCTGGGATGCATGAAATGTCCGGCCGTTATTTACTATTGATGGCTAACTTCAACATGTCCCCCTTCCGTAACAGGGTGTGCGCAAAGTTCTCAATTTTATCCTTTTCTAAACGCGCCAAAAGATGTTCTTGTGCTGACCCTTATGTATGGAAGTGAATCATGGAACTGGCAAAAGAAGGATGAAAGTAGAATAAATGCAGTAGAAATGAGATCTCTAAGATAAATGTGTGGCAAATCTGTATATGATAGAGTGACAAATGAAATGTGGTGAATGTGGTGCGAATGAAAGTTTTATGAACAAAATATTGAAAGGTTCATTAAGATGGTTTGGACACATGGAAAGAATGAGTGAAGACAGAATGGTAAAGACGGTATATGTAAACGGCGTGAACGGAGCTAGAAATAGAGGAAGGCCGAG